>OX246741.1:3266613-3866613 GCA_945910005.1 Isoperla grammatica | reverse complement strand
AGCACCCGATTACACATCTTTATTTTGTACCTGAACGGAAGCTCCGATTACAAAACCAAAATATACGAAATACGCAGAAAAGAAAGACGCAGCGAAAAGTATTACATCATTTTTTTTTTGGAGCAGAATCCTCCAAGGTCCCAAGGCATACAGGTCGTCCCAATGCTATTTCTTATGGGAGATTTTCGCCGATGGGACCTAGCTCGAAAATCACTAACTTTGATATTTTTTTCCCGGGTTATGGTGAACCCGATTTTTTGTCTTTTAGTCGCTAATTTCATAGCTAATTAGCCTTAGTTAAACATATTTTTTTGGTGTAGCGGGTGAGAACCCCTTTAATTGAATACAATGGAAATTATTTTGATACTGGTAGGGTGGTCTCTGTTAATCGCGCCCGTAAATCGTATTTATAAATTTGCCATAAAATTCAATGCAACTCCAAAAAAAATTTTAGTTACGCTTTTGGCGTATATGCCTCCGGAGGCTGGGGCTTTGCCCCAGACCCCAGCTGCGCCACGCTACCTGTTGCGGGCCCCCCCCCAAAACCCAGCATCCCGGGCCTTTTTGATCCCAGTCCGCCTCTGTGTACAAAACCAATTATCATTAGGCCTATTGTATACATTCAAATTAATAAGTACTTTTGACATTACACACAGCTAAAACAGTTACAATGTCGTAAACAGCAAGCGAAACAAAAATTGAATTTAGGTACGATATTTTTCATAATTCACAGTTATCAGACTGAAATTGATTATGTAATGATATATGATAGCCCAACATTAATTTACACAAATACATTACATTTTTACCTTAAGATTATTGTGGCACTTCATGTTGTACAAAACAAAAGTTGAATGCACTATGTTGTCAAGTTTTATGAATTAATAGTTGAAACAATACTACAACACATCATATCATAAGAGATAGATAGGCCTACACGAATGAATATCTTAATTAAATACAACTTCAGGAAAGCTAGTGGTAGGCATACTATCACACACATTCTACATAATTTAAACAAACTCTTGACCTAATTACAGAAATGTTATATCCTTTTTCTAATGACTTAATTGTTGGGCATTAGGGTAGGCCTATGAGATAAAACTTTAGTTAAGTGTGACACTATCACTTAGTGTACGCGTACACTTGGCACTTGGCATATAATTATAGCCGAACATATAGGCCTATATAAATCAATCAATCAATCAATCAATCAATCAATCAATGAATCAATCAATCTCTAATCCAATCATGTCCAGCTGTACAATGTACATACAATCAGCAAAAACAATAAATAAATCAAATTACGGGACCAAACTACACAACAATACATTATTAAAATACAACTCCAGTTCAGCTATAAGTAGCCAATCAGGAGATAATAATATAGGAAAAAATTATAACTAGGCCTAGGTACTAGTATTTAGGTTACATATCCAGACTTAGGAAATGTAATTTATAGGCTATAGCAAACTAAATGGAAAGTTATTTTAGACAATTTTTAGTTTTTAAACAAACCAATTATGTCCTCTGCAAGTTCATCAACTCATCACTTCACTGTTCATCTCAACTACAGCCACAGATGTAGCTGTCACACCAACAGTTGAACCTGAAAGAACACACTCAAATTACAATGGGTTGAGGAACTTTACTATATGTAAGTATAACTACTGGAGGCCTTGTCTTCTCTAACTGTGCAATGCAGTAAGTAAGTAAGTAAGTAAGTAAGTAAGTAAGTAAGTAGGCACTAAGTAAGTAAATAAGTAGGCCTAAGTAAATAAGTAAGTATTTGTTTATTAATCCGATTGATTCTGACTCTGTGTGCTGTGTGCTCAGTTAATGTGCTTGGTCCCGCTAACACTGTAACTGGGCTTTTTACATGCTGTGCGCCTAGCCGTACACATGCCAGTGGTGTTTCCTACCAGTAGGCCTACCTGTACAAGGTCCTACCTCTAGAATACAACAAATTAACAGTGCATAGTAGACTAATCTAATACTATGTACTAAAATACTATATACTATCTACATAGTTTAGGCCTAGTTAATTATACTCTCAATTTACACTAGTGAGTTTGAGCACTTTGACATCTTCAGTCAGTTCCCCAACTTTTGTAGCCTACAAACACAGCTAAGGGGGATGGTTATAAAGCTAACAAATAGTTCGTATCTGCATTCGAAACACGTGGTATTAAAAACGTCAACACTTGGCTATCAACTAACTAGGTAAACTTCAACAACCATCAATCATTGTAAGTCTCGAAGTGCCACGGCCGTCAGCTAGGAACAACTTGCTATATTTACCACGGGAGCCACGAACTCAGTTCGGACTAGATTTGCCTGATAAACAACTCGGTTTGTACCGAGACGTACTCTATCTGAACTGGTCCATAAGTCTGTGACATACAGACCCTGAACCGAGACCATACACGGAGTACCTAGCGGCTAGGGCCTAGTCTGCACTCGTCTCTCATGATAGGCCCAAAGGTAGTCTAAGCTTCTCAGGAGACCTAGTTGCTAGGGTAGCCTAGGGCCTACATCATCTGAGAAGCTTAGACTACGTATACCAAGAACATTGGGTTTGAACTACTTCAAACCCAATGCCAAGGGAGACAATACAACATAGGCCTATCCCTATGCGGTAGCCTACTAATAAAATTATGATTTCAAATGTGTGTCCTTCACTACGTATACCACAGGCGTTAGTCCGACCTAACTTAGTCCAATGCGAACCAGAAATCTTTGATATACACCTGAATGCGCAGTAGATTTTATCGGACCAACAAAGCGGGCCAGCTCGGTTACATCGAGCCAGCTGTGCTTGATATAGGCCTACGCGTAGCTCGGTTTCACTGCAACGTGATAATCGCTGATCGACGAATCCAGTTGCAGCAAACAACTAGCGCTAGGCGCGTAGGTTAGGGGGCGTGTGTAGCACCGCTGGTCAAAGGTGGTTGCTCTTGGAAATAGTCACAACGTAGCAGGCGGTGAGTCTAGTTTTTAGTGCGGCTGTAGTTAGCCCGATATTAAAGGTATTGATATACGGTTCGGCCTATTGTCGTGCGAGCTTATCTAATCCAAACTTGCTCCTGTGATATACGTAGTGCTTGAAAATTGACTGTGATATGTGTAACTGGCTTAGGCCTAGGGCCTATAAGCTAACAAATAAAGACAATAGGTCCAGCCTTTACCAACAGCAAAGTTTGGCTTCTAGGCTTAGGACCCTACTTATACAATCGCATGGAAAAAAGGATTATACGGCTGGTTTACGCATTTAAATATATTTAGCATAACTAAGTAGCTAGGGGCTAGGCCTAGGGCCTAGGCCTAGGCCCTACGGTAGGTAGGCCTAGGCCTAGGCCTTGGGCCCTAGGGCCTATGCCAGACTAGGCCCTAGGCCTAGGGCCAATGGTCACGTCCAAGTTCGGATTATTAAATTTACCATCAACAAGATGCGCAAAAAGGTCTTGATATGAATAAATGGCCATATTGTAGTGCTTACCCATTTACTCAGTGGGGTGGGCTGCCATAGCCTAGGCCTAGGCCTAGGCCTCCTAGGCCTACCGGTACTAAAATGTTGAACCGTCTGGCTGGTCTGCAAGTGGCATTCCAGAGCAAAAGGGCAAAACCGAGATAAACCTAGACACAATAATTAAACATCCTGATTACTTTCATTCAAATAAAGCAATAAAAGTCCTAAAAATACCGAATCTAAAGTAGGCTAGCTTGCCGGCTAAAACTTGTCGAACGGCCATTTTGCTTTCAACCCTGTTGTTGTTCTTCTTTATCGGGTCTACAAACTAAAATATGTCAATGTTCGGCCAGAACAATAATCGCAAATAATAATAATAATAAATAATAACAAACACATTAACACAAATCTAATATTAATATTCAAAAAAAGCAGTACACTACGATTCAGAAAGTGTGAGATGAAGAGAAATTTGAAAATACTCTAACCCCCCCCCCCCCCCCCCGAGCTGGATTTTGGGCTCATAGATATGTTTCACTTGCTATGTAAATGGCACAGGCTGTGGAAAATTGAAAACAAGGTTTTATGAAATTTGTGGGCCTATGTCACAAAAATGAAAAAGAAGAAATTTGTGCTACCTGCTTTACCGATAGAGAAGTATGTTCTCATGTTCTATTTATATTACTTCATTATTTCATAGCGTATTTTCATACATTTTAGGATATAACTAGGGGAGGCGTATCTTTAAATCTTGTAGGTCTACGGACAACAAAGTGAGGTTATGTAGCCTAGTAGTAGTAGTAGCATTGGTAGTAGTAGGCCTAGTAGTAGTAGTAGTAGTAGTAGTAGTAGTAGCTCTCTCTTCTGCGGCTGGGCCTTATAGCCCGGTGGCAGAGGCAACCCTCCCCCCAAGATTTAATAAGTGGGCATCTATATAAATTAATATCAATTCATAAAATAAACTAATAAAATAATAAAATGCCCTGAAGTAAGGCAGTAGGCTTGACTTGTGTGTGTGGATGCGAACCCAACCGGTGAGGTAGGCCTAATTCTTGTCCATATTTACATAAAATCAAGTCAAGGGTACTGGCCTACATCCATACGCCAGATATCAATTTGCTTGGTTCATTTCAGAGATGCAGTGGAAACCGATGATAAGGTACTCGTTATTTCTTTCTTCGGCAAATCACCGTATAATGCGACAGGATGCAAAACGGGTATCTTGGGGGATTTTCCTGGATGCTCAATGTTCCAGTCATCTCTGCTCGACGATCCCGAAGTTGATCAAGGACTGTTGGTAGGTCCATATGTTGATCGTGTTTTTTTGTGGAATATTCCATTTGGACCACGATTCTGATAGTAGGAGTAGGGTCTAGTGAGACGCGCGTTTATACAGTGGCATATGTTGGCTAGAGGGCAACAACACTGGTTCCTATAGTATAATTCCACATGTATTAAGTATTGTACATGATCTTTCTGTTAAATTAAATTAAATACGGTAATGTACAAATTGTATTGAATGACAAATTGAATTAAAGTGATATCAATCATTAAAAACCTGTTTGCCTTAACTGGGGATCGAACCCAGGCTTTATTTACAAATACCATTACTTAGCTAATCAACCCACAAGACAAAATTACAATTTTGTTTAATGAATATCAATTTAGTAAGAGTTTGTCTTGTGGCCTCGATTGTATGCATGAGGCTATTGATAGTAGGCTATACATGAGACTGTTGTTGGAAATAATGCACTAGGCTGAATGAGGTGAGTTTCTGAAAATTAATTCCTCACCCTCTTCAATTACAGAGCAACATTGAAGGGTGCTACGATGTGCGTAAGAAAATGATCTTCTTGCATCTTCGTGGGGTTTACGATGCGTACCATCTGGCTCAAGTGTGTCAACGGATGAGCGAGGACCTCCAGGAGAAAGTAAGTTACTAGCCCGTAAAATTTGTCAATAAAAGCTTGTCTTACGACTTCATGAATTGAATAATTGAATTGAACCATTGGCAACTTGACAAATTGATGAATTTAAAAAATACTGCAATACAAAATATTATGACTTATTCCTTGTGATTGTGAATAATGATTTAGCAGTTTGACTAGTTTTATTGCAAATGGTTTGAAGACATACAAAATGTAAGTCTACCTAACTAGACATTATTTTGTACACAGGGTTTCTTGAACGTATGGTCGGACCTAAACTGCCGCTACGCCAGAGCTCTGTTACTGATGTTCTCGGTGTCCCACATGTTGGTTCTCTCGCAGCCATCTCACAACTTTGATGTGAGCTTCAAGCAGCTATTCAGAGCCCTCGACATAGTCAGGTAACAAGTTAACCAAATGAATGTCTCATACATATTAAAAGATAGGGCTTAAAGGCATATTCAAGCAAAAAACAAAAAAATCACAGTTGTCCAAGAGGATATGTAGGCCTATATAATTTTATTTTATTCTTTTGATAAATTAGATTACCATTTTAAACTAGATGCTACAAACAAATTGAAGATCAGCCATAGCTCGAGGACTAGACAAGAGAATAAATTTAAAGACAACATCATCTCTGGTTATTAGACCCAAATGCTTGTTTCCAATGCTGACCACCACTTTACAGGCAGAAAGCTCAGCCTCTGCTCTCGGAACTTCTCTTGAGCTCGGTGCCGCAGCTGCCGTCCGATTGGGCGCTCAATGCACGGCCGTGCAGCCCGCGAGTGTTGTTTGTGTTTGAGTCGTGTCCGGCTATCTTCTTGGAGGACGCCAGTAGATCGAATCTCTTGGCAGCCCAGAGCAGGTGAGCATTAGTAGGCGTAGGCGTACCTTACTTTCACAACAAGTCATTTGAAATTGAATTGCAGTACAAAATACATAATTATAGGCTATGGTCATTAGTCCATTGTTAATTCAAACTCTGTTAATCCAAGTTTGTTTAATTCAACCTCTGTTTTAGGTAATTGGGATGAAAATATTGAATTACCCTTTCAGTAGATTACTGGGAGGAAAGAAACTGAAGATGGGACCTCTTTTAATTGCCTCTTATAAACTACAGTCACTCGGACTCGGGGCTACTGCAGGTAGGGCACCTGCAGTAGCCCAGAGTGACTGTAGTTTATAAGAGGCAATTAAAAGAGGTCCCATCTTCAGTTTCTTTCCTCCCAGTAATCTACTGAACATACAAAATACTGGACCTATAAATAACCAAATCATTGCAGGGCCATTCTTGTCAAGATAGGTTGGTGAAAGTGTTCTATAGGTATATATTTATATTTTGTGTACATATCTACTCCGAGTTCCCTACAAACACAATCACTTCTCAAGGTAAACTGTTGAGACTCCTATTCTGATGAGGCAAATTAGTCAATGAGACAGGATTACATAATTGATTGTGTCCCTAACTGTCTCTGCATTTGTTGTCACAGAGGTTTTGGTGATTCGGCCTTGTTGCACAGTGACCTTGGAGACCCGAAGCCAAAGCCGTCAGTCAAGAAACTTGAACACGCACTGGAGGATCAGATATATCACATCCTGCGCAAGAGCAGGGTCGTCACAAACACCTGGTGAGTGAATTCTTTGCGCAGTCCGTGTCTAACCGAGGACTGTTAGTTGGCCACGCACGCTCAGTTTTGCACACGGCAAACTTGGCTTGCGTCAACAAACTCAACAAGCCTACCATGGCTGACGAAAATGTTGATGCAATATCATACTTATTAGGGCTGCCCAACGATATCGATAATTCGATACAATATCGATAATAGATAAATAATTCGATATCGATATAGAATTAATATATCGTACTTACCACGATATCGAAATTGTGCCTAATAAGCTAATTGATACAAAAAACCGATTACGTATCACGTCACGCCAACCACACCATCGCTGTTTTGTGTGGATATTTTACAATTTGAATAGTACAACAAACAAATTGACACACTTAGTAAGACATTTCAAAGCTAAAATATTTCTTTACGTAATATTGTTTAAAGAATGACCTCTAGCTGGCCTGTAAATCCTAAAAACAGACGAGAAAAGTTTCGATGTAGCGATATCGCCGATATCGATACGTCACTTGAAAACTTCGATATCGCGGCGCGATATCGATATTTCTTCCCGCGATATCGATATGATTTTTTTAATCGTTGGGCAGCCCTAATACTTATTATACTAGGCCTAGTTACTGTAGGGCCTATGTTACAAAACAAGACATTTGTCTAAATAAGATCATTTGAAAAATATAAATATTTATTGGAGCAAAGACACAATCATAAGAAAGGACACTAAATTCTCTAGGAGACGTCATATTTTGCTCCAGTTTGTGAGAATTTTATAGGATTTTCTTTAAAGCAGTTTTAATAGAAATCGGAAGTTCTCCAGTGTGGGTGGACATCTACAGAGTTAAGGTCCTGTTGTGAGGCAGTCCTAACTGCAAAAAATATATTAATAGAAGTTACAGGCATATTTCGTTACTTAGAGTTAAATAGTGTTATTATTAAATTGTAATCGGTTAACCTTATTTTCAGTACTAACTCTTTATTTGCAATCCCTGCAAATGAGGAGTTTGTGTTCGTTTGCGTAAAGCCTGACCCAAGTCGGGACTACATGGCACATCTGATCACCTCTCTTGTGGACCAATGCAACACTACTAGCCCTTCACTAAAGGCAGAAGATCCTTTCAGCCTCCGTCACCCCGAAACTAAAGGTACTACTAAACTACTAGTACACATGATTTTATTGTATATGCATACTAGTGTCAAAATCTTAATCTGGTATAAATATATTTTAAACTTAATAATACATTTGTAATGGAGATATTGTTCTGTTATATTTTTATTCCATAATATGTGATGTTTATTGTTTAGGTATAGAATTTTAATAACATCTTGTACTTGCCTACCAATTGTAGGCTTGTGAGCATATATATACTGGTAATGGAAGGCTGTGAATAAATAAATGAATTTAAGTTTTTAACAAAACTCTAAAAAAAAAACTAAGTACGTCAAACTAGACCTATATGAAAATTCATATCAATATTGACTTATATGTACATTACATGCACATATCTTGTCTTGGTTTTTTGGTTTACAAGCACAAAGATGTGGTGTAGGCCTAGGTTAGCTCTTTAAACCAACTTGATTTTCTTACAGAACACACTTTCAAAAACTTCATCCAGCCACATATCGACCAAGCATTTACCAAAGGGTTTGATGATAATGCTGGACGCCATGTGACACCAGCCTACTTCGAGGTAACATTATTGCATTCATCTATTTTATTTTATCATAATTTTTTTATAGGCCTAGTTGCAAAAATATAGGATCATGTAAAACCCAAACATCATCATTATATTTGCTAAGTCTGTAATAAAATCATGTTACGTATCCATACAGCATCTATGCAATATCTTTGCATCAATGCAACTTCATTCATACAGCTCTAAATAACAAACTTAGGCCTATTAGGTACGTAAGTTTATGGTGATTGGAATAAGATTTGTTTTGAGGTAAAACCTTTGTGGCGAGACTGATATTTTTTGCAGTAGACTGTGTATTTTACAGTATTTTTATCTAATAAATCAAATCCATCAGTGTGTTGGTTGACCTTGTTCCAGATGGTCTCTGCTGGTGTCTGGGGCCAGGTCGCGACGGTGGCCTGGGACTTGTTCATGACGGACCCCGGCGAGGGCGACAAAGATCGGGCGTCCGTGTTCTCGTGCCTCGACTCTGTCCTCCACACGGACCTGCGCTTCAGCGAGGAGCGATGCAGCAAGGTGCTGCCCGTGGCCACGGCCACCTACCAGGAGAACCTGCCGCAACACTACACTAGGGAGTTCCACGAGTCCATGGTGAGTCCCCACCCCCTCATACGTTGTACCTGCGGGTACACATTACAGTACACAAAGATAAGCTGTTGGATCCTATCGCTACATTATACTATAACAGCCAATCGGCATTACCAACCTAACTTACTTTTTTTTTTCCTCTTATGCAATGATGACCTTTCAGCCATTCATTTTTCTCGCTATCCAATACAAATTAGCTTCTTGATCTGGCCTGCTCTGGTTGTCAGGCAGGGAGTCGATATCACTCTTCATGGCGGCACATCTGAAAAGGTGCGCCCTGTCTTGATGTTCAAATTGACATAATTTACAAGTGGCCGAGTCTTTTGTGATGTTAAATCTGTTGAGATGGTGCTGGAGTACGTCGTGGCCAGTTGCTAGCCGGAATTGAGCAGTGGCAGTTTTTCTGCTCCAGGTCTTGTCCGGGCCTTTTTTAATCTCCGTCCACCACGATTTGAGCTTACAAGCTTCTTCTTTAGCCGTCTTATTGAGCCTTTTGAGGGCATATTTCACTTTTGTCTTTACTCTGTCGTACGAGAGTGGTTCTGCTGGTGGAGGAGGTCTTTTTGTTGCCATCTTGGCCAGGTAGTCAGCTTTCTCGTTGCCTAGGATACCGCAATGACTTGGTATCCATTGAATCTCCACTTCTTTGTTTTTTCTTCGAAGTCTGGAGATTGAGGCTTTGAAGAGGAGAGCATTTTTGTGGAGGTTGTTTGGTTTGGTGACAAACTGAATTGCTGCGACGCTGTCGCTGAGGATTACTACTTTCTGCTTTGTCAAGTTGTTTAGGTCTGCAACCCTCTTGGTAGCTGTGGCGATTGCTGCTACTTCTGCATCGAAGTGACTAACTTACTGTCAATCAACATTTTTTAGTTGGAACTTGGAAATGTGGTTTTACGGTCCCTTGAATTACGAGTTAGTTTTTTTAATTTAAATTAAACTGTACTACTTTGAATTAATCAGTGGGGACTGGTGTAATGCGTAATCTAATACCCCACTATGGTTACAGCTAGGCCTGGCACTCGGGGTGTTCTTGGTCCACGCCCGGGGTCCCCTGTTCGAGCAATACGCAGCGAGACTGGTAGAGGAGTGCGAGGCGCACTGGAAGGCCGGCAAACAGGTGTGCGAAGTGTTGAGTCTGACGGGCAACCCCTGCACGAACCCGCTGCATCGAGGGGGCGGAGATGGGGCGGGGGGTGGAGAGCTGCAGTCCGAGGACAACACCTTGGACAGGTAGACTTCTCAACTCAACGCTCGATGAATATAGTTGGCCAGTTAACCTTTTGAGTAGGGGTAGTGAGTTAATTTCCACCTAGCTATTTCATATTCCCACAAAATATTTTTTCCCTGTCCACGACTTTGAACTAGAACATAGAAATTTTATGGCCACAAAAAAAAAAGTTTGAAGCATGTTTTATGTGTTTTATTTTTTGTGGCAAATTTGAACTTTGATTTATGAACCCACTAGATGGTTTGTTTTACTAAACTTGAACTAAAGTTCAAATAGCTTCCAATGGTTTAATGGTCTGGACATTTTGAAAATGTGAAAGTATTTCGTATTTCTGTATTTCTCTTGTATGTTACAGACAGCTGCCAGTAATGAGCCACATGAGCGGCGTACGATACGTGTCCGCTTGTAACTGCGGCCGAAAGCAGGGACCTCGCGAAGACCCGTTCTCTGCCAAGGAGGCAAACTACGACTTCTATGCACAACTCAGCGAAGAATGTGGCTGTGCACGTCTAGAGTCGATTACGTTCCCAGTTTTCCAACCTAGTACACAAGACTTTAAGTGAGTAGACTAGACTAGGTGACTAGGGATTCAAATAGTTGAAGTGCAGTTGAACTTGTTTTACAGTATTTATTTTACTTATGTTGTTATTTATGTTTGTGTATTTATTTAGTATTTATTTATAAAAGTAGGAGGAAGAAGAGGAAGAAATGCTGAGCCTGGCAAGCTGAGTCATTGAAAGTTTCATGCCCTAGACAAGGGTGGGCAACCACCACTTAACCCGACATAGTTGGAAATGAGTTATTATAGGTATAGATTATTATTATTATTATTATGTATTAATTAATTAATTTATTCATTTAGCTGCTAGCTTTCACATTTCCTTGTGCTTTCAGAGAACACAGGCAGCCATCAACATCTGCTAATTTGCCTTGTCCGCTTGTTTCTTCAGGGCTGCACAGCTGTTCAGTCGCACAGGACGTAAAGAGGCCCCCAAGTCTCCCGAGGGTCACGACTTCCCCGTTGTTGTTCCCGGTACCCCGCTGGGAAACACTCAGAGCTTCAGCCTAGGTCAGTCGGCTAAGCTGTCGGCACACGACTCCACGCCAGAACACGCCGCATCGCAATGTATGACAGTGTACCTTTGATATCTCGTGGTGACGGCTTGGCGGGACACAGATGCTTCCAAGACAGCGCTTGTTCATCGTGGCTTGCTACTACTAATAAATAATAATGCATCTGTAGGAGGCCTACTAAAGGCATTTCTCTGTACTACTTTACTAAATCTGAAGTTCATCAATAGTGTGGGAAGCCTTGAATTAGTGGTCCTTTGGTGGGCTTGTTCCCACTTTCTCAGTTTGTGCTCATTACAACTGGCTGCAGTTAGTGATTTGAGTATTATGCTGGCTTTGTTGCTAAGTAGGTTATGGGTGGTGACATGTGGGCAGTGGTATGTATAAAGTAATGTTATTATGTTTTACTTTACTTGTGTAATGTAATTTAAGGATGTTATGGATTCTTGGATCCTTGGATAAAATGACCAATCCTCATTCTATACTATCTCTGCTCTAAGGATCTAATTGTGATTGTGGGCCAACTCAATGTAAAGAGGGTATGTCATCACTACTTGCTTTACATGTACAAGTGGAAAGTGTTTTGCTGCTTATTATTTAATATTTAAATACAAAATTGGCTATGCCTCTTTTGTTTAGTTAACCCTGAATCGGTAGTGTCCATATTCTACAACTCATATGTTGGTATTATTAACAGTACTTTAGGATTTGCTTTTTATTTTTGTGTTGTATTGCTTTAGGATTTTTTGTTGTATTCTGCAAAACCAGTCTGTATTTTGATTAAAGTATAGAGGCCTATCGGGTAGGTTACTTAGAGACTGACAACTTACTTACTAATAAGAGGTTAACATGCTGCATGTCACATTGCTGTACAGTAGATAGCAAATGTAGGTGTTGCTGCTTACTGTGCACTTGCTGTCATAGCTGGATTTGTGTCCGGCCAATCGGGGGGCAGCGATATGATCCAAGAGGAAGTCACTAGTCATCTCAGCTGCAACCCACCAAGAGACGCCAGTCTGCCCGAGGGACACGAGATAATCATACAAGTGTCGGACTCGGAATCAGAATCCAGCAAAGGTAAGAAATGTTTTAAATGTTTTTGTTCTATGGGAAGACTTTACTACAGTTAATGTAATACTTACTCATTCAAATTAATAGTTTGTGAATGGATTGACCTCAGTCTGTTGCTTTTTTCAATAGAATCAGATTCAAAGTGAATGATTGTTTCCAGAAAAGTTCCTAGTGCGGCAGCCGTCCACGACGGAGTATTTGCCCGGCATGTTGCACACAGACTCTCCGCTGGGCCTACTGCCCCAGTATCCCTCGTGGTCGCTGGTCTGTCTGGGCCCCTCCAGCCTCTACTCACACAACCTGGGCTTGCAGGAGCAACAACAGGCTGGGCTGGTGGGGGGCTCAGCCCACCTGTTGCCCTGGGACGTGACTGTCAGGCTACAGCAGCACAGGTAACTCTGGTGTTCCCTCTTTCTCTGTGTGGTAGGAACTTATTTAGGCCTATCACTATTATCACTATCTATATTTGTCTTGGATGGGAATATATATTATTTTTTTAGTTTTTTTGTGCTGAATACCACTTTAAGAAACCTCAACCAAGAAAAACATTTATAATGTAGTTGTATTTTACGTAATTGTAATTGTTTTTAGTGTTTAGAGTTATATATTTGACAACTTCACACACTCCCACATTTTTGTAACGTGCTCATGAGTGTAATAATGAAGGCTTTATAAATAAATAAATAAATAAATAATAAACTTAACTGGTCGACATTGTTTCAGGGAGCGTTGCTGGCCAGCTGTAGGGGACCAGCTGTACAGCTCTCGCAACAAGGCTCACCCTGGTTCCATCCAGTCCGGTAACAGAGGCCGCAAGCCCAAGCCGCCCAACAAGGGTAAGTATGCATTTCACTTCCTTATAAAAAAATGCAACTGAAATTCCTAAAATCTAAAGTTTCAGAGTAACAACAGGGTCACCCTATAATGTTAATGTGCTAATGAGAATTCTGTTCCTATTTTGGTTTTTACGTTATTCCGTTTTTATTAGCAGGAATGGATTGCATACATGGATAGATAGATCACTATCGGTAATATCAGCATTGTTAAATTGATAAAACTCAAGCTAAAATTTGTATACAATACTAGTAAAAGATCAACATTTAGTAAATAGTATCAGTTTTAGCCTTCTGAATGGCGAAATGTTCCAAGCTCATGTTTTGATTGGTGAATGGGGTGAAACGATGGACCAATGGAAGGAAAAACAAATACATTTATTTTAGTGTGCTGTGTGTCTGTACATTTTACCAAGTAACTCACTCATGTAATATTTATCTGACACTTGTTTCAGACTCGTCAGAGTTTGTGGTGAAGATCTTCGTGGGCGTGGAATACGAGTGTCCGCGTGGCCACCGCTTCATGTGTTCGGCCCCAGACAAGGTGCTCAAGACCAGTGGGCTGGGTCTGGTCAAGGACACTGGCAACCGAGTGACCTCCAGTGACATGCCGCTCTACTGTCTGTGTCCGTGCAGGTAACAGCCTACACCATTCTTACAGTATACCAGGATGGCGTGGGCCCAAGCTACGTCACTAAGAACATGGGGTTGTTTGTTTTTATTAGCTATGATATTTGGGCTTTACGTCTTGTATTTTTGCAACAATGCTAATCAAGACGATGAGTGGGCGATTATGACGATGAAAAAACACCACATGACATCCATGTCCGAGCCAGGATTGGAACCTGGAACGCAGCGACCGCGGTTTACTAGACGAACACCTAATCGACCGCGGCCAACTACGCTGCATTTTTTTTCCGTTTTATTAGCAGTATAGTCACAACTCACAATACGAAATTGTATGTACATTGTCAAGGGGGGTTAAATACACATACATATTACATTATGGCTACATTCCTTAGCTTGGGTTCTTGATCGATGCACAAACCTGGTATACTGCAATAATGTTGTCCTCCGCGACATCTCCGTCACGGTCACGCCCTCGTTGAAATCAAGTACCGACTGTTCCAGGAGCACCAAGCCGCTGTTGGGTCAACTCATGCGGGTCCACGTAGTCACACCCAAGGCTCCAGTTCACGTGACCTTGAACCCGAGGGTCCAGCCCGCGTTGCAACAGAGTCCCGTGTTTGTCACCGGGACCGACCATCCGCTGAGGTTGTCACAGTCTGCGTACTGGGTGCTGCGACTACCGTATCCTTTCAAGTACTAGACTACTAGGGCATGTGACGTCGCCCTATATCGGTGGGGACATCATAAGGGGAGTCCAGTCAGGGGTTGGTGGGCAGTTAGGTGGCAAAGAGGGCTGGCTATACCTACATGTATTAACCTTGACAATACTATTCAGATACGTGTATGTTGGTGACCATGGTCCCTTCATACCCCCCAAGGATCCTACAGGATATGGAAGACTTCTGGGAGGCATGTATAGCATTACTGAACAGCCACCACAAGACTAAGCAGGCTCGGGTCTATGCAACCACATTCTTGAATTATTTGAATGAAAATGAAGTTTTGTAAATACTGAATAATAATCCTAAAATTGTATAAACTTGAAACTTATTATACATATAATGTCTGAAAAGGATCCAACAGTTTATGAGACGTTTCAACATGAGGTAATGTAAGAAATTGTAAGTTGACAAAATAAAGATTGAACCAATTCAAAACATAATTGTTATTTATAGCTAAATGCCCAGTCCCCATTATACATGTCCTCAAGTGTGATTAGCTAGGCTCGACAGATGAAGGTAATTGAAAAAAACAGAAAGGGACTCGCATCGCTGCTGATAGAACTGAGATGAGATGTTGGTGTGGCTGTAGATAGAGAAAGATAAATATCAAAATATAAATACAAATTAGGGATGTTCAACAATATTTTTTTCAATATCGATATCGGCGCCATTTTGCCAATATCGTATCGCGATATCGTTATTAAAAAATTGACATCGATATCGCGATATCGAATTTTTTTCGGCGGTAATAAAACAATAGGCCTACATAAGAAATCGTAGTCAATTTAGAGTGTTTTTGCCGTGGCCAGCAGTACGCGTTGCTGCAGTTAGTGTCTTCACGTCTATCACCTCCCCCCCCCCGGGATATCATTAGCAACTTGAAAATTTTCCGCCCGTGGCCTGCAGTATGAGTTGCTGCACAACGATAAAGGTTAAATTCGCGTGATGCCCCGTGTCAGGCATCGGCTGGTAAAAGTATCAAGCAATAATGAACAACAACATTCTTCTCAGAAAGAATTCGGGGTTCCAGGTACAAATAGTTGAATGGATCCAATGTCTTGACGCAAACAAAGGGAACCCGCCATATCCTCGAGGGCTGGGGGGAGGGTAGGTAGGCTACTCAGTGACAAGCTGCAGCAATGCATACTGCAGACCATAGCGGAAATTTTAATATTTTAAGTTGACCACGATATCGCGATATTTTCGATATGACACTACCATATCGATATCGAAATTAACGGCGATTTTCCCGCGATATCGATATCGTTGAACATCCCTAATAAAAATAAAGATAATATATAAATATAGATAGAGATCGATAAATTATCTTCTTGTGTTTGATATTCAAAAAACAAACATTCTCCATTGAAAGGTAAAAGATCACTCCAATTTTTTTAATGCAAAAAGGGGGTGTTTTCCCCCCTCCCCCCCTCGGATATGCCACCGGGAAAAGTACACCATGTTTGGAGCACCTGTAGTGGTGTACCAGATTCATTAAAATTTAAAATTGCCCTTTTCACTTTTGAAATGTATTTCAAACAATAAACGTCCAGTCTTCACTAATTCAGTAAGAGTGTAGGAAAAATGTTATTTCAAAATATTTTTCAAAATTATTTTATTTTCATAAAAACAACAAAGAGTTTCACTATTACATGATAAATGGTTGATAAACTTTATCAAATGTAGACTGCAGACCTACTAGCCCTATAAAAGTAGAAAGTACAAATCAAGGTAGGTAAGCCTACTCACCATTCTAGGAATACTGTTCACTTTAAAAATCATTTCCACTACAAATTCAGAATTCTATTTGAGTATAAATAATATAAAATTGCACTTGAAAATTACAATTGTTTATGCAACTTTGAACTAAATGCATAGGCAGGCCAATATGAAGGTCCATACAAAACTATCAAAGAACAATCATTAATGCATGTTTAAGTAAATTTATCTACAAAAAGTTATAACTGTATTGTTATTTGTTTGTAAATATTACAAACTGAAATAGTATTTCAAAGTTTAATCTAGGGTCAAAATATAAATGATTTTTGTTCAGATCATTATTGTAGGTACCAACAACTAAACAAATCTTGTTTAGTGTTAAATATGTTGTCAGTAAACAACGAACATCGTTGAACATGTGTGCGAACATAGTCACAGACTTCACAGAGTGTATTTTGTCAATTGTGCCAACATTACATGAAATGTTTACTATTATATAAAAATAATGACAATCATTCACAAAATATATATAAGCCTATAGACAAAAGCCTAATCGTACAGGTTAGTACGGCCTGTGACGCTGGTAGTACCTGTCCCCCTGTCTGTGTTGTTGATAGCCCCCCTGGTTCTGTTGGCGGTGATGTTGATATCCGCCCCCTTGGTTGTTGTCTCTGTGTTGGTAGCCACGCTCGTTGTTGTCTCCCCCCCCACGCCGCCCCCGCCGGTCTGCCCAGTCAAAGTTGCGGCGGGGTTTGTTGTACCACGGATCCACGATGGGCGGCACTCTCGAGGGGTTCTCCTTCACACTCATGAAGTCCAGATCGTCGGCGGTGTAACGCCCGGAGAAATCCATCTCGCACTGTTCCAAGAACTGTTGCTGTTCTTCGGTCAACGATACCGGTTGAGGTACTTCGTTCTTAGTTTCTTCTGTGGCCATTTTTCACGGTTTTTATTGTTAATCCTTTTCAGAGATTTTCTATTGTACGTTTTTTGTACTTCACTATTTAGTAGTCAGGAGTCAATGGTTTTATAATACTGGTATATATGTAACTAATCAGTTGCTTTCTAGGTCATAATGTCAGCTTCTGTACGATCTTGGTACGATCATCAGTGAGTCTGCAACTGGATACAAGAATGTTGAAAACAGGTTTGTTTACTATGTAGAAAGAAGCAGCAAAATGTGCAAGCTTTACTTGCAATAAGAAATGCACACTGTAACTATGCAGCTAAGCTATCATTTTTTAAATTTAAGTGTGAGTTAAAAACCCTATATAATCAAAAATCTCTATAGTCAATTTCTGTAGCGTAACTGCAGCTTCTACCAAATGCAGTCATTCATTTGCAGGGTAGGCCCTACATTTTGATTACCCTACAAATTTATAGAATATGGTGCAAGTAAGAACCCTATATGTATTGGTCTACCATATAACAATGGGAAATTCAGTTTCATGTAATGTATATTGTATAGGCCTACTTACATGTTTCACTTAAAAGGCTATCCAATATGAGTGCATAAAATCCCCCAGATGATGGTATTTTCCGGCTGCTAACTGCTGTTGATAACGGTTCAAACAACCTGAAACAAAAACCCTGGCATTAGGTAGGCTGTGGTTGATGAATTCAGATTTTTCATTAATTGGATGAACAAATGTTTTTGATGTTGTTGATACATGTTTATTAACACTTAAGTTAGTTTAGTTATGCAGGCCCTATCTAATGAGTAATGAACTTTGAACATGTTAAACCAACTTGCAAATAAGAACTGTCAGTTTTTAATCACATGTCTTAATTTTCAATTTCATACTTTTAATCACACAGCCTAATAATAAGGAATGCACATGAATTTTCTACAGCTCTGAAGGTACGTGGAATATATTGTTATTCATCTAAAGACATCACAAACCTAATTTAAAAGTTTTAAAATTAATTCATTATACTTCTATTAGGGATGTGCGGGTAATGATTTTTTAACTCGGGTCGGGTTCGGGTCGGGTATGGAAATTAACCTCGGGTCGGGTATGGAAATAAACCTCGGGTCGGGTCGGGTCGGGTCGGGTAGTGCTAAAATTAATACACACGTATAGATGAGTCAAATATATTATAAGTAAAGTTTTTAGTAATAATTAATAAAAATGTATCAATCAATAGAAATTACGTTACATAAAATGTAGTTGTGTACGAATCTACTTCAACACATTCGAATTTTCTAATTATTTGAAAATTTGAATTTCCCGCCGTATTTCACGCTATTTCCGTCAAGAAGGCGGTGGGGAGTTCTGGCATATGGTCGCCATCTTTGTTTAGATCATGGTCAAATGTCAAATACATCGTGAAATCATGGTGAAATATTGTTATTCACCTAGGCTACACTATATTCATGAAATAATAATAATAAAGTAAGATAGAAGGTAAGGCATCCTCATATAAATATCAGTTCCTCCCAAGCTTCCTCGTCTTGCAGCTTCATATTGAAATTCACAATTTCGACCAATCATAACCTCGAAATTATGTTGTACTAGGCCTAGGCTACCCGACCCGGTTTTTTCGGGCATAATTTACGGCCCGACCCGACCTCGGGTAAATTTTGCTACCCGAAAAATACCCGTTTTTCGGGTACCCGCACATCCCTAACTTCTATACATGTTCAAAGATTTTGATTATCTGTTTCCCGCACTTTTATTTTAAACGGTATGTGACGTCACGATCCATGAAAATCACTGCTTATATGAATGACTTTGCATATAACCTCCTTGGAATTTGCCACCGCTTCCTACGAAACAATCAAATTTTCAAGGTTATCAAGCTAACCTTGTCAAAATTTTTACTCAAGCCGTTGTCAAGTCTGCTTCATATGAATAACAACACCCAATATTTACTGATATTCTATGAAAATAGGTTTGGTATTATTGTGTTTATAGTAATTGGGCTTCAAAATTTATTACTAGGCGTACTAGACATTAATTCGATTTTATATGATAATGGATATGATAATTTCCAAATAAGCGTTATTTTATTTATCATTTTATGATTGGTTGATTGCTGATACATGGCAGGTGACGTATGCCCCGTTTTTCCCGCCATAAATATGTGTAAAACTTTCAGCTCGTTTTTATAAATGAAACTTTATTCTATGTCATCAAAATAAAATATTTTTGTATTCAGGAAGTCAATCCTAATCTAGTAAAATGCTAAAAAAATATTATGCATATTCCCCATTACATTACAGTCATTAGATTAGGATGGTTAAAAGTTTAATTGGTTATTCAAAGTGTGTTACAGTCACTCAAGTTATTTTTTAGGGAAACGAAAGAGTTTACAATTGCAGCTTTTGTTGTTTTCGTATACATGTACTTCATGTAAACGATGGGCTACGTAGTACATTTTGATTTATTGAATACACTTATCTTATGTACAAGCCTTTAACTTACCAGCCTAGATGATGACCACAATGAGGACACAAGCAGTGTTTCCAACTATAGCCTGGAAACCAAGAATGTTCACGGTGCCACTGAAAACAAATAAATGTCATAGTACCGGACACCGGTAACAGTGTATGTTAAATTCTGACGGGTGAATGGAATCGCTAGCAGACCTACTTGCTTCTTATGATGTAATAGCAATTAAACTACACCTACGGTAATATGTTCCTTTAAAAGGATTCGAGTAATGAATGAATTACCATTATTTCCAAAGTCAAAGTAGGCCTACAGTAATTGTTTTCAAAGAGCCTCAACAAATTTTTAAGATAAATCACTCTTCTTTTCACTCATTTATTTGTTGTTCTACTAAGTTGAGTATTTTAAATAACTTGTACAATTCTGTTATTGTTATTGTATGTATAGATGTAATGTGCAAACCTGACAAATCCTATGTTATTAACATGTAACCCTACAGGATTCTAATAAACTGAACTGAACTTAAATTTTGGCATTTCTAGAACAGAAAAAGTACCATAATAGTCAAGCCTACCTAATATAGCTAATCACATTTAAGCTTACATTCTCAACTCCCACACAGTGTGCCTCGGAGAACGTTACAATTTGAAAACGAATTCCTAATGGATTTTGTAAGACTTGAACTTCTACGTTGTCTCTGTTAAACAAACTCTGATTGCCTTGAATTAATGCAGCTGGGCTAAACCAACTGCGAAGATGAGTTGCATCTGCTACATCTGCTCCACATTGTCGACACAATACATAATCTGAAACATACAATAATGCATTCAATTCTATTCAGTTTCTATTCTATATTCCACGCTTCAGTTTCAATTCTATTCAGTCTATTCATATTTGCCCCCAAACACAATGTTAAAAATCTTACAATTATTCTCACTATGGGGACTTGACAAATGTCAACAGATGCCCATGTGCATGATACAGGACAAGTTAGGAGATGGAGTTATGTGGAAGATAGGTTAGGGAATGTGGCAAGGGCTTATGATAGTGTTACAGCAATGATGGGGGAACTGGGTTGGGAGTCCTTGGAGGAGTGATAGGATGTGTAATTTATATAGAGCAGCTAGGGGGAAAGGAGGGTGGGGGGAAATCCAGAGCAGGTTGCAAGAAGGAGTTTATAGAGGGAGGGGGGATCATAATTGGAAGTTTCAGCGTCGGGTAGTGAGAAGTGATCTGGGTAGGTTTGGTTTTGTTGAGAGAACGGTAAGGGAATGGAATGAGTTACCCGAGGAGGTTGTTGAGTGCGAGTCAGTAAGGGAATTTAGAAATAGATTGACGAAAAGGAGGTGATGAGGGAGGGTGGGGAGGGGGGAGGTTTGGATAGGTTGCCACCGGGTAGTTGTGGCCCATTTGCAGCCTTTAAGTGTTTTAATCTTAATCTTAATCTTGATATAGGTCTAGGCAGTCAGTGATTGCAACAGAGATTAATGGTCGGTGCACAATAGCCCGGAAAGGAGCTCCGGTAACGGGAAAGTTCGCTATAATTTAACATTGCCCGGTAACGTTAATGCTAACGGGAAGCTCCTTCCCGGGCTATTGTGCACCGACCATTAAATGGATCGTTCATTCTAGCTCCAAATATGGCAGACCACATCCGTGAAGCTGTAGATGAACTTTGGTCATCTTTCACGTTCTCGTTCCCAGGACCCAATATTGAGTAAGTATGGATATGCCTAGGACACCTATGCTTACACACGGAACCTAGCATTCTCCGGCTGCTCGTTACCATTCTCATCCCGGGCTATTGTAGCTAGGCCTAGGCCTACCCAGAGGCCTACTTCAGGAAATCTCAGCTCGCTATGAAATCCATATTAGGCCACTCATATGAATACGAACAATACTAAAAACGCAGAATACCGCTCGCCTACCTAGGCATAGGCCTAGGCCTAGGCTAAACGTTGTAGGCTAGCCTAGGCATTGTGTTTAAAATCGCCTAGGCTAGATACGAGCTCCTTTCATTTCATTGCCTAGGCCTAGGCCTATCTAGGCCTACGCTAGACCATAGCATACGGAATAACTTACCAGACGGTTCTTCAGATTTGAAGTTATGACTATAAGCAAGGTTAATTGCATACACACTAAATATAAACAATGGAAATAATATTCTACTTGTCATCGAATTTGCCAATGGCCGAACGCCACTTTCTGCCAACAACATGACAACCACAACCATGGAACAACATTTGATTTTAGTCGTAGCTGAATAATTTGTCACTCGTCCAGCATATTCCTATGGCGAAATAACCTACCTGGCACTATATACGTTGGCACGAGAGGAAAAACGTCATTAGTTACGTAGGTCTTCTTCACAATCGTGGTAGATATCAAAAGTTATTGAAGTTGAACGAAAATGACAGTTGAATGTTTTTAGGTTATGCAGCCTGTGTTCTCTTGCTACCGGCGTACGGCCAACTGCGAAGAGAATAATAACAACAACAACACACATCTGGATAGTTGGTTAGCCTGCTGAACCAAGGCTAAATTTGGCAAGTCGGCTATGGCAAGCCTGATTTGTCAAGTTTAAACATGATTGTTGATAAACGTTGATTTGGTTAGATCATGCTTCTTTTAAAAGGGATTTTCGTTTGTGTCATTGTGTTTTACAACTTTAAAGACTCCAAATTTTCAAAGTTCTGAAGAAGAATATTAAGGACAGTAACCCAACTAATATTTTAACGCGTGTTGTTGACTGGCTTTGTGCCAAAAGGTTGGAATAGGTAGACTGGACCAGCCTAGGCCCCCCAACCTAGTTTGATTAGGCAAGGACCTTGGCACCTTTTTGGTGCTGTTGTGTTTTTTAGTTATGTATGTAAGTATTGGACGTACCCTTATCACTTCATGTGTGTGTTTGTTAATCCTCTCGACCTCACACAACTCAGTCCAAGCAAGCGGAGGCTTATTTGCTTGGATCTGGGGTTCGGATGCAAATGATGCTGAACCCAAAAAGGTTTCCAATGGAGCTCCGTTGGTTGCTGTACCATTTGAGTCTCAATCTGATGATGAAAAGTTCTTGCAAGAAGCTGCTAAATATACCAGCCTGAAACTGTCTGATCTTGATGCATGTCAGCACAAAGTTGTGATGAAAATTCGTGGCTCTTGCTCGTCCATGAGCGAAGAAGATTTGGCAAAGATGAGTGTGAATTTACTTAACTGCCAATCGTCTGTGGAAGGGCGACAGGAATTTCCGTGCACAGATTCTATGGTAAGAATTATATTGTTTTACCTAGGCCTAGACATCTCTAGCATCCCTGTTCATTCCACAACTTAATCTAGGCCTAGCTAGAGCCCTAGCCTTCCTCGTCTTAGGCCAACCGAGTTCATATCATTCATACCCTCCTGTCAAGTTCCCCACTAGTTAGACCTAGACCTACTAGGCCTACCTGTTAGTTGGTAGGCTAGGCCTATTAGGCCTACTTGTCTACTTGGCAGGAGTGCACTGTGAAGGCCGGTCTGCCATATCCGACAACTAGGCCCCCCTGATCCACAATCACAACGTAAAACGTATATTTTACCACAACCCACAAAATATATGCTGATATCTGCGTGTAGGCTAGGCAGGCCTCTAGTGTGGTCATGCATGCTTGTCTTTTCAATGAAAACAACTTACGTTGGTAAGTAGGGCCTATCGGCAATGTGTTTTGTTTAAAAGTGGAAATCGTTTTGGCTTCATTGCCAGTCTAGTAGGTAGGGGTACCACGTCTAGTCGAACTGCCAGAGCTCTAGTTTATGTACAAAGGTCGCGGGTTCCTACTTATGCACCCTCTAGATCGTTATTTCTCAACCTTTGCTAACAGATGTGATCACCAATACATTTTTCAAAAAATCCCAAATGGATAACGGCTATTTTTAATGTGCCTGGCACATAGGGGGGGGGGGGGGCGGGGGGGGGGAATAAAGAATTGGCTCATTTACAGCCTACACAAACAAAAGTCAAGGCCAGACTGAAGCATGTGATTGTCATGCTTATTTTATTGGCTTTAGACTCTACGTGAATGTACGAGTAAAATGGATGCTGACATGTGGAACACTTACCATCTGATGAACAACCGGGCCCGAGCCGTTTGCTATGCAGCTCGACATCAGCAGTTCCGAGCGCTTTCCGAGATGACTGTCAACAAGCTGATGAACTCGGCACACGACCAGCTGGCGGCAATGGCAATCCTCAAGGTAAAGTAATATACGTAGCCCGGCTATTTTGTGACCCCGGTGTGACATTACCGGTACCTCCAGTAACCATCTCGCTTAAATTATCGCTTTTCAAATTTGCATTTAACGTTTGTATTAATTTTCTCTCAGGTAATTTTTATAGTTTTCCCTTGAATATAACATTACATAAATTGCAAGGCAATGTGAGGAATTACCCTCGAGTAAGATTCTATCCCATGAATCAAATTTTAAGCTGCCTCTTTCATAATTTTTTGTCAAATAGTGGTTTTAGGTGTGTTGTACGTGTGATTTATATAAGCCTAGCCTATTTCTACTCTCTTTTCATTATTATTTATTAACTTAGATTTATTTTGATATATGATAGGGAAACATTCTTTGTTTGTAGCTACCATAGCATAGTGTTTAGGCAGAAAAACATATACAGTTTACAGTTTTTTGCCCTCATTAGGGTACCGTTTAGGGATAGGATTCAACTTAATCCAGTTGACATTGAAGAGACATGAAGATGGTCCATCTCTTCGTTGGTCTCCTCCTTTATCGTCTTCCCTCCATTCCCCTCTCATACATTCTCCTGTCTTCTGTTATGTATGCGTTTCACATGTCCAACCATCTGTTATTTGTAAGTAGCCTATCCTTTACTTCCCATCTCCTAACTTCCCTATAGCCAGCATTTCTCCAAATGTTTGTACTACACTAGGTACCGTTCTAAAGGTGTTTTCTTGGCGATTTGTGTTTCAGGAAGGACAACATAAGCTGGAGTCGATGACTTCCAATACGCTTGAGGTAGTTGCTGAAGGTCACAAGACGTTAACAGAACAGCAGGAGCGGTTGCGCAACACGCAGCAGAGTATACAGGTAGGGATTGACAGCCCTGTTTGTGTCCCATCGGGCCGTGTGACCATATGTTTGTAAATGGCAGTACAAAATGGTTGTACTGTCACTTTTGTCTGCCATCAAGGTGGTAGAATAAAATACAGCCAAAAAATGTAATTCATTACCTTAGGCCTAGGTCTACCTTTTTTTGCATTAAAATGCTCAATGCTTATATTTTGTTAAAAATCCCTCCAAATTCTGTAATGTTTACACTGCGAGACCTACAACGTGGTTTGCACTTGGTTTCAGTTTTAATCGAAAGGAGAAGAGTAGGTTACTGTAGGCCTAATGTTAACTGTAATTAGGTCAAGTTTATTTATTTGATTTGATTCTGTATGCCCAAGTTTTTGGTGGCAACACCCCCTTACCTGATAATGTTGGAACAATGTGTACAGATAGGCCTACATTTATATTATATATATTTATTAAATAGCGCTTTGTATTACATTCAAGATAGTGCACGAGGCACCTGAATATTAAAGCTTGTCAAATAATAATCACACTTGCGTTTCTCCCTGATCAGGACTTTGTGGCGCTGAACCTCCGCCAACTGACCCGCGAGAAGGCGCTTATTGCCGCCGGCCACTCCGAGCTGGCCAAACTCACCGCCGACGTGAAGAGTCAGCTAGACGCGGCCAACCACCAGCTTACCCTGCAGGCAGCCGAACGACGGGCCGATCACCAGGACCTGGTCAAGGACCTGGGGACAATCCAGGAGCAGGCGCAGGTCATCTGGGACCAGATCGGTTCGTAACGACTTCCGTTTCGCGCTTTCTTATTTGTTTGAATGCTCCAATTAATAAATAGGCCTACGTCTTACTAACGTACATAATGATTGCATTTTGTTTCACTCATCATTAATGTGTAATCATTTATATTTTAATACCGATGTGGCCTGATGTAAAAATAAAAATTATACCTGCAAAGTGATGCAATTTAGGGCAGACACGTTCAAAACTTTTAAATGTTTTAACTTTTAATGGAATTTGACGTAAAATGTTTTTGCGGCCGAAATCATTGTAAATCATTGTGTATGAAATGAACTGACTAAAACCTTCAAGGGGATTCGAGTTCAAAACTCGCCGGTTTGGAACTTGTCGAACCTCCCACCCACCAAGCAGAGTTAAAATTTAAACGTTGTCACTAGCCTCTGTTTTATAAACAGATGTGTTTGTTTGTGTTCCAGAGCAGAGCACGACCACCATCCTGTCGCAGCACGCACAGGCCACCGCCCACTACGAAGATACACTGGTGAAGCTGCGTAGGATCAACCAGACAGTCAACTTCCTGCTGCAGCTGGTGGACCAGACCCGGCTCGAACTGGACATCCGACTCGAGTGGATATCGAGTCTCGTGGGCGGCACCGGTAAGTGACCGGCCTCTAACATTGGCACTCACCTAGTGAACTCGCGATTTTACGGATGGTAAGTGACTCCTTAAAAAATCCATAAAATCGAGAAATCTGTAAAATCTGTGGGGAATCAATCCATGGGGGAATTGAACAGACGTTCAACATAATATGAAAATTACAGAAATCCATACAAAGTGGGTACCTGTAAAACAGGGAATTCACTGTATTAGTTTGTTTGTTGGCTGGACGGAGGCCTGAATTCATAAGTACACATAACTAAATAAATAGCAATGTTCTAATGTTTCAGTTTCAGTTTGTATTATTGTTCTTTTGTACCTTACCCCTAGCATTGGAATAGGCCTATGACTATTCATTTGGTTGCACTCCTAGTTTCAATTATCACAATTACGTATAGCCTATTGGCCTCAACTTATGTATGCAATGCATTAATTTGGGACTGTCACATTAACATGCTACTAGATGGCGCCAGCTACCTAACCTCAATCATACCTAACGCGCCCCCCCCCCCCCGTTCCTTCACCTTAGTTCTTCCCACTTCTACCCACCATCGAAGTCATCCTAGTTTTAAGTTCAGGCTAGTTCGTCTACTCACGCTGAGTGGTCCAAGACTACTAGTTGGCCGAAATGCATTCTCAGGTAAGCTGTCATCCTTCTGTACCTTTCCCTCACTGGAACTTGTTTATTCAATGTTATTATTTCTAATTTTCGTTACCTCTTATGCCAAGATGGATTTTTCATTCATTCTTTTGTCTTACTATACAATATAAAGTGGCTTCCTTTTCTAATTAGGAATTCTAAAGATAGAATAATTGTAGCTTAAACTGATGTGACTCTTTGGTTGCACAGGAAACCAAGTGGAGCGCTTGTATACCTGCTTGCTGCACGGTCTGTACCTGCTGGTGGGGATGATAGCGACCGCGTTTCTTCAGGCGCCAATGCTGACGCGGGTTTGCCTGCTGCTTATTGTGCCTTTCAACCTCACGCTCACTTTCAACCAAGGGCCAGAAGCAGCACTCGACTATTACGGCATGACCATTGCCATTGCAGCGTCCACTGTCGGTAAGTCTGGGCACATCACATGGCGTTTGTTTTACTGCTGTAGGCCTAGCCAACGTGAACGGGACACCCCTTCACCTTTTTATTACTCATGTTTACACTCATCAACCAATACAATATACTGCAGGCTCTAGTAAGAACCAAAAACATCAAAATATTAACAATTAAAATGCTGTGTGTTTGTTAAATGAATCTCACATTTGTTTGACGTTTCTGTTCAGTGCAATGGGTGCTGTCACTGCTGCTCTGTACATTGAGCAACTGCAGGAAAGCCAACGTGAACGGGACACCCCTTCACCTTCAGGGGTCTGGCTTGTCAGCTCCGCCGTCGGCGACACCCAAGAAGCAGCCGTCGTTGTTGGAACGCGGGAAGCTCTTTCTCGAGGAGCTCTTTGTGCAGCTCAATTGGCGGATACACAGCGCCTCCACTGTCCGCCAAGTAGTAGCAGGTGAGAGAACTCTTTCAATGGCCGTTTCAAGTAGATTTTGAAGGGCCCTACTCTTTCCTCTTTCTTTAATATTAACAAAGACAATGTTTGTAGTGCTGTTAGGGTGTATTTGCAGCTAACTATTTTTTGTCGTGCATATTACATTCCACGGTGAGCCAGCCTACTCACTAGCGAACATACAACGTACACTTGCCGTTGTTGGGGCTAGTTGGAGTACCTAATTGTGTTGTGGTGGGATTCAAGTTATAGCCTATTTCATGTAAATTTCAATTTTATTTCATAACAAGAAAACTATTGGTGAAAGTGAATGGCATAAACACTTTTGAGATTATAGTAGTAGTGATGCTAGGGTACAAAAGTTTGAGGAGCGACCGACCACTAAATGTTGAGTCCCGTCTCTAGACACAACAATAGACTTACTATGTAATTTTTAATCAATCATTCACCTATGTGCTTTGTGTACCTTACTCTAACCTGTGTTTATTTCTATGCAGGTAGCCTATCTATTTTAAATATAGGCTTAAATATATTATAATAAATATTATAGATATGGGTTTTAAATAGGGATGTCAAACGATTAAATTATTATAATCGATAATCGAATTCACTTTCACCTCCATAATCGATTATTAATCGATTTTAATCGTTTTGTTAAATGTCGGTATAGTAGCAAGTTTCTTCCAAACTTCGGTCTGGTTTCGGTTAGTTTGAATTGCCCGCGCAAGCCACGAGCTCGCAATTCAACTTCTTTTCGACTATCGATATATTTTACGTCACGGAGTATTTTTGTTATGTTCTGTCCAAGATTTCGACGATAATTTCTGTCCTAGCTAGGCCTGAAGGGCTATGGTTATTCACTTCCCGTTTTTTTTGAACCAATAAGTAATTAAGTATTTGAATATGCGTCGTAATATTATTATTTTCATGTGCAGCGTAATTAAAATGTACGTGATGTGAACTAAAAATCGTAGCGACTTTTCTAACCTTACTTCTCCTGTTATTTGTGAACAAACATAACAACTCGTATTTTTATAGATCGTAGGCGTCGAATGCTGGGTCCATAGAGAAATGCTGGGTCTAGGGTAGGCGACTAGACACAGCTATTCAAAATATGACTGGAAATTCGGCTCAAATTATGACGCAAAGTTATGCTGTTGCTGTTCTTAGACCTAGGCCTAGGCCTACTGTAAATGAAACTGAGCAATAGCGATGCTAGCGCTAGCGCTCGTGCTCGAATAGGCGGCAGATCTTGAGACCTAAATTTAAAAAAGCGCGAAAATTTAAAATTGATTTTTTTTTTAATAATCGATTAATCGTTTTCGATTAATAATCGATTAATCGTTTTCGATTAATAATCGATTAATCGAATCGATTTAATCGTAATCGTTGACATCCCTAGTTTTAAATAAGTACAAACCTTGGATGTGTACAGCTTAATTTTTATTTTATTGATAGGGTATGTAACAACTTGACAATCCTATATATCTTGAAAAAAGGATCTCTTGGTATGCTAATATAATACATGTGTGGATGCAGACGAGCCGCTGGGCCGCGTCCACTCGTGGGTGTCTGACCACAGCGGCTACCGCGGGGGTGGAGGCGGCAGAGCGGCTTCACGCCGCCCCCTGGACGACTCTAGCGACAGCGGCTCAGAGAAGGGGGCGGCGTTCAGCCGGCGCTCAACCGGCACGCCCACACTGAGGCAGCGAGTGCCTGGCCAGGGCCTCTACCCGGGACCTCCCACCCCCTCCAGAAGGTGAGGCATCTGTCTCCCTCTTTGTTCTCGTTATCTAGGTCAATGCATTCATCCTTAGATATTTTTTAGGGCCGGTATTACAATCAACAACTATAGGAAAGTAATTTGTGTCAAATAAATAAGCTACTTGAAAGATTTCAAAGGTTTTGATTGGTGGTCGCCATGGAGTAAACAAACTACTAAGTAGTTATTGGGACATTGTAATACTAGGCATTATACATTAATGTGAAACAATTTGGAATTTAAAAAAAAAGATCCCCCTCAACAATCTTGCTGGATGATTGTGTTCTAAATTAGTATAGGTACTGTCGTTTTCACTACGTACAGAATTGGCAAGTTCCCACCTCTTGGCCGGGTGAGTTTACCTCCTTGTGCTCAATCCTGCAACATGTGCAACTATGTGAATGAAATATTTAGAAGGTGAAAGATTACTATTTACCAGTACAATAGCTTTTCACAAACCGATAATAATTCTTTTGTTTTAATTTACAACACGGTTCTTACAGGGGTTGGACTGTTTGTTACAGTGGTACACCTGGAAGTGTGGCAACCGGTATGAGACCCTACTGTGCTGCCACCTGCCGGAACGGACAACCGTGTAGAAACGGCGCCGTGAGTAACAGTGACGTCTGCAGGAGACACGCAGTAGCCTCTCCTTACCGCTAGGTTGCTGTCCGTCTACAACTCGGTGCAAGATTCTTTTGTTTGTTTTTTATAACTATACACAACTGTGATGTAGCAATGTTCCAACCTGTTGTCCCACAATGCGTGACATCACCTTCAATTCAAAACGAACCTTGTTTTATGGGTATATGATGGTTGCATGCGAACAAGCTTCCCCATTCTTGTGAGGATGCCTTCACTTCGCATTTCACCTACTACATTGATCTGGAAATGTGGGTAACTAATCAAACATCATTAGGTGTGGAACTACACTGTAGTTACTATGCCAGTGTAATTCTAGCGTCTGCACTTCTTGCCCATGACGAGCAAGCAAATCTGTAGATAACAGTTGAGTTTGTGGATAGATTGTAAACGTTGTTACACTAGTTATTAGATAGTTACCGTCTACTGTGTTCCTTATGTTCTTGTTTTGGTTGGTGATAGTAGTGCTATAAGTATCTAGGGAATAGGATTCTTACTATGGTACTGTAATTTAAATGTTATTTTACAGGTGGGCCTAAGGGTGGTTCCAGTATTACAACCCCATAATATAAACACACTTAAGTGACTAAAGGGCTATTTTTAGTAATATCTTAAGAATGCAAAAGAGCTACAAATAAAACAGCTAGGTCTAGTTGTAGTTTTGTGATTGCTGAAAAGTAGATTACGGTACCACCTTTATACAACATTATTATCATTATAACTTATGGTGGTTATTTTGGTTACTATTTTACTATATTTTTTAATCCAAACAATATTTAACAAGTGTTCTGATTGCAATGTGGAACTTGATTCATTGATTCTTTAATTAGGCCTATCAAAAAAGTACATAGAGTTATTCCACTTTTGTTTTCAATGTTGTGTAGAGTTCTTTTAAGAGGTTGCTAAAACTTGACTGTTTGGAGTGGCTGGAACACCCTTAGTAATTTTTGTTTGTGATTTTTAATTATTTAAACTGTATGAGTCGAAAATTGCCTAATGGACTGCAATGCAGGAAATGCCAATGACCTAATCACCATACTTTGTGGTGTTTGTGTTGCTTGAGTTTTAACATTTTGCTAATACGTACTATGTAATTTTTATATTATTCGTAATTATTTTAAGTAAAGCTATTTCTAGACAATATATAGAGCCTAAAGCATGCAGGCGATATTTTTACTAACTGGAAAATGATGTACATTGTACACAGATTAGCCAAGCTGTAAATGTACCATTTTGAGGTACATATATGTGTACTTGTATGTGCTCATAGAGAAGACAAAGAACATACCTGTATAAGTATAACACTTTACTCCATGACATAAATTTGAGCCTATTCATATCAGAAGTTTCTTATGAATTGTAATATAACCTTCCTATAATATTTACTACCAAACCACCCAAAATATAATTGTCCCTCTAACCGTGACTCATGCTAAAGCTGTTCCACTGTAGGCCTACTTCAATTAAGAGTGAGGGATTTGGTTTACATGGTGTGCTTATGGCTAAACAAATGCAGTAGTACTGTACAGGATTGTTCTGATAAATGCTCATTTTTGCTTAAGTATTTAGTCTTCCATTAGGCCTTACTTATAATTTTGTTAGTGATATTTTGTGTGATCTAGGAAATTAATCAGATACATACCGCATAGTACCGCAGATAAGAAATTCACTACTGTATGTGGGTGCTAGCTAGTACTGTACTAATGTACTATGTTATACTGTATAATCTAGAACTACATAGTAGCCTATATTTTAATGTGAGTGTGATATAAATGTTGTGTGATGCTTTTGTACATTCTGAGTTCTGACACATAATTTAACTTTCAGTTTTTTGTTTTGTGTATTTTGCATGGAATGATAATTGAAGTATTGGTGTGTTTGTGATTTGTTACCAAGTGTTGTACTTGACTGTACTAAAGCTGATTGGAATGTGTATGATACCCTAACAGGCTAGTCATTGATTTATGTAAGAGTACCAGTACCATCTAAGCATCTCTGAAGTGGCCATAGACGTGTATTTGAAGTAATGTGCCCTAGAATTATGCAAACATATACAAACATATTGTGTAGTAGGTATGTGAAAAATTTGTTTCCAACAAAATAAGCCCATAAATGATATATATTTTGTTGAATGCTAGACATAGTATTTAATTTGGTACATACTTATGTACTTGACAGACTACTGAACACTGGTACCTTGTCTAAGGATGTGCGGGTCAAGTGGTCTTCTAGAAAACTTAACGTAGGCCTACTTTTGATATTGCTTACTATTATATTATTACTTACTACTGTATTATGTCTACATTACATCAACATTTTATGAAATTAAAGGAAACAAAACATTGTTAACATTTAAAGATTTTGTAGATTAGATTTGTTCTTATTTGGAATGTAATTGATTTGGTAGACCCATAATTTTTTGCTACACACTCAATGCAATTACTACTGTTAATTGTTATTTTCTACATTTATTAATTGTTTGATTATATATTAAGCCTACATAGATTTGTAAGTGTGTCAACAACCAAGCCAGCTAGTACTCCTACGCCTACAGATAAATTCCTACGTAGTAACTACAAAATGTAAAGCTGAATCATCTATTCATTGAAATTCTTCCAAGAAGTATAGAAAAATTACGTTTTATCTATATAGTACAATATTAATCAATATTCGGATGATTGATAGGCAATAATTAATAAATATCTATTCTATGTGGATAAGTTTGTGTTTGTAAACATAGCTCAACTAAATTCTTCTGACCAGAAATCTAATTCAATTTAAAATGGTCATATTGACTAGATCAATTACAATAAGTACAAATATGATCTAAGTTCTAAGTGGATTAAGAGAGTAACAGAGTTTGGTGTCCTACTTTCCTACTTCACTAGTACATATATACTATTTACTAAATCTAGTTTAAATTATTAGATAAAATGTTTAATAATCATGATCATATCTAAAGAATGTTTTGAAAACTTGCATCATACATTTTAAGTAAATATTCAGGGGTTTTGGATTGTGTAATGTTCGTTTTTGTGTCATTTATAGAAATAGTAAGTGAGTAACCGATTTTTACAGACGCGTTCCAAGGGGTAGGGGAATGGGGTGCGCTACACTTTTTATGTACTGGTACATGTATTTAATATATATTTATAAAATTTCACTGATTTTGTTGTTTTAAAAGGCCCGGTCTCATAACTTCTGACTAAATTTTATGTCTGCCAAAATGGTTTCACCATGGCGACCACCAATCACGAGCTATTAAAGCAATCTTTCTGGAGGAATTTAAATTAACCTTACCAATGTACTTCAATGCAGCATTAGTCTGAACACTTTTTTTATTGTTTTACATCTGTAGAAATAAGATATAAGGGTAAAGCTTGCAAACAGCTGATTGGCTGTTATTGTAGTTCAAGGTCAACACCTCCCCTAACCTTTTGAATGTCTTGAACTAGAAGCCACGGATTCATCCATGGATAGGCCTACATACTGACGGTCGAACTGGTTTTAGGGTTTTTTCATGTAATTTACGCCATATTGCCATATTTAACGTGATTCACATGTCAAAACGATGTATTTTAAAAATGGAAATTAACTATCAAAAAGCATACTATTCGTATAAAAAAAACACTGAAACTTACAGATAAATAATCAAATCATGTGTATTTACTATGTACATATTCAATCTCGCAAAGAAATACACAAAAAAATGAGTGGAACAGCAGATCAGCTGTTCACAGGAAATACCAATATAAGTGTATAAGTATATAAGTCAGTAGGGCACTGACTGGATTTACTTGATTTTTACTAGTTCAGTATATATAATTATACAAAATGTGAATAATGGCCTTTTCCATGAACTGCACTCTGTGCTCACTGGTGCACCTGTTGTATTGTTGTGCAATGTTCGAATTGTTAAAGGCGCACTCGGTATACCTAGTCCATTGCAGTAATTGGAAAACGCCATAACAGATAATAGCCAACATGTACGTAATGTTTATCTTTATACTTTATAAATACTGTAATAATATGATGGAATAAATGTTTGGGATATGTTACTGATGTTCTTTATTTTTATAGTTGCGTCGTAGAACGATTGGGTCGAATGTCCGTGAACATAGGCCTAGGCATGTTAGCTTATCAACTCGTCACTAGAGGGAAACCCTAGCAAAACACATTGGGAACTAAAACATGATACACAAAGACAGAAAGAATTTAGCTTAGGTCTAAGTATCATGTAGGAGATTTTCCTATTATATTAATTAATGCATAGAGAATAAATAAAACATGTATGAAAGCTTCACAAATTCTATGATAGTATGAAATTTTGAATACAGCGCCATTAAATAGAGCCATCTCGATTGCCAACACGCTATCGGTGACGCCGTTTTTAATCAAAAAGGCGGTGGTTAGATAAAGGACGAAAATGGCACGAAACCGGATTGATTAGATGTCGCAGGCTGATGGCTGCCGATTAATTGGTTGTTTAATAATATGGGACTGAAGCGTCGTGCTGTTGGAAGGAAACAAGTGTTAGATTTAAATGAAAAGCAAGATTCCCCTCGACGATCATGGCAAAGTAAGTAGCCTTGTTCTAGATAACAAATCAAGATAGGGCCTAGGCCTGGTCTCAAGGCCAAATTCTCCCATGATGGATTGTGATCTGCCTAATGAAAAACACATCGAGCTCTAACCGTAGGTCTACACTGGGCCTAAGGCCTACGTTTATTTAGAGCTCTTCTAGGCCTAGGCCTACCTCTGTATGGTCGATGTTATTCATGTTAATTCATAGGCCTAGGCCTAATCGGAGAGGTAGGGGGCTAGGCCTAGGCCCTATGCTTTCTTGATCACATTTAGACCTACTGCACCAGTGGCACCTAGGGTAGGGGCAATGGTAGGGGGCTAAATGGCTCAGCTAGTTATAGGCCTACTTGTCACCGACCACTAGGCTAGGCCTAGGCCTAAGATGCCTTCTTACATCATAGGCCTCGGCTAGGCCTAGGTATAAGCCTGCCTGTGCAAACAATTCTTTGTTGATACACCTAGTGCAAAGATGTTATAATATGACCTAGTGGTTCTAGAGCCTCCCCCCCCCCCCCCCCCCCGAGGTCTTGTCACCGACCACTAGGCTTAGGCCTCGGAGGCATACTTACATCATTAGCACATTGTCCAAATTGGGATAAGGCAGTCAGTCTACAGTTCATACCGATAGGACTTAAACGTAGGCCTAGGCCCTATTACAGCGATTCTCTTGCTCCTGACACGCTAGAACAATGCTGTGTAAATTGCTGTCATAAGTCATACAATTGCAACCAACTTTCCCGATATTATCAAACTGATGAACTAACAAATAGGTCTAGGCCTACCTAGCTTAGATTATGCCCTTGGTCATGTTTTGTTAATAACGTGTTAATAAAAATTGTCATGTGTTACCTATTGCTGTATTAATTCCTCACTATATTTCCTCTCTGTATTTCTCTCTGTATTTATCTACCTCGCATCTTGTGCATATTTTAGTAAGCAATTCCCTCTTTACAACAAGGCTGGCTTAATATAGCTACGCTTTAGTAGGCTCGGGGTTGGGGGAGGGGGGCTTCCAAGGTTGTTTCTGTAGTCCGCCGCTACATAGCGCTACGTGCCGCCATTTACTAGCCTCTACCTTGAAAGACATAGCCCCAAAACTGTGTTTTGGTGCCCAACATCTTGTATTAAATTAAAAAATCGTCACAAAATTTTGTTTTATTCGTCTTGGCAAGATCTAATTTTCATAAAAACTCGTGGAAAAATCTTACTAAAAAATCTAATCAAGATCTTACTTTAAACAAGAACTTGACAAGATTTTTCAGCACTTGGTAGGCTTAACAGAGTGGCTTGAAATGCTCGATCTTTGCCTACTTCCATTTTATTTAGAACTTACATTGATGAATTTTGTCATTTGTCTAGACCAGCAAAATTTAACAAATATATTGCTATTTTGCTTTGTACAGGTAGGCTACTGGTAATAAAAATAACTGATTTTTAATGTTTTGTGTCATTAAAGAATATGTAGGACTATCATAAATTTCAGTGTTAGGCCTATTCAGCAATTTATATCAATTTTGGTGTTTGGTGGTGATTCAATGTTGAAATTTTCTGGTTTAAAATTGATCAATTCCTGCTCATTTTGTGAATGAAATGATTCCTACATATTTCAGTATTGCCCTTAATTTGCAAAATTAACGGGCCTCTAACTATGAGGAGAAAGAGTGTTGTAGGGTATCTATGGTACCTACTGGAAAACCAGAAAATGCATGATGGCCATATATAGCATAATAAGCCAAAAATGTGGGCTTGAAAAAAAAAACATTTGGTTTGAAGGATTTGAAATCCAAAAATTGTTAGTAGCCTACAATATCTGATATTACATTATCATTATAAACGTCACGCTTAGTGCAGAAGTGAAAAGGTTCACATCCCAGGAATGTTTGGTTTGGGTTTTATGACCGTTTGTGTTGTGATATCACCAGACCACCCGCAGTAGAGAAAGGAAGAACGGAAGTGACCCCTTTGTTTATGAGTAGGCCTATGGCTAGAGCTAGCGATGGAGACATGATGGAAAGGTATCAGTTTGAACTTAAGTAAATATGTATATCGATAAAAGGAAAGTTCCTCAATTGGTAACACTGTTACACATTATAAAACTAATTTAACTGGTAAATTACAGATTGAAAGCATTAAACTCACTCCCATTTGCCAATCGTCAATCTGTGAGTATTACATGACATGATAATCGCCCTCAACGTGTAAGACATGTGAAAAGCAGCCCTCTGAAATTCACCTTCACAAATGCAACGTACATGCATGCCTTGAAGTAATAATTCAATATAAACATCCATATTTTGTCGTGTACCCGTATGAATAAAAGTGTCCGCCGCATGTACGCGTTATTTGGCTCGCAGTTTGTCTCGGATTTCACTAATTTTGTCTGAAATATTTGTTGGTTGGTGTATCAAAATTTGTATGCGGATCAACATTTCAATGTCTGTGTTAAAAAAAATCTGTGCTAAGACAGATGCTGTAACATTTCGGAAAGAACAATTGCGGATGTTACGAAAACATTTCAACTGGAGCTGTTTATCTTTCAGTAGTCCCTTTATAATGCTTTTTGCTTACTTACATGTTTGAATCACATTGCTAACAAAGATTGAACGACTCAATAAGTGAACTATATACGCTACTTACTCGGGAGTTCGCGGTTCGATACACGCTACCGGCAATCCTGACCACGTGCAATTGTGCAATTTCCATTCAAGTTATGCTCACGAAATGGATTGACCCTCTAGCACTGAGACACATCACAAACCGTAATGCCAAGTGACACTGTTGACATTGTGGTTCCAGCCAAGTACCAGCAGATCTGTGTCGAACACACCACTCAGAACGGAGACTCTCCCGAGCCGGCGGTATCGTCGACGTCCGGCAAGGCCGCGGCCAACAACCCGCTGAGCGGCCTGCTTGCCAACTACCACTCGGACAGCGACGACGACGGCGGAGACAATGCCGCCGACCTCGACTCTAAGGTGTCCGACTTCCTCAAGGAGATACAGACGATCGTGCCGAGCGGGTCTAGCATCGTTGTGCCCGGTCAATTGATAACCACGCCCGGGATAGTGGACGTGCCACAGCAGCCTGCCGCAGTAGTGTCTGGTCAGTACCTTACCTTTACTTATTGCCCTTTCCTCCCCGTAACTCCTTGAAATATTAGTCCTCCTACTCCCCGACATCATTTGACCTTTTTGCCGAGCACGTTGCAATACAACAATTAATCCACGAATTGATTAATGAACCAAATATGTCTTCTGTTCAGCTTGGCAGGAATGCTACGATGAAACGACCGGGTATATCTACTATTGGCACACGGAGACAAATGCCGTTACATGGGAGACTCCCGCCGAATATCTACCTCAGGCAACGGCCAGTGGTCAGGCTGCTGCCGACGAAGCTGCACCTCAACAGGCATCCTCGGTGGCCCGCGGCGTTACGACTGCAGCTCACCAGGGTAAGTTCACTCGAACTGAAGGGGTGTTTACCCACTAATTCTAAACAATGTTCTTGATTGAGGCCAATTAATTAATGTAGCGACTAGCGAGTAAACACAGAAATGTTGGTACTCCACGAGCTGTAGTTAATTTGTCTAAGAATGTAATTTTTGTACGCCACGGCATCCGAACCTGCCATGGGTTCGATGCTGGGTGTCGAAAGAACGAATCAAATGGCAGCCAACTTCTGCATGTTAGAATACTTCCTGTGCATTTCATAAACAGAACTTGAGGCCAAAACTCTCTATAAAACAAAGCTTTTACCCTTGTCAGGTCCACAGCTAAAATGAGTTCCAAGTATTAGAAGTATTCAGTAAAACTATCTAGATAACCTTATGAAGAAACATACCGTACGCACCATATAATGATTGTTTAATAAAAGGTTAGGCCTACAATAATTACAAAATAAAGGAAAACAATGAACTGGGTTGCCAGCTTTTAAATTTGTGAAAATCAGAGCTCTTCAGTATTTCAATATATTTTATGCTAAAGCCTATACAGTGCCTGTGTTTCCAGGTGGCGTGCACCAAGTACCTCACGAGATGCACCAATGGCCTCATCCTGGTCTGCCGGTGACGTATCCGATGGTGGCTCTGAGTGCGACCCGACCGCCTCAGCCAGTTGATGCACCTGCGATGCGGCGTGGGATGAAGCCGTTGGTGGAATATAACATCAAGTCCAAGGACAAGGGCAGCAGTGATTCGGAGGACGAGTGAGTGCTTCAGTTACTTACTTAGGCCTACTAATGTTACCATTTAACATAGTTTAATTTTTTATCCTACCATCCATAATGATTTTGTGTTTGCAACCGTTCCTTAAAGCCTTCTGAAAGGAATTTGTTTTATTGTCGGGTTTATGTCTAATATTTCAATGGCTTTTATTTATAGGAGAATTGAAATGATAACATCGTTTGGAGAGTCGTCTGACGAATCTGAAGAGGAAATAAAGCCACCTTCTAAAAAGAAAAAGCCAAATTTAGAACAAATTGGCCCACAATTGCAAGAATTGATTGGTCCAAAGCTTCAGTCGTCTAAAGAGCTTCAAGTTCCCAGGCCAGAGTCCGAACAGATGGATGAGGGGTCAAATCTTCTTTCTAATCAAGTAGACGATGTCGGGCCTCCAGGTGTTGAGATGGAATCCAAACCGGAAGAGCTGGAAACGGACACTGGACAACAATCTGCTCTGATAATAGGAGAAGGCGGTAGTCTTGAGAACAGCAACCCAGCGAGTGAGCAAGAAAACGGAAAAGACGACGAGGAGGTTCTCAATTCTGTGATCCAACTAAACGAAAACTCTTCGTCCGAGGTTGATTCCACAACAGACTCGATCCTGGAGCACGTAGCCTCAACCACCCCTATGGAAAGTGACGGAGGAGATAGCACAGAAGCGGACGAAGTTGGTATATTGTCGCGGTTACGTACGCAGGCTCAAGTACTGAAGGAACTTGGTGGAGAATTGCCTGCTGATATACAGGAGCTTATTGAACCGGCAGTCTCGGCTCCTGTTGAAAATGTTATTGAAAAGATTGTGCCTGAGCAGCCAACGGAACCCGTTGATGATGTCGTTACACCAGTGGAATTGCCTGACCGACCACCTGATTTACCAGATTTTGAAAAAGAAATGGAGCGAATGGAACAGGAATTAAAAGAGCTGACGCAATCAACGAAAGCTTCATCCAGTGTTGAAAGTAGTCCCAAAACTACCTCATTTGCTTTGATTGCGGGCTACGGTGACGATTCTGACCAGGAAGATGAGAGTGAGAAGGTACCTGCAGTAGAACAAGTTGTTGTTCAAAAAAGAACGTTTGAATCGTTACCAACTGTGCCTGTCAAGAGTCTTTTTCCAATAGCTGAGCATATCTCTGCTATAGAACCAAAAAGCCCACTTGCTGTGAAACTGGAGAAAGATTCACTGAACTCGGAGTTAGATCTACCTTCGAATTTGCCGTTATCTCCCAAAGTCTCGCATTCCATTCTTTTCCCATCTGTTAGTAGCACAGAAGTTCCCCTCCCTGCTTTGCGATTGCGAGAACCCAGTGAAGATGGGCCAGATACTGAACAAACAATATTACCTGCAGAACCAATAATAGATTCAAACCTACCTAAAAAAGCTGGCAAGCGTAAGAAACGTTTGGATATCTCTACGTCGGCGGAGCTGGTTGCTGCCAGCTCTGCTAGCAAGGCTCCTCCCGCAGCGTTGAATACTGCCACATGGACCTACAGTGATAGTGAATTGAAAGAAGGAGAAAGAAAAGGTTTCGGTTTTGGGAAGATGGAAACGGATGCCGATAGTTTTCTGCTGGATTGTATGAACGAATTTGAATCGAAGAAAGTTGTTTTACCAAAGAATAAAGACAATGTTAGCTTTATAAAAGGAGACATTCTGAATGGCCCAAAACCTGATGTGGAAATGGAAGAAGTGGCCAAGACAACTGTCATTGAGGAGGGGAAAGGTGAGGCTATGATGTTTTATGTTAAGTACTCTCTTATAATTATGTACGCACATATTAAATTAAAGATATTGTAGTTAGTTCCTTTAGGGCAGTATTTTGACTTCCAACTAGGCCCTAGGCCGAAATATTTGTTTGTCAGTTCACTTAATTTAGGCTTCTTAAGTTTGCATTTTTTATCTTCATCCTGCAACATCCACCTATAAGGCTGAAATTCTAGTTGTCGGAGCTAATTGGTACTAAGTACTATAACTCTTAAGTTCAGTTACATAAACACTTTTTAACAAGCAATTTGTTAGGACGTAAATGTTGTTTATGATTACTGTAACAGTTATTTTTGTTGCTCTAGTTTCTGAAGCAGATAGTAGGCTGGAAGAAGAGGCTAGCAAAGAAGTAGGGGACTTGGCCCAGATGATTATGGAAAAGGCTGCATTTTTGGCAGAGGGGAAGGAGCCAGCTTCTCCGGTACAGGTCTTGGCCATACAAATTGAGGTATGTATATGGGAAACTGGGCCTACTTCAATGACTATGGTCATCATGAGTATGACTAGAGATGTCTTTTTACTTTTTAGCATTATTTTTCTCTTAACTTTAGCATTTTGTAGCATACATTTTTTCTTTTCATCAAAATCTTTAATATAAGGAGGGTCTTACACTTTTAATGAAAAATTATGTGAAGGTCCAGATATTTAAAATATATTTAAAAAAGGGTTAGAATGCAATTCTGAGCTAAATCTCAATTGGAATGGGAACACCTTATTTTGTGTAAATTTAGAAGTGTTTTCAAAAATACCTGTTCACCGATAACGCATCTAAAACCTGAAACGCTAAGAAAACGTATCTCTAATTAGGGCCTATGACCTATTAATAGTACCACCACCACAAACTTTTACTACCACTAGGGACTACCAACTACATCAAATTATTAGTGACTGGTGTCAACCAGTTATGTGCCAAACTGTTATTTTGTCAACTGGTTAGGCCTAAATATTTAAGAATACAAAAAAGTATCAAGAATATTAACCCGAGAGAACTCGTGACCCTTTTGTTGCGTCAATGCTCGTGCGCGGTCATTAGGGACATTAGGGACATAGCACCCTGGTCCTCTTTCAATTATATGCCGTACTTGTGTGGACTGTTTCAGACGCTAGTGAGTGCTTGACGGGAGATGAACTGGGCCACCTGGAAACCTGGTCCTCTTACAGTTATATGCCGTACTTGTGTGGACTGTTTCAGACGCTAGTGAGTGCTTGGCACGCAGGCGCTCTCTCTCGGGGGAGACGGGAGATGAACTGGGCCACCTGGAAACCTGGTCCTCTTACAGTTATATGCCGTACTTGTGTGGACTGTTTCAGACGCTAGTGAGTGCTTGGCACGCAGGCGCTCTCTCTCGGTCGTACCTGTCCGAGTGGTTGGGAGAGACGGGAGATGAATTGGGCCGCCTGGAAACATCGGCGGCGCCCGACGGATGGGCTTGCCAGTGGGATAGGTACGGTACACACTTTATTTGTACAATACAAGCCGTTCTAGTCATTCTTGAATGTCTCCCTATCCACCACCGTCCTAGGCAGAGCCCAAGATTGTGGACGCTAGCTAGCTAGCCGAACCGACAAGCGAGGAGACTGGATCACGTCTTCCCTGTAAAAAAAAAAAAAAAAATGGCAATGCCCGATCTGTGTTGATTTGCAAAACGACACCGGAGAAGCTAAGACAAGGTTATTGAGGAGGGAAACTATTTTTGAGAAGACTTGGGGGCTGATTGAAAAGGTAATGCGTCTTCCGTGGATCGCTGGATGACTCGCCGTCCCCAGACGTCTGCGTGGGAAGCGCGGCCGGTGGAGGCGGGACTGGCGCCGGAGTGGGGGCAGTAGGTAAGAACAGTTGCCCATCAGGTTGAGAGGTGACATTTGCTCATTTGCAGGCGTTGAATACCTCCTAGATCGGGAAGCAATATTTAGGCTACTCTTTTTAATTCAGTTTTGCAGATTGGATCTGCCTGTATGTATTATTGTAAATACTATGCAGAATGCAAAGAGACTCTTATAATTAAAAAAACTATAGTTTCTAGGTAGTGTTACTGGGTTTTTGTTCACAGTTTGCAATACACATGAACTATTGTATTATTTTTTGAGAAATTCATGAATGATTGGCCTCTGTGAAACAATGTAGACTTCTGCAAAAAAGCAAGTGCTCTGCCATCTCTCTCCTAAATGATAAATGGATAAGATTTATGGAAAGTATTACATGAATGACTAGTATTGGTGCTCAGGATAAGACATTACAGCTTGAGGGCCAAAATACATTGGAGCGTCGATAATACGTTTTTCATAGGGTTGAATGTAAAAAAAAAATAATGTATTACGTACCAATCAGTCGCACTACAGCAGTTGAGCAGCTGTTTTCCGCTCATTCCGTTGGCGTCGGAAGACAAATGCCTCTCAATGATTGTTATTCCGGACTAAATGACCGAACATAGGATAATGGGGGGGATAATTTCTCTTGGCATATTGTAAGTACCAAAAAGCATAAACCTATAATCGACGCTAGGCTGTAATGCTTATCCTATAAGATCCACCCAGTGAATTGGGTGTCAATATAACCATCTTCATTAGCTTACCTGCAAAGAAAGTGATCTTTATAACGGTTTCCATACAAGATGTGTACATAGTCACAGGTGCCATAGTGAATGGAAATATGGGAAGTGAGACAGCTACCTTTCGAAAATGTGTTCCAGTTTTTGTGCAAACAACAATAAGCCTGTCTTGAAAACAGTACATAATTGTTAGTAACCTTTAGAGCTAAAATTGGGTGTTGCTTTGCTTTCCATTTTCTTTTGCAATGTGCTTGTTGGTGCAAGTTTCATTTGTAGTAATTGTAATGTTTATGTATAGTCATAACTTGTCATACTCATACCTAATTGTGTTTGGTTTCCATGATTTATGCTCTGATCTGATCTGATTCGCAGGATGTACATGTGGAGGGGACCTTCGGCAACGGTCGGGGAATTATCGTAGTACTTTGCTCTTTCCGTGTAATTTAACTAATATATACGTTGTTGGGCTAAATTGCTTAGATTTAATAAAACTTGCCATTGTCATGGGAAAGAGCAAAGTCAATACAACAAGACGACGACAAGCGGGACCAGAACTTCACTGTTTCGTTTGATTTCCTTGCACCGCCTCTACTGGCCTAAGATCCGGATGCCCTAGTTAATAGGTGACCCCTGGTTGCTATGGAATTGTTTTATGTATGTTATTTTCTATAACAAAAACAGTCACTAACAATTGGGGGTGTCCCTTATCTAGGGTATATCCAGGTCCCTGGGCCTTGGATTTTATCCCATTTAACTCTTTGACTGCATCAACAAAACCTTAAAAAGATATTTCCTGCTGCTTAATAAGTGACGAAACATGTGAACGCACGAAGAGAATTACAAGTGACAACAATGCAAATTATTGTTTGTGTTAATACTAGGCTTTGTATAATTACTGGTAATAATGTACAAACTCCTTTTAACAGTTCATTGATACTGGTGTTTGAAACTAGCTGTCGTTAACACCGAGTCCTGCACATCTTATACTCTGCCAACATGTAATTGCTCGAAATACGACATACCGGTACCTAGTCATTGTTGCAAACTTGAAAATTAAATACCGTGATTCTTTTTCCTAATTCCTGTATCAGAACTCTGAAGAGTGGCGTACCGAGTCAATTTTGTTGGATAACGTAGCAGCATTACATCTAGGGTTTCCAATGATTACTTTAAGGTAAATCGTGCATTTTGGCATTGCGCCAATGCGTAGTCTGTACTTCTGTTTTTCGTGAGTGGGTACTTAATTTTTGGGCAGTTTTGAACACTGGTTGATATGAAAAGAACCTAGTTAGCAAAGGAATGAGTAACAGTTATACAATACATAGTACTTTCACCTGAAATCACAAAATAATGTACAGCAAACCCTAACTAGGACAAAGTGGATGCCACTTTAAATAATTAATGACATCTGTGTTTTACGCCCATTTCCCCCAACATGAATACAATCATCTGTACTTAGTAAGCACTGAGAAGCATACAGGCCCGCCACCTTCATATTGTGTTTATATTAATACTTCAATTAATTTTCAATGCTCTTAGTAAGAGACTAATCTAAATTTAGAATAGTCAACCAAATAAACGGAAAAGAAGTACAATAATGCAATTCATGAGAAATAATTCTCTCCATTGTAGTTATTGTTTTTACAGTATCCTGTGTACATTATGATCTAAATCGAACAATAGTGAAGTTGTGACCATATTATTCAACTTGCATTCTTTAATTACTTAAACAAATTAACAACTACAATTTTATTTTGCAAATAATTCAAATACTATTTAGTATTTTCAATACGTACTATGTAATCTGCAGGTACATATATGAAGGCATCTCTATATCAACCCCTCTGCTATGCATGGATAACTAGAGGTTTGCTGTACATTGATGCATACCAAAAAGTGGAGTTCAGAGTGAAAATTGCTTCTATAAATAACTAATGTATATTCCTTATTTCCTACTCCAATATCCAGTACTCAAAATGTTTCTATTAAGTAGAATTATTACATTGTATTACTGTTATAAGTTGCAATAATGTTATGAAAAAAAAAACATGTATGGATAGTTAAGCCTTTTAAGTTGGAACCCCTGTTAGTAAGCTGAAGCATCGCATCGACACATGTAATGCATGTGTTCTTTGCGACTGCTATACAGTATATACCCTTGGAACTATGGATCACGTGGGTTCAAAGAGTGGGGCAACCTATTCTCTTTTCTGACTAATACCTATCTCTCTTGTTTGTGGTTGTCATTTGCTACATCATGTTTTGTTTGTCTGTTTCTCGTTTTACGCACGCGGTCTAGGTCTCACAAACGCTATTACTACTGCAATCTCTCGACCGGCGAAACACAGTGGGAATATCCCGAGCCACTAGACGAAACGATGGAGGCAGAAGCGGCACCACAGCTTGAAGAGCGTCTACCATCTCCGCAAGCGCCTGCAGTTGAGGTAAGCATATTGTATACCGGTAACTTATTGTTCAATACCGATATCTTGAGAATTTTGACCAATATAACAGTGGACAATGTTTATGCTAAATTTCCTAGTTAATATGTAATCATTGTTTATATTGTTCTGAATTATTTTGGAATGTAAGATTGAAATTGCTTTTAAATACCATGCGATTGGATTTTTCAGACATTCTTTTGTCCAACTATTCAATATAAAATGGTTTGCTTTTCTGGCCTGCTCATATATTGCTGTTAAAATATAAAATACAAATAATAAACTCTTATGTATAATGACCACTTGAATGAGAGAAACAAAATGTAATTTTTTGTTTTAGGACATAGCTGGAGGTGAGCTCGCAATGGAAATCTGCAACACACCGCCTCACTCTCCTACTCCCCCACCAACACCTTCCCCTCCTCCCCGCCTACAGACTCCCCCACCCCCACCACCGCCCACGATATCCGAGTCCCGGGAGCTGAGCCCCCCTCCCCCACCCCGGATATCACCGTTCCCTCCTTCCAAGAGCAACGAACCGAGACGACAACAGAAGGGGAAAGGCAAGAAAAGAAGACCTCCACCTGCTAACAAAGATAAATCAGGTAAGCTGTAATTAAGTTCATTCATTAATGTGGAGGGTTGTCAACATGTTTTACATGGAGGTCTAAATAAAAAAACTTAAAAATGACAACTTAGTAACTAATAATGCGCCGTTGCCGTTGATTAAGTAAATATCGATTGGTAATAAATTGCATTAATCATGGCCGGTATCACATCAATTCCCAAAAATTATTAAAATTGCTTTATACTTTGCAAACATCATGAAAAAGATTTAAAAAAAAGATAAAGGAAAAAAAAGTTAAGGTCAAGAATCAAGATATTGAAAAAAAAATATACAAATTTTGTTTTTAAATTTATTGTGCATATTGCAATTGAGATTTTTCAGGCCTCAACCAATAATATATATGCCAAATCTAATTTAATATTGTCTCTACTGTGAGCCAGGATCAAGTATTTAGCTGAAGAGTCTAACTCTGCACAGGGGAAAAAAAGTATTTCGAACATTCAGTACAAGGAATATGATAACAAAACAATCACTTGTGAACTACCGTAATCCAAAGAGGTGTTGATTAAGATAAGCTCAGCATCCTTGATTTATAAATGTTTGCAAGTGTATACAAGCCTACAGTAGTAAAATAAAAAGATATGGGCCTAGCCTAATACAAATTCTGTTTTAATTATTAACAAAGGAATGCTTTTATTTTACAGGAAGCAACAGGTCCAAACGGAGTTCGCCCACACCCCCGCCACCAGATCTGAACCCACCGTTGCCTCCGCTACCTCCTCCTCCGTCTTCACCTCCTCCCCCGCCCCCCCTCCCCCCGTCGTCGCCCCGCCAGCAGCTGGCGTACGGGGAGCCTCTGCCCCCCGGCGTAGACCCGGGGGAGATACCCTACATGGCTCGACCGGCTCCCCCGCCCGTATACCAGAACCCGGAGGTATCGACTGACCTTGACGCGTATCAGCAGCACGCCATGCAGGCTACATACGTGTTGGCATCGTACCAGCCTGGCGTACAGGTGAGACACACTGTTGTTGCCTTGGTGCTCATTCAAACCGCCCGTGTAGATTTAAATTCCCCAAAAAAAAAAAAAGGTCATATATCTATGAATGACTAGTTAAATCCCTTTATCCGTTTCGCACTATAAATATCCGTAATAATGGATATAAGCCATTAAAACAGTAACACAGTAACACCGACTTACGTAGTACGTATAGGCCTAATATTAGTCCTATCTAGAATATTATTTAGTCGTAGTGAACAAGCAGGTTTAGTCTTACGTATTAATGAATTCACATTAGCATGTAAATGATACGTGCATAAGTAATTATTGTACCTCCAAGGTCACAAGAAATAATCAGTGAAGTAAAGCTTAAAGTGGCTTTAAAACATCTTTCTGTCAAATATGATTGAAAAGCTTCTTACAAAGTTTACTGTGAGCCATATGCTTCATAGTATTTATGTATTTGTATTTTTGTATGTTTGTGTAATTATCATAAAGAATGTTACAAGATTCATAGGTATCAAGTATTTCCATATTATCATTCGACTATTTCAGGTAGGCTATACGATACCGTAGGAATGATGTTACATATATAGGCCTATATATATATATATATATATCGTCGTCATCATCATAACTGGTGTAAGCAGTTAGGGTAGCCTATTCATTATTTATCTCAAACTAATAAACCGCCTTGTTCAGTCTTAGTTATGATACTTTCGAATGAAACACTAACAACTCTGCTCTGTTTCTGTCTAGGGTGGCCCCCCCCCCGTGATGGACTACTCCGGTATGCCGTACATGATGCACACCCACATGGCTATGCCGGCGGTGATTGCCAAGCCCCCCGCCAAGAAACACAAGGCAGCTCTGCACGCAGCGCTCGACTCGTTCTACTCCGATCTGGCAATCATGGAGCCCACGCCTGAGGTATGCATTGCGGACACTCTAGTTGATGTGGGTAGGCCTACTGGGTAGCCAGATAGATGGAGGCAATGCCAGGAGAAGTGGAGACAACAGCTTGGTTTGAACAACAAAGTTTGTCTGTGGGGGGGGGGGGCTGGAGAGAGACACCTGTACAGGCTAGTGCATAGTGACAGCTTCGCTATCCGACATTACACTTAAAGCCGGGTTTATATAAAGTCACAAGGTTTTGTTATAGTCGTATGGAATTGCAATAAGGTATAAGCTCTGTAGCACTGATTCATCGTTTATGGCATTTCATTGGCTTGTTATAAGCGAGTAGTGACGTTTCAACCCCTGATTGGTCTGTCACAAGGAATATGGTATTGCAATAAGAGAGTTGAACATTTTTCAACTCGCTTGTGACTACGACTATGACTATTGCAATGACGAGTTTGTGTGAACCATTGTATGTGATCCCTATCTTCCAACTCGGCTTATAACTGAACCATAATCTGTATGTGATCCCTATCTTCCAACTCGGCTTATAACTAAACCATAATCCTTGTGACTTTATATAAACCCGGCTTAACTTGCACCACTTTTACTCCATAACAACTCCTCCCTCTTACAATTGAAGTTGCTGACGGCGTAGTTTCACAAGATACATACAAATGGACGGTACATTACAATGGTATTATACATGAATTTTGTTTTGTGTTTTGGGTCCCAGTAGGGAATGAGGGGTAATGGAGGAGGAATTTTATGTTTCAATTTCAGGGTAGTTGATTCTATCGCCCAAGCACTGGGCTTCCGCAGCAAAAATGTCCGTAACTGGTTTTACTATACCATTTGTAGATGTATCAATTGTGCTCTGCTCTCCATCAGTGACGTGTCTTTCTTCTCCCGCAGGGTGTGTGCGAGGCTGCTGCTGTACCTGATGTATCAATTGTGCTCTGCTCTCCATCAGTGACGTGTCTTTCTTCTCCCGCAGGGTGTGTGTGAGGCTGCTGCTGTACCTGATGTATCAATTGTGCTCTGCTCTCCATCAGTGACGTGTCTTTCTTCTCCCGCAGGGTGTGTGCGAGGCTGCAGCTGTACCAGCCCCAGTCCCGGCATCTGCCGAGGACATATCTGCTAACATCACGGAACCAACAGTTGACGCAGACGTGCTCCTTAAGCATGCAGACCCCACTGCCAAAAAGAAAAAGGTAAAATTAATTTGTTAAAACAGAACAGCGTTGACGTTTTCATGGGTTTGATACATTTTTGCAAATACTATTATTATTATTATTATTATTATTATTATTACTACAGTAAACCACCAGTTATACGATCATCGAGGGTCTGACTAATGCCATCGTATAACTCAAAATATCGTACAACTGATTATTGATATTTACAGCCAAAGAACATGTGGCAGCTATAAAACAAAGTATGGGTAGTGGTATGTTGTGGTCAGGGGGGGGGGGGGGGGGGGTTAGGCTATAAACTAGTCACATCAGTTAATGATTGAATTTATTGATTATAAGAAACCTTTATCTTTTATTGTTTTTAGCAATTAACATAATAATATTGACACATTAAACTAATCATGGTAAATCTATTAATTTAATAAAAAATGGTTGACTGCTATAATGAACTCATGCACGCTTATAAATGGCCTACAAGAAGAACTCATAATATCGTGGATCACGGATCACGTATCGTACAGAAGCCCGGGCAGCGGGAAACACGGCTCGCGGCTACTGATGCTGCATCGGCCGCCAACACGTAGCGCGCGACCGCAGTGAGTGAAAGCGACCCGTGAGTCACGCATACGCTGCGTTGCCGTGTCACTCACCGCTCGTATCAGGGAACAGATAACTTTAGCAGATAAGTTAGGAATGCTTTCAGAATAAAACAAGATTATTTTGTTTTGCGTTTTTTTGTCCTAATTTAAATTGAAAGTTAATTTAGAGCAACTCTTTAGACAAACAAGGATTCGCGTGGCACTGGAATGTTCCGTGGCACTGGAATGTCAATACGATGACACAAAGACAGCTGTTCTGCCTTGCTTCATCCACCCGCTACCTGCTTTATTGTGGGTTGAGTTGGGTTCGGTTCGGCTGGCGCATGAATGGGGGGGGGGGGGGGGGGCTATACAGAACATCCTCCCCCCCCCCTCAAATCACTCACCCGCCCAGTCTGTGAACACCAGCCGCTGACAGCGCTCGATACCTACCATAAATCTACAACCAATAAAGCCGTCATTCGTGGTCATTCATACTTTACAAGCCTGCGGTAGTCTGTGGTCGGAAACGGTGCTAGGGTTGAGGGGGGGGGGGGGCTCACAAGTTTCGTCGGCAACAATATAAGATCAAGCCAGCAGAATGGCCTGCCAGATGACTCATTAGCGTACGGCGGTCCAGACCGCTTTTGTCAAACGAGATATCGTATTACTGAGAGTTCCATACTTGCCTGGAGCTAAAAATACATCGTATAAACCCAAATATCGTATAATCTGATATCGTATAACTGATTGTTTTATTCATAAATACACTAAGCAAGTTGGTGGGGACCAATCGTTTTCATCGTATATGCAAATATCGTACAACTGAGCATCGTATAACTGGTGGTTTACTGTAATTTCATCATCATCATCATCATCATTATCCATTGCTGTTTCCTGCTTCTGGCAGGGTCAGCTTGAATTTCACAACCAAATTTTTCCACCCCTTCCTATCTTCCCACAATCGTACTTCCTCTTTTTGCTCCCAGTTCTCTCCTCTCGTCTGTAGGTCCTCAGCAATCTTATTATGGGTGCAAAACAGATTCACGGTTTTCACCCGCAGACTCCTACTTTTTTGCATACATTTTGTTTCTTTTCCCTTTCTCATTGCTTTTTTTTCTCTTCATTAGCTTAAATGTTTTAACAAACCTGTTTCTCATGCTCTTTTGGTTCCTTTTTTGTTTTTGTGTAATAATCATCAAGTACAGTACTTTCTTTTCACATATCTCTGATTTTTCTCATCTTTCAATTTATAAAGCAATGTTTTTCTCATTTCATTTCATTTCATTGTTCATGTACTTTTCTCAATGGTACATTACTGGTAGTTTGTTTTGTTGGTTTGTTATTTTTGCTATTTTATGATTTACCATATTCATATTCTATTTATTGTCCTCCTGTCCCGGCTTTGGGTGGCTTAACCTGTCTTTACTAGAGGATAAAGCAATGTGAAGAGACCAGTTTATTGAGCACTATTAAGCACTAACAAAGCACAAACTATTGGCATAAAACAACTATTTAAGTGAGGGAGCCTGAAAGTCGAATGCCCTAATCCCTATTGTTAAAACAACCACTTCACAACTCATCAACACGTGGTTAACATGTGTTTTTTTCTTATTAGCAATCATTAATCAACATGAAAGTCATAATTAACAATTATATATGTAAGCTATTAATGGTCAGTTCTGAGAAAATTGCCATTTGCAAGTTCTAATGTGAATTTATTAGGACGGCTGAATAAATAAATAGTTTTTTGCCACATTGATATGATGATATCTACGTTGTTGGTTCCTCTGTTCCAGGTGAAGAAAGTGGTGGGCCTGGGGCTGAAGAAGAGAGGCGTCTCGTCCCTAGTCGCCAAGTGGCAGCAGGTCCAGCAGGAAGTCCGCAGAGACTTTGAAACACTCGATCAAGACAACGATAGTTGCCAATAGTATCACCCACCCTCAAGTCAAGTCACAGGTAAAATCTTTGCATTCAATCGATTACTTAACTGTGGCTTGATCAAGTCATTCCAAGGAGCCAACCGTTTACAGTGTGTACACGTGCGACCGCGTTATGTGTTTTGTCTCTCTCTGATCGCAGTCAATATGATGACAGCGTTTTTACGTAATTGTTCTAGGTTGTTGCCGATTGGCTCGGTAAACCTTTGGCTTGTACTTTAACCTTGGAATTGAATTTGATAGTTATTTTTTAAGTCGCTGTACTATATAATATGTACTAAACTACAATGAAAAATGTCTACATTTCAATATTTATTAATTGATTGTGTGTATATGTATATAGAGGTATAATAGTATTTGGCTATACGTAATTTATTACTTGTGGGTAATCCATACAAATTACATTAATGAACTCGTTCAATAATATAATGTGTTTGTCAATAAATTAAGACATTTGTAAGAAATATGCAACTTCTCGATTGATAGGCCCAACTCGATCCGTATGAAACTGTCCATTCCCGAACCTTTGTTGAATTGAACCATGCATCAAACCCTGTTCTATAATAATAAGCAAACTAATACTAGGCCTACATAAAATATTCCATCTCTGCTACAGCTAATGGTCTTTGGTTTTAAATTTATACTATTTGTGTACTAGTATGAATCTTAAAATGTGTTTCCTATTTTATTTTGTTGAATTAAGCCCAAAAATTTGGGATCACTGAATTCCCTTTTAGTTGCTAGTGTGTGTTCGTAAAAATAAAAGTGGTCAATTAAATACGCGTCGAACAATCTGCTAAACTTAGGAAATATTAGTTTACAGTACAACCTTTTTATTACGTCTCCAATACAATGTCCTTCGCGTTATCACGTCGTTTTGATCAAGTCCCAGGGAATCCCCTTAAGACACGATACCTATAGTGTTCCCTTATTAACACGTCGTCTGATATAACGTCGAATGCGATAGCAAGTCGCTAAATTAACGTCCCTACATTAGTGAAACAATCCATATAACGTCATCATTTCAGATAAAACTCCTATTTTTCCAATGGAATTCCACTCACTGTTTACTCCCCCCCCCCCCCCCCCCCCAACCCAACGCGTGTGGTAAAACCGGTCTCAGGTCAGGTAGCAACCCAGGTGGGTGAGTCACAGCCAGCCAGAATTTCGTAGAACTAGTCTAGAAACTAGATGGTAAATGATGAAGACAATCATGAGTCCAATTTTGTACATGTAATATAAATAATGCGTTAACTATTTTATTAATCTATAAAATACTTTGCAAATTGTTCTGCAATTAATTATTCAAAATGATACTGAATTTCATATTTAAGGTTTGATTGGCCCAAATTAATTTTGAATAAAGGAAATAGGCCTACTGATCAGGGGATTTCACCCCGTCGATATTTTAATATTTCCTTAACATTTGAGCCGAAACTGTGGTAAGGAAATAAAGTTTGGTTACCAAATGAAATGCGTTACACGTAATTTTTGGTTAAGTATTTCCGGTTGACTGTGTGTTCATACGCCACAAACAAAGATGGCTGCTCTCAGGAACGAAGGAGAACATAACCTAAACCACGCCTATGCTAAGCCTATTTGTGTACACTTGCCGTCACTAAACATTAGAGATTTTGTTGCCAGACTTGCCTCTACGTGTGAATTTTGCTCTCTTATCCAGTAGGGATGACATCGGGTAGTAAAATCTGGATTCGATTCCAGCCCCTCAAGGATTCGGGTAACCCGAATCCTAGAAGTGTAAATCACGTCGCTTAACATGTTATAGCGGGTTTATATAACTTACTAGTGATTAAGAATTAGCGACTAAGAGCGCGTTCATAAAACTGACTAGCCGCAACAGGCTTCTCTCATTGGCCGACAGTGAGAATACTGCTCTCCGATTGGCTGTGACTAAGGACTTGACCAAGGAGTTGAGATATTTTCAACTTCTTAGTCAAGTCAAGACAAACCTTAGTCACAGCCAATCGGAGAGCAGTATTCTCAATTGTAGCCAATGAAATTGTGGCTTATTCACGGGTTAATCACTAGTCAGTTATGTAAACCCGCCATTATTTGAAGGCCATTGACCGCCCGTGGCAGAAGCTGCCAGCGTGCGTTCTGTCAGCCAGTGATGACGGTCGGGAAGGGATAGGGGTAGGCCGAGAGCCAGTGGGAGCACAGGCAAACCAGAACTTGCCCGCAGCAATCACACAACATAAGATAGGCTTAGTCTATTTTTAATCAAGCCGATAATGGGTACATGACGGAGCGGCAAAGTATTTTATTGAATGGAAACAAGTCATTTTGTTATCACCATTGTTGGCGCATTGTTGAAGCATACAACAATTCAACTAAAAATGTACCAGAATTAGATTCGAATCCTTAGAACGGATTCGGGTAATTTTTGGATTCGGGTAACCCGGATACCCGATGTCATCCCTATTATCCAGTTGATGTTGAAATAAGTGGACATACACAGTACACACTAGAGTATCAGATATACGAATGGACCATAACAACATTGAGCACGAGGGCTGGCTACAGGCCAACGTCCGGTCCTGGGACTACTTTCACGGGGAAACTTCAGTGTTGACTTTTAACAAAAACAAATTTCACTTGGCGTTTGTTTAAAATCATGTTTCGTTTAGCACTAACTAAACATTTAATGAAATGAGGTATAATACAATATACAAAATACAATGCTTTTGCAAACACCAAGTTTTGAGGAAACTTGTTGAATGGAAAATTATTAAACAATCTGGTTCTAATATTGCAACGTTGGTTGCATTGGTTGCAGCAATCCGACAACTTCACAGAGCCGAATTTCAATGTTAAACGACCGTTTGCGTGTATCTGGCGGGTATGTTGAGTTGTCAGCCTGACTATTACATAACGATATTCTTTTGGTAACCAGACTTTACTATTAAAAATATATCAACGCATCTGAAAACATTTCCAAAGACATTTACCAATCAGCAATCATGATTTGCGTGGGATGCAGGATCAGTGTAAAGAATATAGATTACGTCATAGGATACTTGTTTGAGAAACTAAACAACCAGTATAAATATCGACTTATTTTAATGAAAGTACAATAATTGTATTAATCTTCCGTTCTGTTCCCTCATATTGATTAACATTCAGAAAGTAACGTAAGTTTAGCATTTACGTAATGCTAACCAGTACTCAATTTTGAATATTTTGTAGACAGAAGTTAAACCATATCATGGAACTTAGCCTACTAACAAAATCACATAACTGTGAATTAAACTCACACAATTACGAAGTATTCACTACTCTTAATATATTCATTCTTACATAAATTAAATACATAACACAATGTTAAAAGAAATTAAATATATAATAACCAAAAGAATCATATCATTTGCCCCATGGCCATGTCACATGTAATAGAGGTATATAGAAAAAAAAATAATGAAATTTATTATTTCTAAGTATATATTATGTACAATTAAATTAATATAAAATTAGGCATATCACTGTCAAACAAACAGCACAGATTAGAAGTCAAAAGGGCATTCAAATGAGTTCCATTTGTTTTTTAAGGGCACCACAAAGGGCTTTTCTATCTATATATTCCTAAGTTGCAATTTGCGATCAGCTCCACATTGAGGTTTTCCTGAAAAAGAATATTGCAAAACCATTAGTACATTAATTAAGAAAACTACTTCGAAACAATGACGACAAACTCAACTGAAGAACACATTTCAATGAAATACCATGGTTTACCCTAATGTATAGGCCTATTTCAAGTTAACATCATATCATGATTAATACTAGAAGCACAGTTCCCACAGTACACAATTCCCAAGTTGTTCCACCCAGTTTTATCTATTTATACCCTACATTATTTTTATATTAGTATTATTATTTTCAACAGTACTTTTAAAATCTTTTATAATGGATCATATATTCATAGCTCTCACAAATCATGATTTTAAGCTGAATATAATATGTAGCCTAAATAAAGTGATACAAGGCCGAAAATAATGAGATATTGACTTTTCGGAGTAGGCCTACTGTCAACAGGGAGTGAAAAGAGTGATGGACAATATTTTTCTAGAATCGGTAGCAGTAGGCCTACCTACCAAGACAGTGAAGAACAGGCAATCCAATAAGCAATTTAAATGAGTACAGCTATATTTGCTTGTACTGCTCAAATACCTCTGAACTAACCGACTGGCATAGCAACTGACACAGTACGGCTGTAAATACATCAAATAAAAGCATTTGGTCGAATACTCACGCTTTTGGTTTAGGGGCTGCTGCTGCTGCAGTTGTTCCTGAACTCTTCTTTTTGTTATACCTATACCGCTTCACGTACGCTTCCACTAGTGAGGCGATTTTTAATGGGTTTATTTCCCCAGACCGGTTGTGACAAATCTGTAGGATTGAAAATTACATGCCGACATTAACACTTTTGAAGTAGGACTACGTTTATTAAAGGCGGATTCACAATTGAAATAAGAGTTGAAATAGTGAAATAGCAATAAGGTTTAAGCGAAATGGAACATGCAATAACAATGCTGTGGTTCACAACTGTCACAGTGGATTGAAATAGTCATAAGAAATGATTCAATTCCATTTCTTATTTCAACTTCTTATGACGAACCAATCAGAGCTCGAGAAGAGAAGGCCTACTCCAGTCGAACCGGATATGGTCGTTTTTGTTGTTGTTGTTGTTAATGTCGTCGTCGTAGGCTTCTTGCAAGCTTGCTTTACAACAATGAAACAAATTAAATGAATCGATCGACAAACATCAAGCTGTCAAACAATAAAATATCCTGATTTTGAAAACAAATCTTCAAAACAAACAAGAAACATACAATACTTTCACAACTTGGTTGCCCATCATTAATCGTTTTAACTGGTGAGCAGTTATTATCGCCATACCTCGTTTTCTTCATAATGTTGCAATTTTATTATTTTGACAGCTCGTTGTTTGTCGGTGCTGGCGCTGCGAGTGGAAAAAAGTCGCAGTGCAAAGCCCCATTTGGCCATGGCCTGCTATAGGTTTGGAGTAGGCCGTGACTGTGGCGTCAGATCCGGTCGAAAAGTGCTCGATTGAAACGCTCTATGTTGAAATAAGGTACTACGAGACTGTTGTGAACCAGTTGGTTGTTATTTCACTATTTCACGGATTCTTATTTCAACTCTTATTTCAATTGTGGATCGGCCTTAAAAGATGACCAGAGCCATGAAAACAAATCACACAATACAGTAATAGGTTGCTTTCATAAGTTTACAGACCACGACTTAGTGAGTAGTCTATATCACATCATATTATCAGAGATATTGCCCCACTTCATGAATCCATTTTGGATACTCTTTGATGACCAACAAGGGTGGGCATTTATTTCAAATATTGATGATAATTAATAATAATCGAATGTCAACTAAGAATTGTTACTGACCTTGGGTACAGATCGCCGCAATATGTCTTTGTATTCCTCCTTTGTTACATGTTTCTTGGCGTAGTGAGGTTTAAGGGATAGCTTCACCTCTTCCACAACCCTCTCTTGCCGATTGAGCTTTTTCAACCACTAGATTGAAAAAAAGAAAACATTATTTGATGTTAAGTTAACTCATTAGAATGTCCCATTGATTTGCACTCTGTAGGTTAGAAACAAGGAAATACATTAAAACTCCGACTGTGGAGTGTACCGGTATTTGGGAAGGTAGTTTTTGCTACTTGAATGGGATGTGATTAAAGGTGGAATGCACAGTCAAGTTAAGTGTGATTTGTTTATGGTTGCTATGGAGTTTGTTGTTCTTATGGAAAATAGCATGTAATAAAACAGTTACATAGCAACAAATTCTGTACTTAACTTGACACTTGACTGTTCATACGGCTCTAAATGTGACGAGATATTCACATACCACAGTTATTACCGGTAGGCCCTACTTAGCTGTCTATTCCTCCTAATGCTCGTGAGAAACCGGTGATAGCTACCTGGCAGGAGTAACCGTGTAGTTATTGGTAGGCTAGCAGTTGATAGGGTTCAGCGAGATATCTAAAGAACTTGAAGCTGTCTCGAATATTCAGCAAAATTTGACATAATGCAATCAATCATTTTAAGTAATAGTAGTTCAGAGTTATTTTTGGGGGGCAATTATCATTGCTGTTATCATTTAATAATTTTGAGTATTAAGACCCGTGACAAATCTTTGAACTATCTATAACATGCATACACAAGTAAGAAGAGGGAAGGCTTTGGATGAAAACTCTTTTGTCGGAGGTTTAGTGTAGCAAAGAAGCTCTTATTTCTGTACCTTATCTTTCACCTGCAATTCTACTGCAGAGCTGGGAAGTTCGGCCAAAATTTGTAGTTTCTCTTCGTCCATCTTGATGCCAATTTCTTTCTTGCTCTTTCCCGTCTTGTCGAACTTTCCGCCCGCCTTGGCTTTGTTGTTGTTGTTGTTGTTCTTCATGACGTGCTTGGTGGGCGCGGGGCGGCCCGCCGGGCGTTTATTCCTGGGCGACTCCCCGAAGATGTTGTCGAACTTGTCTCCCAGCTTGGCCGGGGACTTGTGCAGGTGTTTCTTGGTGGGCGTCGCCCGGACGGGCGGCTCAAACAGGTCGTTTGCCTCGCTGGACGCGGGAGAGTACGGAGACTCTAGCTCCATGTCCACCACGTCGGTAGACTTGTCCAGCGCGGCCTTGAGCATCTGTTCTCCGTTGAGTGTGCGGACGCTCTTCTTGAGAATCTTGGGTCTCTCTACCACCGGGGGGAGGCGCTGGGACACGACCGGGGACCCCGCGAACTGTTGCTGGAGGTGGTGATGGCCGATGAGCTGCGTGATGGACATGGGGGACGGCTGGGCGAACACGCTACGCGCGGGGGCGGGGGGGGTGGCTCGCAACATGGTGGCGATGTTTGCCGACGTCAGCGCGGCAATGATCGGCGACGTGGAGTTGACGGTCGGCCCCTGGGAAGTGGCCGACAGTTTGGCGGGCGTCTGCTTGGCGGGCTGGGAGACCGCCGACGCGACGGCGCGTTCCGGAGACTTCCCGGCCGAGTCCGCCGACGCCGACACGACCGCGGCCTTGTCGGAGTCCGCCGCGACCTGGGGGGGCTCCGCCGTCGGCGGCAGGACGGACTCGGCGACCGCCGCGGGGGACTTTGTCGTGGAGTCTACCGTCGCCCTCTCGGGAGACTTGGCCCCCTCGGGTACCTCGGCCGCGGGGGCCTTGGCCTGGGTCTCTCCCTCGAGGGGGTCGGGCCGAGGGGAGTCCCCCCGCGTGAGGTCCACGGTGGGGGCGGGGGCGACGGGGGACGGGGACCGTGACTTGGTCGGGTCGAAGGGGTCGTAAGCGTCGGGGGAGGTGGGGGAGGAGCAGGGGGTGGAGGGGCCCCGGGGCTCGGGAGGGGTGTTGGGCCCCTTGTGCGAGGGCTCTCGGTTCAGCTCCTCCTCGATGCGTCGGTCTATGTTGTCCATGATGGCGTCTTCTCCCACGTCCTCGTCCTCCTCCTGAAGGGGGTTCATGATGGAGCGCAGTGTCTGCTTGGGCGCGATGGAAAACTTGACCTGGGGCTCGGGGGGCGTCTTAGGCCCGGTGCTCGTCACTAAGTAGCTGCCGATGTTGTTCATGATCGGGGACTGGGACTCTGACACGTTAGTGGCCGTGTTGGTGCCGGTCTTTGACGAGCCCTTGGGACTTCTACTACTCTCTCTCGCTCTTCTGCCCACTTCTTCACCGCCTTCCTTGTCCATATTCTCGTCTTCGCTGTCGCTTAGCACGATCAAGTCCGTAGGCGACGGAGTTTGTTCTCTAAATGGTGACTGATCCAAATCAATGATTGCCATCGGTTTCTTCTTTGCTGCTGCAGCTATTCTTGAAAACCTTGGACCTGTGTTTTTCTTTTTCTTCTCTCCTAGCCTAGCTTTTACTCCTTGAGGGGATGGTTTTTCTTTACCCAGCCCTTTTCTCATCTTCTTTGTAGGATTTTTATTTCCATCATCTATAGTTTTCCTTTTAACTGTGTCTTTGGTTAAAACAATGTTGCCAGTGTCTTTAGATGAACCCTTATTCGACTTGTTAAAATTAACGCTAACCAAGATGTTATCACCCGACGTGAATACTTCTTTGGAAGGGGCAGGCGATTTATCCTTCCGCTTTCTTTTTTTATCTCCAGGGTGCGATTCCTTTTTCTTTAATTCTTTCTTCTTTTTATCTTTCTTCTTTTCCTTGGTGTTAGTGACTGTTACAGTAAGTTTTTTGGCAGCTTTTGAGATAGCTCCAGTCTTTTTAGAAACTGCAGGAATCCTTTGTTCAGGAGTCCAAGACCTGGAATAACTTCTGGAATAAGAGCGAAAGCGTTTCCCGGGCGAAGCTGACCGCGACCTGGATCTGGAATAGGAGGATCCAGTCAGGGAACCAGATTGAGACCATGATGGAGTCCAGGACGGAGACATTGACCGTCTATCGTACCGCGGTTTATTTTGTTGCACATTTTGCCGATGGTCTTTTCTGTCTCTCACTCTCAGAGGCGTTCGCGTCCGAGAACGAATCCGCGACCTGTTCCGTGACCTACTTCTTGACCTACTTCTTGACCTTTTCCTATTCCTGGAGCGATCTGGTGAATACCGCTTTAAACGGTCTCGGGATCGGCTTTTCTTGGGCCTATCCCGCGAACGTACCCGGGCTTTGGGTCTGTTCGCGGACCTGCTTCGGGATCTGTTTCGCACCTTCGACCTACTTCTTGATCGTCCCCTTGATCGACTTCTTGTTTTCCTCCTAGTTTTCAATGGTGTTCTTTTTGCTCGAGTACTTCTAGTTCTGGAGACACTCCTTGAACGACCTCTCAGCCTGGTAAAAGACAACGATCTAGTACGAGTATATGAACGATCTCTCAACAAATCTCTACCAAATTCATCCCTACGCTTTGAACGTTTTTTATCAGTGACAATTTTGCGAACGTCGTACCTTTCCATGTCTTGTCTTTTGTCTTTCTTTTTTCGGTCTTTTTCCCTTTCCTTTTCCTTTTCTTTGTCTTTTCGTGCACTACTTTCCTTGTCTTTTTCCTTGGAGGAAGTTCTCTTCTTGCTTCCTTCCTTATTTTTAGTACTGTTACTGTCAGGTTTTCCTTTACCATCACGGTAGTTTCTCTCCTTAGCTTTAGAAGGCTTTTTCCAAGCTATATTAGGATCATCTTTATTTGATTTGTCAGAAGTCTTGTCTTTATTTTCCTTGCTTCCTAACACAGCTCTATCCTTGGACCCTCTACCTTTTTCAGTAGCTTTATCTTTCTTCTTCTTCTTTCTTTTATCTTCTTCTGAACTTTTGGATGCTTTTTTCGTAATATCTACATTTTCGTCACTTATCTTGGCCGTTTCTTTTTTCTTTTCACCCTCTTTATCTTTCTTCTTGTCTTTCTTTGGTGCTTCAACAATTTCACCTTCTTCATAGTCAATGGGTTCGAGAACAGGAGAGTCACCTATATGTTCGTCGCCCGACTTTGGCACCTCTCCCGAAGACTTGCGAGTCTTCTTCTTCTTCTTTCTCTTGGACGGGATCTCGCCGTCCTCTTCGACGGTCGCAAAGCTCGTGTCGCTCAGCTCGTCAAAGTGAATGGCCTCGTCTGTCTCGGAGATGGCCTCCGTGTCGAGACCCTCCAGGCCCGTGGGGGGGTGGGCAGGAGTGTGGGACGACGAGGCAGCGGACACGGGCGACGTTGCTCCGCCAACTAAACTTTCTTCGTCCGAGCCAAAGATTGCGTCGAGATTAGCCTTTTCTACATTTTGATCTTCTTTATCTTCATCGGTATGGCTCTCGTCGTCTTTCTTCTTGTCGACTTTTAAGACAGAATCTCGCTTGTCGCAGTCATCATCTTCGACCTCTTTACCATCGGCGATTTCCTTATCGTCGTCATCTTGTTTGTCGTCAATCATCTCATTATTGGCTCCAACTATGTCTTTATCATTGATTTCCTCATCACTTTGTTTAACCTTGTCGTCGTGCTCATCTTTCTCATCCTCGGGCCCCTCACTTTCCAACAGTGGATCATCTACCTTTTCTAGTTGACCTTCTGACATTTCCTCTTCATTTTTCTCTTCTATATTTTTAACTTCTTTTTCTACTTCACTTGTGTTGCTATTTTCATCCTTCAGATCGGGAGTTGCACAGTCGTGCTCTCGGGCCTCCTCTTTGTCCGGCGTACCGGTACCGCTGTCTGTTTGGAATTCCTTTTCGTCTTCTCGCTCTAGGGAAGCGATTCCGAAATCCTTCTCGCCGTCTTTAGTAACCGGCAACGGGTCAACAATTGCCTCCGCGTCCGTGTTCCTCGCAATGTCCATGCTGGCGGCCGAGTAGATCGAGAAGTTTGGACATTCTTCGTCTTCGTCGTCTCCGTCCAAGGACGAGGTACACCTCTCTTCGTTGGCAGAAGACGAGGCTTCTAAATGCACTTTCAACACTTCTTTGACCACTTGCGAGACTACCGCATCGGGACGAGAGTTTGAATCGTCGTAGACCGGCGAGTGGAGGTAGCTGTTATTCGAATTGGAGGAGTTGGTCGTCGGTTGCGCGGTGCTGTAGGCCGGATTGATCGGAGCCGAAGTGGGAAGGGGGATCTGTTCCGGGTGATCGGTCTCGTTGTCACTGTCGTAGGAGGGCTCGGCCGGATCGTACTTTTCGGACTCCTGCACGCGGGGAGAGTTGGCCTGCGGGGTCTTGTCGTCTATCACGAGGTCTTGGTCGCTATCGTCGTCGCTGTCTTGCTCTCCGAGCCCGATGAGCATGGCCGGGGGTAGCGGGGGTGGGGGCAGACTGTCGAACACCTGTTGTCTCGGCTCCGTCTCTTCCGGCGCCTCGGCCGCGACCTCTATGTCGCTGTAGATGTCCACCTCCTCTTCCTCGTTGGAGTTCTCGTCGTTACTCTTCCACTCCCCGTCTTCTCTCTTGGTCTCCTCCGTCCTGTTGAACGTCTGCTGGGGGTTGTTCGCGCCCCTCGGCTGGAACGGGGGCCGTCTCTGAGGGAACCTCGTCGGCATCCGAAACCTGACGGGGTTTCCACCCTGGAAAGGCGCGGGGGGGCCCCCGTGGAGGAAGTCCGAGTAGCCCGCTCGACTGTCGCGGTTGTCGAAACCGGAAGGATTGCCGAACGGGACGAAGGTGCGAGCTCCCTGGTAACTTCCGTAAGAACCGGAAGAACTGTTGTTGTATCGAGGGTTGCCAAAGTTTTGATAACCACTGGGCGGTGGTCTTGAACCTCCACTACCATCTCTCCCCGGGTACATGGGCGCTTGAGTGCCGGTGACGGTCGTGTCGTTAACGTTCACCGGGGTTTCGGTAACGATGCTAGAAACCGTATCGTCTGCGGGGACAACCGGGTCAATAGGTAGACTACTTGGACTAGCAGGTGTTGGAGGTTGTTTCTTTTGAACATCACCTTTGACAGTGAAACTTCTGTCTCTGTTAATGGAAACCACAGCCTTCTTAGAGTGCCACACAGCTTGGCTGTCTAAGATACTGCTGATAAGGTCGCACGGGCCTGTCGATGCTTGCGGTTCACCTATGACCGAGTGGGAGCGAACTGCCGATGCGGACAGAAGCTTACGCTTTACCAAACTCCTCGCGCTTCGCGCTGCCGACATTCTGTGCCTGGCCGCAACAGCACTAACACCAGTGCCGCCACTTACCCCATCTTCAAGGTCGGAGCTATAAACACAAACAAGACAAAATTGAGAATTTGCTGGGAGAAAATTATATTTATGTGTCATTCTTCTACAACTACTTTGTTTTAGTTATTCTAGACTGATGTATATATCAACAAAAATGTTATTCTAAACACACATTGCTTTTGAAAAGAAAACTATAAACCAAAATTCACCAGACCCCCAAGACCATGATCATGCTCTCAAAGTTTAAGTGACTACAGCCTACAACTTTACTTCTTAAAATTAATACAAAAAGACAAAGCGTTATGGTGAATGCCATTATTAGATTAAATTATAAATAAATACAAAGATGATTTCATTGTCTCTGTACCCTGAGGAGAAGTAGTCGATCTGGTCGGGTTGTCCAAAGAGGTGGAGAGTAGGTATGCCCGCAAGACTGCGTTGGAAGTTGATGTTACTTGGCGTGTTTCTCGCTCGCACGTCCGGTAACATTTGCCCGGGGATCTTAGAGGCTCTCATACCGAGCTGTTCTGCAAGTCTTCCCTTGACAGAATGCGGTATGGTTGACCTAGCTACCCGGCATCTCTTCAACTTGCGCCGCTTTCCACTCTAGATGAAACAATTGAACAAGACATTTATAACCATCTGGATACTGTTAACATTTCAGATCTAGTGTGATGGATGAATTGGTCACTTCCACAAAATAAATAAGAGCAATGTGGAAAACTAAAAGACATGACAACCAAAGGTGATACTAACAAGAATAATTCAATTATCTTAAAACCCTAACCATGAATGTGTAATAGTGAACTGATGCTGAAGATAAACTTAAAACTATTCAATAGATACACCACAATCATGCATTTTAAAAATTGTACATATAAAATACGATGGAAACTATATTAAAAAGCTTGGCCATAGGAGAACTCGATCCGATATCATACTGCTCGACATCTTGACAATCTTGTCACCCAAGTTATTGGTCCAGATGAATACACTTGTTCCATATTTACCACAATTTACATGATATTGAATCAAACATAAGACTACACCTTGTGCCCGACTCATCAGTCGTTTACATACAACACAAAATGGCTGTGCAGTGTTTCATCATGTGCTGTGCATCTCGTAAGTCGAGCAATGCAAGCTTTACGTACTTACAGCCAGTCAGATGATATGAATACTGTAGAGCAGGAGTGTGCAACCTTTATCGTGACTGAGCCATTTTCCAATAATATCGACTTTACTAGGCCGCACTTATTATAGTGGATGTAAATGAGTAAGCCTACTTATTACAATCGCGATTTTAAAAAAGAAATGTAACAGTGAGTAGGGGGGGGGGGGGGGGAAGCAAATTAGCAGTTTTCTAAAAGATTTACATGAGTTAATATGAACTGTCACTGTGGTAAAAGAAGATTGGTTTTGGCTCATTGTTACTATGCGTGTGTTTAACACAACTATTTGGTGTACATCGACTTTTCATTTGGAAGTCAAAAATGGTTTTTAATCTGATTTCAGCAACCTTCTGGGATTTTAAATTTATTTTGGCTTTTATTTGTTTGTCTCACTTTGTTTTGTAATTTCTTAACAATTTACATTTTAAGACACCTGTGATGACTTTGCAATAGCAACAGAGCTTCTGGTTGATATTTGGCTTCACCTCTCACATTTATCATGGCACTAACTACTAATTAAGATGGAGGTTACATAAAAGAACACAAGAGTGAAGTGAAAATAAACCTTGCCATCAAGCAGATGCCCAACTGCAAAATTCTAATGTGACAGTTGAAGTAATTTGATTTACTGGCGCTGCAACCGGGTAAATTGTGTGCAAACATTTGGAAATCTCGTCATAATTACTGTAGCATGGAATAAAATTTCTCCATGAGATTGTGAGAAGTCCAACTGAGTTCATATGATGGCATCTTCTGGTCATTCAGACAATATGCAGTCAATGGTCATATCTACGCACAACCTTTTCTCTAGTACGCTGGTAACCATGAGTCATACCAGTGTGGCGACCTTTGCTCTCTAAAAACCCACTTGTGGAGGTGTTGCAATTTATGGCGTCGTATCGTAGCGCTTCTATATATCATATTCTTAAGAGCGAAGGATACCTCTACGTCAAAAACCGCAGAAAATTTTAATTTTTTAATTATATCTCAAGATTGAAACACAAAATCGAAAATCTGAGAAACCATAGTGCTGTGGTTTGGTAAACCCTACACACTGAATGATAAATGTATTTAACGTTATAATCAGTATGACTGTGATAACGATTTCCTTAGGAATTTAGGGAAATCGTTATCACAGTCATACTGATTATAACGGTAAATACATTTATCATTCAGTGTGTAGGGTTTACCAAACCACAGCACTATGGTTTCTCAGATTTTCGATTTGTGTTTCAATCTTGAGATATAATTGAAAAATGAACATTTTCTGCAGTTTTTGACGTAGAGGTATCCTTCGCTCTTAAGGTGTAAAGTATGTGCCTTGTGTTGCTTGGCAACAAAGCCCTGGTGAATAAAATCAAATGTTTCCAGACACAGTGAAAATCTCTGTATAAGATTTATTGGCAAGGATTTGATTTAACAACTAGGACCACACAAACTGAAAATGTATATTACAATTTTAAAATACCATTGATTGAATTGGTTACTATTTGAAAAAGTCAGGTCTGCCCAGCTGTTATTTTGCTGTCTATGTAGCAAAATTCTCCAACTTCTTCTACATTCTTTTATTCTAGCTTGTAGATGAAGATAAACAACAATAAAACACGTAAAATGCATGCCAAAGACAGTATTAAGACAGAAACTATCACCCTATGATTATGAAGGCTAGTGACAGTTCAAGACACAATATTATACCGTATCAGTATTCGCTCCTGTTTGCACATATTATGGCCATAGGCCTAGCTTTACTTTATTTCAGTTTTCAATAGGCCTACTAGTCTCAACCCTGCTTGTCTTTACACGTCCATATAAATCATCTGAATTGTTGGTACTATACTATTATATGTATACTGTATCAGATGTACTTGGAAGCAATTGTTTATAATAAGCTTTGAGAAATGCCTTCTATTTATTGATATTTTTAAAAGAGCAGGTAAACTATCAGTAAAACTGCCAAGATTGTATCAAAGTAAGGCATGCACACACACACATGCAGTATGATTTAGAAATTAAAATCAATTATCATAAGATAAAAACAAAAAGTCATGAACGGGTCGTGGGGAAGTCATGCAACGATTTACGATTGAAATCAAATTCACAATTTAGGGCATTAAATTAAATCGTATGATTGTCGTGATTTGAACTATGAAATCGATTCACGATCCACCGCCCACCGTATATTTCCCGCGGTTTTAGCGGGGTCAATGTTCGAATTATAAACTCGAGTGGCTGGCATGCGTCTAGCTAGAGAATAAATAAATATAATATGGCTGCCCAAGGATAAAAAAAATCATATCGATATCGCGGGAAGAAATATCGATATCGCGTCGCGATATCGCATCGCGATATCGAAGTTTCCAAGTGACGTATCGATATCGGCGATATCGCCACATCGAAACTTTTCTCGTCTGTTTTTAGGATTTACAGGCCAGCTAGAGGTCATTCTTTAAACAATATTACGTAAAGAAATATTTTAGTTTTGAAATGTCTTACTATGTGTGTCAATTTGTTTGTTGTACTATTCAAATTGTAAAATATCCACACAAAACAGCGATGGTGTGGTTGGCGTGACGTGATACGTAATCGTTTTTTTGTATCAATAGCTTATTAGGCACAAGTTCGATATCGCGATATGTACGATATATTAATTCTATATCGATATCGAATTATTTATCTATTATCGATATTGTATCGAATTATTGATATCGTTGGGCAGCCCTAAAATATAACTATCCCGGTGTTGGTGGTTCGGTCAGTTGAATGTTTCTGTGAAAAGAGAGTGTATTATAGGCTAAGTGGGTCCCGACTATTTTAATCTCCCTCTTACTAGTTTTGGTATGTTGTGTATGCCAGATGATCAAACATTTGGAAGAATCATAACAAATTCACTATATAATATGAAAAACATTCAATAAATATTAGATATAAATATTTTATACTTTTTTTTTAGTTGGGCTTTCTTTCAAAGATTGATGTAGGACAATAATTGATAGTATTATTTGAATGCCTGGCAACAAATTATATTTCGTACATAATGTTTTTAGGTATAATGTATAGATAGATAGGTAGAAGCATTTGAAAAAGGTTTTTTTTTTTACAAATTTCGTTAGGCCTATATAAAATTGATAAGTTTTGTTATGTTGTTATTTTTCATTTTGACATAGGGGGGTGTATCGAGAAAACTTGAAATTCAAGATTTGCAACGTACGAAAAACAAATGCTTTTACCTATAAAGCTACATAAGGCAACTGTTTATGTTTAGCATTGTGCTTTTAATTACTTATTGAGGCCTACAAATTGTATTAGAATTAATTTGCTGCCAATTCGATCATGACAGTGGTGATGAAGCTCTTTGCCGATAAAGGAGTTTGTGGCAGTCGACAATCACCTAAGTGACAGTGATAGTAATATCATAGCTGCAGTAGGCTTAGTACCAGTACAACCACCTAAATAATAACAATTGTTTTGCTTTTATAATTATAATAATTTGTTATCTAGATGTATATTATACATTTTTCAAATAGAAATCACGTGATCTAAATAATGATTACAAGAGCTATAGTTCAATTTATGTTAATGGATATCTTGTAGAATATAACTCAGCATAAGAGGTAGCACTGTAAAGATTAGTTAGCAGTTATCACTCAAAAGGTCAAGACAATTGTTTGTACTTAGGTTGATGAATGTTTCGATTCAATGTCGATTTTTAATTGTAGAATCTAAAACTATTAACTTAAAAAAACCTTTCCCAACACGATTTTACCCTGGCCTAATGAAGTACTACAGTACTCAAGGTGGAAAATTAAAAAAGTATCAGTTGTCTCTTAAGTGCACAAAATTTAATTATATGTTTTAACATAGGGTACCTTAACACAATTTTAAAATGGTGATTGTGGGGGTTTCGAAAACCAGTTACACAAGCATGTTTTTTTTATATTCACGGTAGGCTAGTTTCCTATTTGCCAATTACCATCCTCCTGCCACATACTGTTTAAGAATGCTAGAGACCATAAGGCACATTCAACTACACTACACAAGAATGAAATGCAGCCGGGTTCACCCATTCAGTCAACATATGCATTAATCTTTCTATACTAATATCAGTCAAGTGAATAGTAGTTGGCAACAATACATTAAGGCACATTAATTACCATCAGTGCTACTTGTGGCTCCTCCTAAGCCAACACAAATCATTTGTTTTTCCAATCTTGTAACCTCCGCGGTATGATGAGTTATTAATACTATTTGTCAAAATTCTAATTTGGCTCTGAAGGACATGTCAAATAGACTATGAATACTATGATGCTAACGGTTCTTTAGGGTTAACACTTACTTTCCACAAGGGTACTGTCACAATATGTGCATTTCCTTGTAAATTCTGTTCTTTTAAATCATAAATCATTCATACTTCAAAAAATCCGGCACACATGAAACTGACAAGATTAATCATGAATGGTACCATAACTAGGGATACAGTATTTGCCATTTTGAACGTTTCCAGATATTTTTAAAAAATACTTCAAATTACTGTAGGCCTACAGAAGCTATAATTTGAAGTATTTTCACTGGCTTTCTCCATTTATTCTCCTTAGTTCTAGGGCATTTGGCAATTTGAGGTAGGTAAGAAGAACTTGACTTGAACAACAAACATAGGCCTCTAGCTGTCCCAAGACTACCTTACACATGCTTTCGTCACAGGCGACTGGTTCGTAGCCAATCAGCGATCAGTATTGGCCCGGATGTGTCTCGGGCGGTTCGCCGGTTGGCTACGACTGTCCCGGATGTGACGAAAGCAGGTGTAAAGTAATCTTGGGTCCACTATATCTATATAGACAATTTCTTATACTGTCAAAGGCATATATGTTTTCACTAAGGTTACCCATCAACATCGATGTGAATGATAGACATCAATTTTTTTCTTTTATAAAAAGAAATCAATTGTTTTCTTATATTAGGCCCATTTAAACAATGCCAATATTTCACGTAAAACATATCACTAAATGTTCAAATGTACTCGGTGCTCGCCCTTCAGAAAAGGCCAATGTTTTGGGCCGGCTCATTTTTTTAAACTAGTAAGACCTCGCTACTTTTTTAAGTTTTGACCTTTGAACACTTGAGCCTTGCCGCGCCCACCCGAGGTGGCCTAACCGCCGCGACCCTGTAATCTGTCCCCCGGTAAACTGACCCAGCGATAAACTGCGCCAATGTAAACTGCGCCAATTGTCCAGCTGCCTGACATCCCACGAAGTCCAAGGTTAGGGGGTCTGGTTGAAATTGGTACAGTTTACATTGGCGCAGTTTACCGCTGGGTCACTTTACTGGGGGACAGATTACACTGACCCCTAACCGCCTACCCACTCGCTTTTGTCTGTCTCCGCCCCTCAACATTGCGGTATGGCCAGGCCTAAGTTTACTCTCACAACTGACAAGAAAGTGAGAACTTTTGACAATGTGATGCATATTGCACTAGTGATGGGACATAAAGAACTTCGTCAGCCAAATGCTGTACATATTGTCACCAGCGAGCATCTTCTGGCAGCGGAAAATTATTTGCTCATTATAAAGTATGACTGTGAGTAAGCATTTGTATGCATTTCTTTCAAATGAAAATAGAAATATCCACGTTATTTTATTGGACTCGTACTTTAATTGTTCTCATATTTCTTCAAAATAAAAGTGAGGGTGGGGGGATGCATGTGGTCAAAAAATATGCTAGGCCTAATCTTGTTCTCCTTGTTGGCCTTCTGTTTTTGGCTGAGCGGGTCATTGTACTGATTTAGAGGAGCATGGTTTGTTATCATCAGATTCTGAGTCTTCTATCACCTGAAATCTATGTTTTTTCATAGAGGGTGTTACTTTCAAGGACTTGGAACAGCATGCACTACTATCACTATCAGAATCTTCTACTATTCTCCTTGACCTACATAATTTGGTTAAGGAAATTCTTTTAAAAGGTCTAGAAAAGTGGTCAGTACTACTGCTAGAATCAGAATCAAAATATTCTACTTTTCTCTTAGTCAGCCTCTTCGTCTTAGTAGTTTTCTTCTTCACCTTCCTCTTCGTGGTACTAGACTTCTTTGTAATGGACACTTTGCGGGTTGTGGATTTAGATTTAGTTGAGGTCTTGGTAGATTTTGTGGTTTTCTTTCGATATATCTTCTTCTTAGTAACTCTTTTCTTCTTCCTCATGACAACTTTCTTTTTAACATATCCTGTTGTTGGCCGCCTGGGAACATACAATTGAATAAAATACTGTATAGCAGTCGAGCATCTGCTTGGCAATTCAAGTTAAAAAGTAAGTAGGTACTAAGTTTTTGTATACATTTCTTTCAAATGAAAATAGAAATACCCACATTACTTTATTGACCTCATATTTAATTTGAGCATCTCCTTATTGTTAACATGTAGGCATAATACAAAGAAACAATATTTGAAAAATAAAATGGCAGAAACTGTTTTGTGATGCTCAAGTAGGCCTACAAAAATAGAACTCGTGCAGAATTACAAGCTTTACATCACATCTGATCTCGTTAGTGATGAATTAATAGTGGAACCAGTTGTAACCCGATATTTTGAATACTACAGGCTAAATATAAAATGTGCAAGCAGGTGGATTTTGATGCAGTAACGGAAGTGTTGCTACTTATGTACCGGGAAATATTCTCTAAATATTAAGTCTTGCAATCCCTATTCATTATGTATGAACAGAAATATTATTAAATACAATAAATGAAATAGGCGATGATACGGTAGGTACGCCTGGCTACACAGAGGACATTCTACTCACTTGCATGTACCTATCAGTGCAAGGGAAGATTTTCAGGATCTGTTCACAGGGAAGCCATACATTATTTATACATATATTATTATCAGCCAACTTTAAATAATATTGTAATGTAGGGATAGGATCCAACAGCTTACCTTGATGACGTAATCGAGACAATACAATGAGATGTGGTTTTGGATCACTCAAGAGGAAGATAGCACTATTGTGTAATTACCTGCCCCCAAAGAACAAAGATAGTCTGCTTGCACTGTCCAAAGAGTCGACTCCGGAAGAAGTTGAGGGCCGAGTGTCTCCAGCGGCAACTCGGCGCTCGATCTCTTGCCTGATGATGGTTGTTCGAACCCTCTCGCTCTGGCGTGTGCGAGGGAGTAACCGATTCACTCGCCGACGTAGGGGAGAGGTGCCGATAGTAGCGTGGGCGTCGTCTATTAGGTCGAATAGTTCGCCGTCTCCAATTGGGGCCTGATAACAGACACACACTTTAATGGTCAAACATGGAAAAATACTACACTTGTTGAAGAAATATCCTAGTCTTGTGACTTGTCATTGGTTATTTATTAGTAGCACCAGATTTAGTCGTTACTAGTTTGCTCACTGTCATCATACTTTCTAAACCAAATTCAGATAAACCATGGAAAATAACTTGAAATGCCTAGGTACCTAAAATATACAAAAGGTTATAACCATCAGTAGTGATGACCTGCAATTTATAGAATGTTAATAGAGGCAACCATTGAACTCGCATCTATAAGCTTGCAAACTGTAACTAGAGAGATAATATTTAATGGAAATGTCATTTGCTGAGTTGTTAGGTACCGTATTGTTCGTTCCACTAACATAACAGAAAAGCTCAAATAAAAACAGTGAAGTATTATTTCTATACTTTCTTTTTTCTACATATAGACTGACAACTGATTTGAGTTATCATTTCTTGACCCGATACCTCTTCCCTTGCCTATATTAGGTAATAATAATTAAATATTTTGCTGCACCATCTATCTGGTAAGACGGGGGGGGGGGGGGGGGGGGGTGAAGTGCTACTCTACCAAGGAGTCTGAGGTATTCAAAGTAAATAATTCATAAATCTTTACAATGCCCAACATTTAAATTTCACATGAGGACGTCTGTCTGCATAGACAAAAACAGACATAGTAGCCTAGCTATTGTGTCATTATTAGATTTTCTATTAAGTAGATTTTTAATGTTGCAATATTACATCCAAAATGATTGACCTAAACCTTTTTTTTTCATTTGAACCATTAATACAGCGGAAACAAAGTCAATTTTTAGTCTGTGGCAGCTTTTGCTTAACCTCATGATGCTTATGATGCTCATTGAGAGAACAATATCACTTGTAAGCACATGGTTACTTACTACTGTATACTGGTATAAAAATATAAAACTGTGCCACATTTCACGGGATTTTAAGCCATTTTACTTTTGAAACATAGTACAATGAACAGCTCTTGTCATTTATACAAAATAATTGATCTCTTTGCAGACAATCACCAATTGTAATCAAAGACAGCAAATGTTTTGCAATTTGAAACATCCAATCAACGCACATCACTATAATCAGATGTCAATACATCAAAACAATTCATCAAAAATAATGTCCAGGCAAAAAAGTAGCAAAATAATTGCAATGTGTTAATATTAAATCAAGTTGAAGAAAGGTGGAGTAGAAGTGAAGATAAGAAAGTGTGGACCTAATCCTACAACACCTAAACTTTTTTTGTATGCTTCTTGGCCATGATAGTCTCACGACTTAAATGCAAACACAAAATGAATTGTTGCCCATTTATTGCTTCCAAGTATAACTATACTAAAAATTATTATATAATTATGTTATAAAAGTAAATGGCAAAGTAAAGCCTTTGTGTATGTAGCGTTATCAACTGATGGGACATTGAATTCTGGGCAGAACTAATGGTTCATTGAGGCTGCGGGTAAGCTTAGGCATGGGAGGTACTTCCACTATGGGAAGTTTATTTACAAAAATGTAGGTGCAAATTTGTGGCCTATACTGGCAAAAATATTGAATCAGATATTTAACTGATAATCAAACACAAAAATAGAAAGATCTTAATCTACAAATCCCAGGAACATATATTATTTTTAAATAAATCGCCTAAAATTTGTTTCTATTTAGTTACAAAGTAGCACATTATTCTTTCGTGTGAAAGGAAATGGTATGTAACGTAACGTCATCAAGAGTAAAGACGGATTCACACAACTGCCAACCAGGTTGTTGCTTGACCTGTACATGTGCCTCACATCCATTTGGGAGTTGGTCACTTTTACTACCGAGCTCTATGATCCGCCAATCCAACTGACGAATATTGTTATCAATTGCAAATTAAATCGGCTAACGAGGGTTGGCCAACTTCAATCAGTCATGAGCAAATGCATTCAGCAATATTGTTGGTGGATGACAAACAACAAATTCATGGTTATCTCCATCTCTTAAAACAATCCATCGTAACAGTAACACGAACACCATTACAGTATTTTCCACGTTTCTATTAAAAAATACACTAAATACTGTACTGTACTTTAAATGTACTCTTGAAATAATCTAAAAATTAAAAACTTGTAAATTAGTTCATTTTTATATGATTTTTATCTCACTATGATGCCATGCAAACTGTTTTTCTCCACATTTTAATGTGTGAAACTTCCAGGTAGATTATATGAACTGAAAGTCTTTGAAATTAATATTTTTTAATTGCATTCGAATAATTCAACAGAATATAAATTTAAAACTGGAAATGTTTCCCAAAAATGACTAAAAAAAAAAAAAAAAAAAAACATGACCACACAGTAGGCCTAGGCCTACACACTCCAAATATTATAATCGTATCGGTAATTAATTAAATGTAAATTATTGCAGTTCAACAATCAATATTTGAGAGTAATTAAATTCATTTTTTTAGTTTAGTGGATTGTTTAGCAAGAAAAATTAATGGCTGAAAAGTCATCATCGCATAAGAAGAAAAAAAAAAGTTTACACAAAACCAAATACCAGGTATGAATCACTTTCTATCTCAATGTCTGGAAGCGTTCTCAGAATTTTAAAAAAATATTTCTTTTGCTTGGTTCAATGTTGCGAGCTACCCATTGCCAGAAGCAGTGTATTTTGCCACTCCACTTCAAATACGGAAGTCTACTGCTGTTAGTGATTAAAAAGTATGCTCCATGCACCCAAATATTATAGGCTAATGCATATTTTTCAGTTTAAAAACAAGGCAATGGAATTTACAAACTTAGCACACATTAATAATGGTGAATTGTTGGTGTCCACCTGTCCCTGGATGCCGTGATGTCGACACTGCAGATTGTACAACTCTCTCCAATAGAAAAGCTTCACGTACTTGTGGACTCATTGGAAGCTGTCCCAACCCCAAGATGAATTACATCTAGCTAATCCCCTAAATGTTTTAACGTTTTGTCGGAACGCAGCCGCGTTCATACTCGTGAGTCATAACCAGGGTTCAAAACTAGTCAAAAATCGAAGAATTAGAGTAGCTTGATTGATGTAACTACCTCAGGGCGAGTGGGACGGATTACAATCTTTGAAACTGGTAAAAAAAAAAAAAAAATGCAAGAAGACACACATTTGTGTGCAATAATAAGTACTAACACCAAACCACATGCATAGGTTTGAAGCTGCTTAGCAGCACCACTCTTAGAGTGAACATTACAAGCATTTTGTTCAAAAGCCTTATTAGGTCCCAACTCACCAACTTCGTTAAGCTCCGATTTAGTAATCTCGGTTTGGTAACCATGGTTTCAACAAACATTACATTCTAAATGCCTGGCAGTCGCCATGTTTGTTCGTAGAGAATCTCTGCTTACCGGCTGATCGGAGGTAAAAGAGTTAGTGGAGCCGCTAATGCAGTAATGGATCATATAAATTGAAGAGGGATGCATAATGTTACTTTTAAGATCTAGAGACCCTATCACCTCCCAGATGATTGCAGAAGGCAAAAATTAAATTAGGAATTATTTTTTAGAATGGGGTGTTAAACTTTTTTCGATTTGTGAGGTGTGAAGATATCGATCGTAAGTTGCATTGAAATATCACAAATGCATGCGCGTCTTTTAATTTTTAAAGATGTACAATTGATTCAAAATAAAAACAAGCACTCTGGTTGTGCAGGTAACTTGTGGGCAATGGCAATTAACAGATTTTTGTCAAAAATGGCTGTGCTTGTTGCAAGTACAGTGTTAAACTAGTGGTAATTTGCATTTTCTTACCTAATCAAGGCTCATGTTTAAAAATTTAGACAGTAACATTGCCCACAACGTGGAATTTATCATTATGCAAGTCACTTGCACACGCGGGAACAAAGATGACTTGACCATTTAGCAAATTTGCTCCCAGGTTGATGAAGTGTGAGGGAATAATGCAGGTGAGCCGTCAGTCACCGGTTGGAGCCTTTGTCCTGTAGCGACAGTCAAGCGAATGTCACTAGACCGCTCGACAATGCATGCAGGGCACCAAACATGTCACACAGATTTCAGCCAGTAATTATATTGTTAAACGTGAGCTAACTTCAAAACAGATTCAAGATTTATTTTCTGAGTTGGAGTTGGGCTAATTTGGGTTTTGGGACACTTCATGTAGGGCCTACTAGGGCTTACAGATTCAAGTAAAAATTTACAAAATAAAGTGGATTAAATCACAATTCAGATAATTCATGTGCACCAACTAGAAGGGGTCATATAATCTCCTTTGGAAAAATGATAATATTTTTTTAAAGATTGTTTGTACATCTCTGAACATTGTGATTGCAATAAAGATGGACTAAGCTTAATACTTAACAAGTAGGCATATGCAAGAATAAGCTGGAAGACAATGCTAGCATATGCCACAGCGGAGACTACACAGTGGCGAGTAATTTCACCACGAATTACGACCAGCGGCTGGAATGTGCCCGTCTATAAAGAACCATTAATGTGCGGAAATGAAGTGGCAGCGCAGTACGCAACAAGCGAGTGTGACTATGAAGTGCGAGCTTTCACTGTCGAGACGTGTATGTGCCAATACAAAACTTCATGTTAATGCGACGAGTGATAGCATATTATGTAGTGATATTCATGAAACGTGATATGAACCGACGGTTTACTTACCTTTTAGTATTGTTTAAATAGTCCCCGGTGTATTCATATCTTACTCACTTTGCACACATTACAAGCTCTAAAAAGTATGTGCGACTTACAATTAGCATGCAAACCAGCTTTTCAGGGTACGACCTATATTCATGTGTAACCCGTTATTTATGGTATGTATGTAGTAGCCTATTTTAAATGACTTCGAGGTTGCCTCAGTTTAAAAATAACAAGACTTCTAGACTAGTATACCTACATAATCCTAATATATAATGATACTAGTGTAGGATTTATCTTTGCATAATATGGATTATTACTTTATCAAGCCTGAACTATTAAGTAACAACAGATAAGTGGTTTAACAACTACACTAGAAAATTTATTATGTACTATTTGTCTCATAACAATTCACAACTTTCAGTTCACATTGCAAAATGCCTTTAAATGTTTTTCAATTTATATGCTGTACAATGTACATTGTTTCACTAGTTTTCATTTAAACACTGACATTCATGGTTGCATGGCTTAAACTAAGTACTTAGGCCTAAATAGCTGCGTCTTCCTAGTTTAAACACGGCAATGAGATAGTACAATAGTACAGATTAGTTAAAGGTACTTTGGTATGTTAATGGCAAGTAATTATTTAATTTACAACAAGTTCATTATTTTATGTGTTATGGTAAGAGAAATACTGACTTTGTTTCAACTCAAGTTGCACTTGGGCCTACAAATGTAATGTTAAATTTACAGTTAGTTTGTCTCTAGGGAGAAGGGCTGTCTAAGAAAAATAAATATCTTAGTACCTCATCGGCTATCTGTGTCGAGTTAGCAACGACACATTCTGGACAGAACCATTCCTCAACGGGAACAGTTTCCAGCGGAGGGTCTAAACAGTCGAGATGGTAACCCGAATCACATTCGTCGCAAAGCAACAGCCTGTCTTCCCGGTCGCAACGTCCACATATTTCACACGGGGTTGGATCTTCTTGGATTTCCTCGTCATCCTCTCGCTGCTCACGGGATTCCACCGGTATTCGGCGAACAATTTTACCTTCGAGACAACTTCGCACCAGTATCAGAGTGAAGGCCTGGCGATCCACTGGGCATGTGTTCATGTTCTAAAGCAGAGAAGAAATTGAAATAAAAAATACATGATGGAGAACATCCTTATTATTGGTAGACTGCAATAATAAGGATGGGAACATTTGAAATTCCAAACTAAAACTAATCACGTTTTTAAGGTCAGTTCCAGCAGTTCATGGTATATCCCAATTTTTCAAACAATTAGTGGAAATTCAACTGCTACAACCATTCTCAAGAGGGCTGCAATGCTTTTAGGATTGTCACAGATTTGTTCAAGTTCGACTCAGTTGTAGTAACTCTAAACTTCAATATTGCTTGTAGGTACTCGGCCCAATATGATGTCTTGCAAGGCGGCAAGGATATATTAGTTCCAATACCGTTGACTGTCCCACTATAACAGCACATAGGCCTAATGGTCACGTGTAACCTGCCGGGTGTCGGTACTGCCAGTCTTGTACCTCCTGGAACTATCAAGTCCGTGTCACTGCACACCGATAGCGCCACACATATGAATATGATTAGTGCGCTTAAGCACAGTATAAGGAACGTATTCAGTAGGCCTAGCAAAACTCCTACAGCAGGCGCACGGCTGCTTTCCTGCTAAACTAGCATGGCGTAACAGTAACTGGTAGACATACGTTGTTTACCATTTACCCAAGACCATAGCCCACAGGCGTAGGAACTGTGCTTGCATCTGCTTGCTGCAAGAAAATTGGTCGAGTTCTGCTACTGGGTACATTTCTTACTGTGATTTAGGTCTGGTGTAAATATATTTGTGCATGTGCAATTACTAATTATACATTTTATTACTACAATATAGTACACACATACACGTAGTACATGTGTAGTTAACAAGCATACTATTAATTTAGCATACTTGTGAGTAGACTTCGGAGCTTTGAGATAGCATACCCAAAGTAATTTCGCAACTAACGAGTGCTGTTTTCCAAGTACTACTGAGGATACAGGCAGTGACACAATCAATTCACTCCTGAATGTGATACACAGGGTAGGCCTATTTTTATAGTGAACGAGAAAAAAAACCGAGGCCGCTATGTCAATGTGCCATAAATACAGTGAGCTTCAGCAGACTTGTTGGTACTAACATTACTTATATTGGCAGGTAACAGTCCCATACATGTTATTTCCCATACAAAACAAATTCTTAGCAACATCGGGCGCCGCTAGGGGTAGCGGAAGACTGAATTCTAGCCGTACATGTTACCTACCTTAGCCCATTCTTGAAGACAGACCGCACAGAAACTGTGATCACATGATTCTGGAGTTCCAACTTCCTGTGTTGTAAAGTTGCGCAAACATATCGGACACTTCTCCGACTGCCCATCGCTGCTATCGGAGTCGCCACTGGCATTCACTACCATCGAAGCAGCCGCTACCGGTAACTTGGCGGCGACATCGACCGTTTCGTCGTCTTCGTTCATGTCCTCGTCAAATTCTTCGTCCATACTGGTCCAATCGCTCTCCCACCCGGAGCTGACACTGCCACTCGCCTCCCGTTCTTCCCAGCTGTCGCTGCTCGATTCCGCTACCTCTCCTCCATGTGTCTGCTCGAACACATCTCCGTCCACATTGTCGTCAATGCCAGAGCTGTCGTACTCCTCGCTGCTGCTTCCCTCCTCTGATTCACTCACTACTTGCTAAAGACAAACATGATGAAGACAAATGATTAGGTAGGCCTAGGTCCAATCGTTACCTACGCTATGGTAATGTCTTGTAAACTCTATTTCTAATTTTGAGCCCAGCAGGCAATACAAAATTCATATCCTCTTCATCAAATTTTAAAAAATGTTCCTCTACCTGCATTCAGCCCTACAAGCATATTCGTTATAATTGAGCGTATATAGCTAAACTTTGCCATAGCCTAATGTTTAGCCTATAACCGGTAACCTAGCTTTATGCCTAGCTTGAACAATAAATTACACCAGTAAGACTAGGCCTATGCCAAGCAAAGAGCCATGTAAACGAAAGAGCCGTTTCCAATGGTTTACTGGTTGCTGGGGACATTATCATCAAAGCAGGCCTAGTATGAGGCATAGGGGCTAGGCCTAGGCTGGGGCTATGTAGACACTCCATATTATAAATAGGTAAACCTCCTAGGCATAGCCAGCCTAGACCTCTTGGCATAGGCCTAGGCCTAGAGCTAGGTGTAGGGCCTAGGACTAGGCCCTAGGCCTAGCCCTCTGTTCCTACATACCAGTATCATGAAACCTTCATTAAATTTTGCTGTACATTTGCTGCTAAATGTGGAGCTTGGCTTAGCCTAGGCCTAGACTAACAGATACAGAAACACTTACAACACACTTCTTTTGCCGTATTGGCCTCGGTCCAGAGCCGCTGCTTGCTTCATCATCACTCATAACTCTCTGTAAAGAACATCAGAAATAAGATACTTTATACGTTATCTTGTCTAGGCCCCACTAGGCTTAGAGAACAATCGTTTAGCAAAGCCATAACCACTTACAGGAGCGTGCTTGCGTTTCTTTCGTTTCACCAGTACCAAACTGTCCGTTTCGCTACTACTCCCTTGCCCGTCACTCAGTACCCTCTGTAACAATAAGAGATAGGCCTACTGTTGTAAAAATCGTGCATACTAAACCATAACATATAGATCCAAATAATATCAATAACAGTTTAGCTCTGGGTGGCCAAAGGCCTACGCTAGCCTAGGTAGGCCTACTAACCGGAGCTTTCTTGCGTTTAGTGCTTTTAGCAACAGGGCTGTCACTGTCACTGCTACTAGTTTCCTCAATCCGGGTCACACGTTTCTTCCCTTTGCACCTAACACAAGTGCAATTTATATCACATCCCTCACTATCACTCATGTCTTTACATTACACGTAAATACCACTATAACGCCGTTTAACTAAATAATAGCCTCTGCCTAGGTGGCTAGGCCTAGGCCCAAACTAAAAATAAAGGCCCTTGCCCTTATATCTATGGGAAGAGCTTATACTGAAATTCTATCCATAGTCGATATTTTGTCACACCATAAATGCGATATTTAACTCCCTATATTGTAGTTATAATGATTGCACACACTTTTAATAGTCTTTTCCAAGGGGAAATTAACCGCCCATATAAAGTGAAACAATTTTCTACTCAACGAGCAGCCATTTTTGATCGCGTACCTCACTGGCACCGTTCACAAACTCAATGTATTCGCTCATGAAATCATGAAACGAGGAGAAGAAGTGTGAGCTTTCTAAACGATTCTACAGATTGCCAAGTTAATAGTACAAAATATTAACAAAAGACGAATGGCGTTCGTGGTCTGTCAGTAATTTTGTTTTACGTCGACTGGATGTTGGCACTTCTTCACAACTTGGTACATCAAGACAACAAGAATGGGTCGTATGCACGCACCTGGGTAAATTATTTTAACTATCTTTGCGTAATTCAATTTGATTCAAGTATTCGAAATAATACTAATTACTTTCAGCTAAATATTGTGTCATTAATTCTTCATATTAAATAGAAGCGATTCGAGAAATACTCGCTCTTACTTCATTTGCTACCTCGTGGCATGCCCGTCCCTAGGCCTTGGCATCCATTTTGGTTGCATGCCTCGCTAAATCCAGGCGCCTAGGCCTAGGCCTAGGCCCTAAGCATGTAAGCCTAGACCTAGGCCGTAATGTGAAACGTTTATATGCCCATTATTACCAATAATATCAGGCGTAGGCCCTAGGCTAGTCAAATTTTCACGACTGTTTGTTTTTCAGTAAGGGTATATCCCAGTCGGCACTACCATACCGCCGAAGTGTCCCCACATGGCTGAAATTATCTCCTGAAGACGTCAAAGAGCAGATCTTCAAGCTCGCAAAGAAGGGCCTTACCCCATCTCAAATTGGTAAGTTGGAATATGGTATAGCGTAGGCCCTAGTCCATATGTCAGTAATGATAGCCTAGGCCTATGCTGTGGCCATGATTGCATTAGGCCCTAGGACCAATTGTGGAAAGTTTTTTTTTTTCATTTTGAAGTAAGTAAGCCTGTAAGTGGGCTTGCATCTATGACCTAGGCCGAATAGTACCAAAACACTGTTCATTCTTGAGGTTTGTTCGCCCGACGTATTCTAACTCACTCCCTGCTCTACTTCGATCAGACCCGCGCAAGCCGTGAGTAGGCCTAGGCTTCTGAAACGTCAGAGCAACTCCGAGCACTGATGACGGACGAACGCGTTTCCAGTGCCGAGAGTATACAAAGATGTAAAAAAAAGGTGGCCTATAGCTCGTATTCCAGGCTACAGCCACACCTTGGCTATGAATAGGGCCTAGGCCTTTCTACCTGAATTGAAATATATTTGTGTTCTTGGCTTTGCATGGGTTTGGCGGACGCCAAAGTGAGGTTATGTGAAAAAAGGCAGAGGTGAAACAGAAAATGAAACTAACTAGGCATATAATAATAATAATAATAATAATAACCGACGGTAATTTACAACTTTCTGACGAACTGTCCTGTACAGGAAACATCCGTCGACACTTTCTTCCAGGGGTCGAAATTAACGCTCGCCCGCTCGCCCGAGGCTAGTAAAACTTTGCTCGGGCTAGTAAAAATCTTATTTCACTAGCCCGACGGGCGAGTATCTTTTCCAGAGCTTACAATTGCCGTTCAAAAAATCATAATATCTCGCGCCGATCACCTTGCGAGTTTCCAGTCTTGTGTGGGGGCCAGAGGTGTGTATTCAAGTAAAAAATATAGTAATTTTCATAAATGTGTTTACAGATAGATACAGCAGTATATATCTCACGCTAAGTCACAATGCATCTTTTTTAATATCATATAATCATATAATTTTCCATTTACAGTAGAACATACAAAAAATAAAAACCTTTTCATTTAGGCCAACAGGTTTATTATGGTAACTCACTCCCTAGTCCCCCATAAAAACACGTCAAACCTGGCGAATATTGTGAGTTGTGACCCAAAACTTTCATGTATGAATAATGATCGTTTTACATCAATATAACCTATTTCATTACGGGCTTGTAAAAATGGTCTCGGGCTAGATAACTATTGATGCAACTAGCCCGGAGGGCTAGTGGCCAAAAAAGTTAATTTCGACCCCTGCTTTCTTCTATGTTTACACAGAACACTTCATCGGCCATTTTCGCACGCGAGTAACTTACTCTAGCTTGATCTGACTTCAAAGCGAGAGTAAGAAAATCTTGGATCTAGGCCTAAGTTGCTCGGATCACTTTACTCTGGTCGGGCGAACATAACTTCGAGTATGAATGTGGTACGAACGAACGCATTTCCGTGATCTAGAGCAGCCAGATCAAGTAGAGTACGTCGGGCGAACAAACCTTTGTTCTCGTGCTAACAAAATCATCAGTGACACCATAAGCTAGGGCTACATCCGAATGATGCAAGAACAAGAATTGACAGTGCACACTTGCTCTTTGTCTTGATAATGGGAACTAGGGCCTGAGCCCAGAGCAATCTTGCATTTGTCCCTGCTCTATGTGACTTGTTGAAACTTGGTTATTGCTGTAAAAACTGGAGCAATCATAATCTATTGCCGTTTCTTGCTTCTGGCAGGGTCAGCTTGGGTTTCACAGCCAAATTTTTCCACCTCTTCCTATCTTCCCACAATCGTACTTCCTCTACTTGCTCCCAGTTCTCTCCTCTCATCTGTAGGTCTTTAGCACTCTTTTTCCTTCCATCTCTAGAATAATATTTGGATATGGCCCAATTAGCAGCCACTGCTGCAGGTTTTTTCCCCTTCCTTGGAAATGTAAGTGGGCCTAAATAAATTTTATTTCTAGACACAGCATATTACGTTTTCCTATAAGCACATTGTGATGACCCATAAGTTTAATTTTCTAGGCCTAGCTCCACACTCAAGCAGCTCCAAACTACTAGGCCTTACCACTGTCCGCTAGGCCTAAATGCTTATGTGGCTATTGCACGGGGAAGTTGGAAAAGTAAAAAGAAACGAGAGAAAGTACTTTTCGTAGGGCTCCAACAAACTGGGACATTTGAGAAAGAAGAAAAGAGAGTGCCTGTCCCTGTTGTGCTAGGCCTACTTATTGGTTACTAGTAGGGATGGGCGAACGTTCGAAATTCCGAACCAAACATTTTTAGAAGTTCGGTTCGAGTTCGAAATTTAAGGTTCGAGTTCGTGTTTGATCAAAATAACGAACTTTGATCGAACTTCATCTTCAAATTTGATGTAAATAATGTTTCCGCATAACATTTACGTAAAACACAACAAGCGATGAACGCCATATTGAATATCAATCACAGCTGACTAGTGACTTTGCAGTTCCTTGAAAATGTACGTAGTCCCGTGTAGCGGGCTGTGCGTGGCTGTGATTGGCCGGATCAGCCATTTTCACACGGCTTGTGGTCGAGTGTTTTAGTACATTGGATCTACGCAAGGTCGCGCGAACGAGCACAAGCCGATAACAGTGTTGTCCTGCTAGAATCGTTTTCACTTTTCGACTAATCGAGTTTCGACTTTCAAGTCCGCCTCCAAAATTTCGGTTCAAGTTCGAAGTTCGAAACTTTTTTTGTTTGGAAGTTCGAGTTCGGTTCGAAACCAAAAAACCAAGGTTCGCCCATCCCTAGTTACTAGGCTACGAAACTAAAATGCTTTTACTAGGATAGTCCTAGGATACTGAAGTCAGTTTCTTGCAAATTAGACTCATGTTTTTCAGATGAGTTCATATTTCACTTTCAGCCTGTAAGATAAGATTTTATAGCAAGCAATTCACAAGCTTTTTAAATTTAGTTTAGTGAACGACCAATCACAGGCTTGCTTACAAAATAACTTCCACTTCATTAATAGGAGGCATCCAGCTTGAATTTTCAGAATTTTCAGCAACTGCAGCTTGAAGTTTATATACATTTGATGGAACTATTATTGATTAACTACCAGACTAATTATGCAATTATAGTAAGGCCAGGAGCATTTCTCGTGTTTCATGTAAGTTATGAAACGTAAGTTATGAAGTTATGAAACGAAAAGTAATCATAGTTAATTGTTATTGTTTAGGCCTACTCTAAAATATCAACAGTAGCCAAAAATCGCATAAATCCCATTAAAACTCAGATATTGCAAAGAATCATAAAATTAAATTCAAAACTCTTCAAATGTCAAGATTATGAAGATGAACTAACTTGACAAAACATGTTTGCTAATTTCAGTAACGAGTTCAATTGTCTTATTTAATTACCTTATTTTGTTTACAGGTGTGATCCTTCGTGATTCTCATGGTGTTGCGCAAGTGAGGTTCGTGACTGGCAACAAGATCCTCCGAATCATGAAGGCGATGGGTTCAGCTCCAGACCTGCCAGAGGATCTTTACTACCTGATCAAGAAAGCTGTCGCCATTCGTAAGCACTTGGAGAGGAACCGCAAGGATAGGGACTCTAAATTCCGTCTCATTCTCGTCGAGTCCAGGATCCACCGACTAGCTCGCTATTACAAGACAAAGCGTGTCCTCGCTCCCAACTGGAAGTACGAGTCGAGCACAGCATCTGCTCTGGTGGCTTAAAAAATTGTTTATTCTTCATGTAATAAAATATAAAGACTCAATTACCAAATTGAACACACAACAGCATGTTTTATTTTATTTATTCAGTCCAGTACAAAAAAAAAACAATTCCTACTTATGGTAACATATTATGTCACTGTCATTGAATGTCAAACTACCAGTTAATTATGAGTACCGATACACGAGTACATCGCAACAAAGGTCAATTTGTAACTTGGCAAGGCAACAAAATCTTACTACACATTAACTAGTAGGTAAGTTGCACGGGCATTCTACATAGGCCTACTGCTTGACACCATGAAGGCAAGTGTACCACAAAAAAACCAATAGTATAAAATCTGTTGCCTCTGCCTGCATAACAGGGCCAAGACAATTTCAAGTGCTGCTTTCTTTTCATCTCATCAGCAGCATGTTAGACGGAAACTGCAAACCCAACACGGTTATTCTGCATGTCAAATTCAGTGTAGAATTTTCCAATAAAAACATCTCCTAGAATCCACAGTGGGCCGTTCGGTGGTGGAATGTCAATTCCCATGAAACCAGATAGACAAATGGTCTTGCCAAATTGAGAAACTCGAAGAATGTAGTCTTTCCCTTCTAGGGAGAATTTTTTACCACCAAGAGTGAAATCGATTACTGGCAACTTCGGAATCAGGTTACAATCCATCTAAAACAAAATTTAATACATTATAGAAGGCCTGCATTTAGAATTGCAGTGGAAAATAACTTGTGGTCATAATTCTACATTTCTTGTATCTCGCTACCTCGGGCGTTTGCCCGAGGTAGCGAGATACAAGAAATGTACTCGTTTACTCGATCCGAGTAGCTCAATCAGCAGCTTTCTCTATCCCCCTCCCTCCCTACCCGAGAGAAGCCAGACAACTGATCTATTTACTTGGATCAGGTGAACAACGTAAGCATCCGATTGTAAAACATTATTACTTATTAGCCATGGTAACAAAGTTTTGCATGTAGCTTACTACTAGATTATTTAGTGTTTTATTATACTGGTGTTGTTTAAGGGCACTTCGATAACGTTTACTGTTATCGCAAAAATTTGCAGAAATAGGATAACTACCGTTATAATGTTAAGGTCTTTCATGAACCCTTTGCCCCTCCTCAATTTGATATTAATACTAACACAGGAGTACCCAATGAAATTAGCCAGATATTCATAGGATGCACATGGCAGCCACATTTGGGATCAAACTTAAATGACGTTGCCATGGAGAAGCAATTGAAGTCTGTTGTGTTAGAACACATAAATTCTTAAGTTCTTTCAAATTCAGCCGTTCTTTAAGAAAAATTGGTGTGGTTATTTTTTTGTTTACTTTTTAAATTCTAAATTAGGCTTTTTTATGAAATTTGAATAATATTAGCCTTGCTAGGATTGGTCCTCATCAATTGTGTTACAATCATCGCCGCTGTGACGTCACGCGGGAACTATGAATAGTACAGTACCCTAGTACAAAACAGATAATGTGAATAACGTCAAGCAAATGAGGGCATATGAAAAGAACAAAAGTTAAAACTTACCATGTATTCTCCCCCGACAATTGGAGTTCCTCCCAGAGCTTTATTCAGGGCATTGACCTCGGAAGCAGGGCCAGCTATGAGACTAGTTCCAGTGTCGGCAATTGCTTCACAACCGTTTGCACAAAATGTGTTTGAGCCAACCTCAACCCTGAAAAAAAAATTTTAACATTTGGAATAAGCCTCTACCGTATAAGAATTCAATAAAAAGAAAACATACGAAGCAGCAGTCGACGTCCCATTTTTAAAATGGATTGCGTTAATACATAGAAACAATAATAGAAGGAACAGTTGAAAGAATGTACTCTAGTGAATTGGTTTCCCAAGATAATGATAAGCGTGAATTCGTCAGAACATTTAATCTTTCAAAGGAAAGTGACAATTTATATCCTACAATTTTATATTCACGATATCCAATCCAGTATCCACGGCTATTAGACTTGGCTACGTAAGCGTGAGACCGATTACGTTGGGGCAAGTTTATAGGACATGTGTCTCTTTGACAGCAGAAAGGGATCTAATGGAGGGGCAAAAGATAGCAAGGAGGAAATATGTGGCAAACCTTTATTGGGCAACTAGGCAGAGAATGGCATAAGTTCCAACTCTGGGTGTTCGAAAGAAGAAGAAGGAGGAAATGATCATTGATGAATTTTAAAGTTAGAACTTACTTATCCATCTTGAACTGCCAATATGCCTGCTTATCAACGGGGATGTAAGTGAAGTCTCCGGTGTAATGCTTGGGGTCAGACCCACCCAAGATGATTTCCCCGCCTTGAGCTGCTTCTGGGTCGCGACTGAGATAGAACGAGAATATTGGAGCTCCAACCAACCCTTGTTTAACCATGTTGTCAAACACTGGGGTCACGCCATCCACAGATATTCTGCTGTAGGCCATACCCAAAATTCCATCAAACTTGGCAGCAACAAAAGCAAGGCCAGGCTCACTCATTGCTTCTGCAAATGTTTGCTTGACAACTTGCAGACCCCCAACGTTGACAGTATCGGTAGAAAGATACCCAGACAGACTTCCGGAACCATAGCGAATCTCAAACTCGGTGCCGTTTTTCTCATATGATGAGGATTTTCTGCTGTCATACTTGTTATGTAGTACTGAAACAATGTAACATCTATGATTAATCATGAAATCAATGCCTTTTTTTATTGCTCTGATTTTACAAATAGCCTACCTAGAGCTAGAAATTGAAGCCATTAAAATGTCCTTAGAAGCAAAGATGTTAAAAAGCTACTGATACAAGACAGTGAGGTAAAATACAAGGCACATGGTATGATGAACAATTTGTTCAGAGAACAACCCAGTGCATTAGAGCAGAATGCTTAATTTAAGAATGTTATGAGAGTACTGGTAGCGCAAGACTTGTAGTTGCTTCATTTTTTGTCTCGATGACTTTGATGACTGTGTATTAGAGACGATTTTTACTATACATATATAAATATGCCTATCCCTTATGCCTGCCTGTGAGCTTTTCAAGCTCACTACAATAATAACTTGCATAAAATGAGGAATACATGTGAAAAATGGAAATACTTACAGCAGGCAATACTAGTGTAATGGCACTGCTTTGAAGGAACCCAAAGATTGGAGGATCCAGTGTCAAACACTACTCGGAACTTCTGCGGTGGGTTTCCAATGCTAATTGGTCCATAATACTGTGCCTGAAAATTCAGTCATGAATTTTGAATAAGAAATTAGTTTAAGATCACACTTTTAATTTACCACAAATGATTGAAATGTTTAATTACATCAAGATAATTGGAGAGAGGTTCTGGAGTGGGTCCTCCATACCGCAAACGAAGCTGCTCAACGCTGGTTCCCACTTCTTGTAAAGATCTGCGAGCTGACTGAACCTTATACAGTGGAATCCTGAAAGTAAAGATTAAGGCTGTATACTACCCTATATCCAGAGCTGGGCAGTATCAAAAATACAGACGAATTTTGTATTGAACATCTAGGCTTGGTTTTTTTCTATGTATTTGTAGCCTACTTTACAAAATACATTTAATTGTCCATTGTTCAAGGTACTTTAATTATTTCTTCAATAATTAGACTTGAATGGTCCATGGCTCATTAGTCTCGTGGGTTTATTTATGCTAGGACTAGGCTAGGCCTACCAATGCAGAAGGCCCTAGGGTTTGGGCTGGTGGACCCATGTGTAATAAAATAGGCCTATTGTTTATTGATGGATGGTTCACTTTATAGGGCCAAGGCTTAGGGTAGTATTTATAACAACAGTAAACTTTAAACCAAAACTGACCCCAACCGGTTGTCAGGGTTCATTTCGTGTCAGACAAACATACGAGCAAAATCGTCAGTGTGTTATCACCTTGATAATGACCTTCCCAAATGGGCATAGGCCTAGGCCTAGACCTAGTCAATATTTAAATAATTTTATAGAATATCGTTATTTATTTGTTATCTAGGCCTATGGTAGTACACCCACCTGACAAACTCGCTGTAGCAAGTTGCTAGAAGAACGATAAACGTAAATAAAAATGCTAGCTTATGCATTTTGACACTTCTCTGGAACAACAGCGAATGACTGACGAAAAGCAAAGCTGACAGCTAAACAGCTGATTTTGTAATTTTCTCGTGACAAGGGTCATCCGGTCATGCGATTATTGCGATGACAACGCTCCGTATGGTGGTGTGGTCATGGTGAACTACGCCTTCTCCACATCCTGTTGTTCATACGAGATTACGATAACTAAAGGCTTGTCTTTTATAAGAAAATATTCAATACCACATGTCTTACGATTTTGATACAAGATAATGACTCATTTATAAGGTTTATTACTGCAGAGACAAACAAACATTAGTCATCGACATGAATGTGACGCACATAGTGACCTGAAGGTCACGGCCACTTCAATATGGCGGCTAAATTTAAAACGAGCTTGGGTTTGAAAAACCCAATGATAATACTCATTATCTAGTGATAAGCATTTTTTATATACATTCACTACGTTTATTATAAGAATTACCCGTGATGTGATTGAGTTGAATTCAACTCAATTCTCAGCTTATAGCTGCGTTAAAGCAAAGTTAAAGTAAAGAAGACCTTCGACTGAGAACTGAACAAAAAAAAACAAAAGCTGGTTTGAGAAACCAAAAAAAAATATATATAAGATAATTGGGCCAGTTATCTTATATTTTTTTGGTTTCTCGCATTTCTATAGTTGTTTTCTAAAATTAATATTGGGAGATTTGAGCCTTTTGAAATTTCTGAAGACAAGAAGAACATGAAATTGAAATGGATAAGGATAATTCTCACATCCATTTGTTGGACAAGTTTTTTGAAATCAATATATTCTCAAATCTATTCCAACAAATCTTCAACATCTAAAGTTAATACAATATAACTTAACACACAGTATGTTGGTAGCCATACAATAACACAACACTTACCAGGAAAATCATGGTTCTTTATTTTGCCACAGATTACAAAAAAAAACAATTACAAAGGTATTATTCCATGTGAAGATGTATTTTTTACATAAAGTCATTTGATCATGCACTGAGCATGTACTGAGAGCGGATTGCGTGGTCCACTGAAACTTGCACACCAGTGCAACAGAGATGTCTTCTACTCAGGGAGTGCCCACACCGAATGCAGCTACAGTGGACAGAGTTCAGTGGACAGAGGAGTCGTTACAGTGCAAATATTCTGTCCACATTGTTGATCATGTTATTGGACTTCGTACAAACCACAAACATAAATCCAAATTCTTATCACAAATTCCTGATTTAAAAATATTTGTTCATAAATGCTTACACAAAAATATCTAACAATTAAAATAAAATCCAAAGTCCATGACTATCAGAATGTAACAAACCCAAAGACAAAAAGTACGCAAGTAACTATCCAATAATAATGTCATGGACAAAAAGTACGTAGGTTAATCCACAATCCTATTGAATAATGACATAAACAAAAATTATTTACGTTAATTGACTGTCGTATTGTATAACGTCATGAACAAAAAGTACGTAAGTTAATCTACTATCCTATTGAATAATGACATAAACAAAAAGTATTTACGTTAATTGACTGTCGTATTGTATAACGTCATGTCTGTATGGTGCATACTATAGTCCGTTACTACGTTATTTGGCCAGAGCAAATCCGATGCGATTCCCCTGCAGATCAAACTCGGTGTAGAACTGGGAGATGAAAGCCGCGCCAAGAGACCAGAGTGAAGCGTACTCGCCAGGAAGATTGGTACCAACAAAAGCTGAGAGGCAGATCTGTACTCCTCCCATCGTCATCTGTTGCACGTAATCCCGTCCTTTGAGAGTAAAATTCTTTCCAGCGATGACAAATGAGATTTCTGGAAGTTTGTTAACTGTGTTACACTGTACCTGTAAAACAAAACAAAATCATAGTACATAGAATTATCTAAAATAATAAGAATTAGAATTTTTAAAACTTAATATTGCATATGATAATATTGTTTTAATACACTATTATTTAGTAATGCTTGCTGGTGAACAAACATTTTTTGCGTTTCAAACGATGATCTTCTGAGAAGTTTGTTGGGAAGCTTGTCAAGTGTGGTAAGTAAGTAGAATTAAAGAATTAGATCCCTTAGCAAAGTGGATCATGCGAGGGGCGGGGGGGGGGGGGGGGGGCAAGTCTAGTAAATTATTATAGACATGACACTAGTACACATATATTGTGTTAAACCAATTTCCCCTTCAATTTATTGAATTCAATAAGTTGAAAGGAAAATTGCAGACTATGTAAAATGTATTTTAGATGAGTATTATAAGGTGAGAGTAAGTAACTGAAGAATAAAGCAATATTATATTTGATTTATTTCAACTTCTTCTTTTCTTTATTGTTTTTGTTCTTTTCATTTTTCCCACTCTGCCTCTCTCTTGCTCTCTCTCTCTCTCTTCTTTACTTATTCTTTGTGGATTTAAATCAAAATACATTACGGGATCTCTTTCCTTACCCTATGACGAGAAATCCTCCAAACTGGCGTAGCTCCGATAAGCTTATTTATCTTATTGATCTCAGTCGAAGGGCCATTGATTATAGTCGTACTTGTATCCATCATAGCTTCACAACCATTGGAACAGAACGAGATGGATATCTTTCCCATGTCCATCAGTACTTTCTCCATGTGGAATTGCCAGTAGAGCTTCTTAGTTACAGCCGCATATGTAAAATTTCCTATGTAGTGCTTCGGATCTGACCCTCCTAGGATGAAGTTTCCTGCACGGTTAGTAGTGCGGTCCCTGCAATAAACACATTATAGTAAAAAGAGATTAATTTTAATCCGTGTTCACTTGTTCTGTCATTGTCAACACAATTGTTTAAAAATCTTATTTAGTTAATTATTATTAGATGATATTTTACTATGTATTCAATAGGTAGTTCATACAATGTCGGCTTTCAGTCGCCTCTTGCAATAGGCAGAGCTACCCCGGGCCCAGAGGGGGAAACCTCTTTTAGAAATGTGAGATAGGAAATAATATGGTATTTTGATGACAGAATTGTAACAAATGTTTGCAAGAACAAAGCTTTTGCAATTAAGAGTTAGAGAGTAAAAGATGTATGAATCAAAATCATTTCAGAGTGTCAATTTACTTGGAAAAGTTATCCAATAACTGCATGGGTGGGGTGCGTACACCGCACACCTCAAACACATTTTCCATTACCATTGCCGATACCCCACGTAGTACTCTTTTACCTTCACACTCATTCTTTCTTACATGAAATCACAGGCACAAACATCGCTTGCACCATGCTTTGTGTGTATGTACAGGCCCATAAACATGCATGTAAAAACATACACATACCTGTTTATATAAAACGAGAAAATGGGCTTTGCTATAAGGTTTTGTTTAACCATGTTATAAAAAATTGGTGTTATTCCATCCATTGCAAGTGCACGGTATGCTAGTCCAAAGGTGCCATCAACCTTGGAAAACATGTATGACATCGGTATTTCCGTTACTTCTGCAAACGTCTGGTTAAACACAGTCATATGGCCAATCTGAAAAGAGAAGAACATGGTCAAGATAATGAAATATTGACAGGTCGGCATAATTCAGCAATGGAGAGAAGGGACAAGTGGGATGAATGTTAAAGGGTTAAAGGGAGAGGGTGAGGGAAACATAAGTGTGTATGTGAAGGTGCTGAGGAGGGAAGACATGAAGAATTAGATCGGAGGAACAGCCAGAGGTAAAATGAAGAGATGGTCATTTAAATCAGACTCATAAAATGTTTCCTCACATTGATATTGTCTGTAGAATAAAACCCTGACAAATGCATAGGTGTAGCATTAAACGGCTTGCCATTCTCATGATAAGTTGAAGACTTGGCAGAGTTGAACTTATTCTTGATCTCTGAAACAAAGGAATAAAATATGTAGAGGTCTCTATCTATACATCCATCAATCAATCAGTTCAATTTATCTTATTTATTTTTACAATTTAAGAGCTTTTAACTGAAATTAGGCATTCAGGGATGTGATACTACTCATTTTTAACAGTAACTTAATAATGTGAATATTTCTGGAAAAAATTATTTAATACAGTTTCTGGTTTTTTACTTTGAACTGTTGTAAAAAGATTTGCTTACATCTGTGACTAGCATATATTAACTTCTCTATCAAATTCAGAACGAAGATAACATATTTCAGCCTATAAAGATGTTCACTCGGTTAATAAACATAAAAGTTGGAGTTTGACTAATTGGAGAACAATTGGGAGAAGTATGTAGAGTGAAGCTCATCCTACTGTGGTACAAGACCGCACGAAGCACCTCTATATAGTGAAGTACGATGTATATGGGGGGCATAGACTTGCATGCATAACCACACTAACAACTACCTTGAATCATTGAATGTATAAATTTTCTGAATCCAACAAATTTACAACATGAACATCTTACAAAAAAAATAACAATAAATAACAAAATGAAACATAGGTCTCATCTACTCGTTGCGTAGGCATGCTATGTTCAAGAAATCAACGTAAATAGCCGGGTCGTATTAGACAATACTTACGACAGACAATATTGAAGTACGAGCATTCACTGGACGGTATCCAAGAATTGGCCCAAGCAGTGTCAAACACCACACGGAATGGTTGTGCAGGATGTCCTATGCCAATGATCCCATAAAACTCAGACTGGAAATAGAAATAGCATTGATGATTAATTATTGAACATGTACACCGGTACTTAACAAGTACGTACCGGTACAACAAAGCAAAAAATTGTAATTTTTTGAAACATCTAAAATAATAGCCTACATCTCCCAATCAAACCTACATCTAGATATTTCAACAATGCAACAGAATCATTTGTCTCTGGTCCTGGTTTTGGTTTCATTTGTTGTTGCCAAACGAGTTCATCTGGAGCAGTACCGACTGTCAGCATCGTTTCCATGGGTGAAGTAGTTCTTTTAAGGGGGATACTGAAAACAAAAGTGTGAATTAGTTTTCAGGTTCAGATACCAGCACAGGCTTGTGCACTTGCAACACTAGACTCAGCATTAGGCTCCATCAATGTAAATTTCATTAAACACAACCAGTGGCGTATCCAGGATTTTGGAAAGGGGGGGGTTTTAACTCATAATATAGAGAGTGGAACCAAAAATAAACGGGGGGTCCGGGGGGTTTCCCCCCGTGAAAATTTTCTCGTCAAGGTCATTTTGGTGCAAATCTGTGCGTTTTACAGCGGCCAACTGAACTAAAATTACTAAATTTCTGGCAACGATTTTCTCCTTAAGAAACGAAAAAAGCTTCAAAGAACAACAATTGAACTGAAGTGTTAATACACAGAAATAGAATTATAGAGCGATGTGTGTATTTTTAACAAAAACTAATGTCTTTGGTATTTAATACAAAAATACTGTGTATTTATATTTCCATTTTTTTTCGATCCAATGCAGTTTCCACTTTTCTTTTGCGAAAGGGGGGGTTTTGTCCCCCCCCTCCCCCCCCCCCCCCTTGGATACGCCACTGAACACAACGGGTGTCTTGGGGCATGCATGTGCATTTGAAAGTATTTCAAGTTACAAATCCCAAAGCATTGATTCACAATTAGATCCAAGGACGTCAGTCATTTGAAACTAAAAGTGCGGGAAAGAGAAAACAAAAATCAACTGCGAAAAATGAAAATATTTGCTAGTTTTGTAATGAAGATCTACATTTCATTGGTATTCAAACAGAAGGGGGGGAGGGAGGGGAGGCAATTCACATGCATTTCATATCTTGCGCTCAGCCTTTGGCATCTCCGAAGCATACTGAGCAACCCCCCCCCCCCCCCCCCCGTTCACTCGATGCACTGCGCCACGCGTACCGTGGTAGTCACTAGTTTTATTTTCAAATAAAAACGCATAGGCCTATGAGCCTGATTTATTATAGTATGGTGAAAGAACAACAGCTATGGACCCATAGTAATTTTGTTTTTTGTATGGAATAACATGCATACAAGAATTGGTTAGCAACCGTTAGCAACCGACTGTAAATACGGACCTTAGACATTGGAATGTATGCATTGTAGGCCTATGCATGAACAACTAAATATTATCTTAAACAAACTTGTATAAGCTATAGCCAAGGTTTTTCTACGCAAAATTATGCGTGCCTTGTATGTATGTGGAAAATTACTGTTATGAAAACCATGTAGGCCTACATCGCATTATAAAAGAGTGTTAGGAACTTTATGGCTAATTATTGAAGTCATTATTGATTCTACTGCTTTATCAGTAATTACTCATGAGTGAGTCACTATTATGCCGACTCAGTTGTTATTTCTAAAATAGTAAGTGGGCGGACGCTCGACGATCATCTTCCTTCTCGGGGGGGGGGGGGGGGGAGAGGGGGACCCGTCTTGAAATTTCTCTTTTCTGTAATAAAAACTAGTTTATCTTTTCTTGTCTCCTGTTTGACTCAATAAAAACAAAAATACTTACACGAACATATACTTGTCCAGTTGCAGGGAAGTAGGGAAAATTCCAGTCGGCACATTACAGGCTACAATCTATTACAATATTGGCTTTTCAGTTAGGACATTTCAAAAGAAAAAATTGACACATCCGCCCTGAAATTAACTGTCCTAGCGCTGGAACACTAAACAATTATACATGTACTAAGATATATATATATATATATGCTGCAGGTACGCAAAGTTTGGTTGCCCCGCACAGTATAACTAGTTACCGGAATAGCCCCCCCCCCCCCCCCCCCCCAGAAACTACATCGGGCCAATTCCTTATAGCTCATATAGTTTTTATGAAGTATGCCTACAAGATAAGTATAGTTTCGTTTCGCGCTAGTAATTTCCCTGGCAATCAAAAATCACCCCAACAAAATTATTTCTGGTGACGCCACTGGCTTCGCACAAGGTAATTTATGAGACAGTAGTTTGGTTGGTTCACACAAGAATTTATTGTACTTCGGTTAAAACTTGATATTCGTAATTAAGAAAGTTTGTACAATTTGTATTTGTATTATTATTGTAGATGCATTTAATATATTATATCTTACCTGATTAACTGGCATGATGAACTTCCAATTAACAGAACACTACAGAGAATACTGAGCATCATCTTGTACCGGTAGCTATGTACCTCTTGCAACACAGAAACAGAACCGTTTGCTGCTGTACACACCAGACAGTTCAGTAGAGAACTGCAGACTTAGGGAAATCCCCTTCTGCAGCTATAGTACGCCTCCGCCTCCGGGTACCCTATCACATGATAGCACTAGCTACTGTCGATAAGCAGCCTTGCCAAGATTCACGGACATACAGCTAACTCACATTATCGCCCTCCTCCTATAGATAAGGCAGGTAAAACAGGAAGTTAACTCAACTTATCATGCAGATTGCAATGGCTATAAATAGAAAGTTTTATCATCAGTGACAGCAGCTCCATTTGTTGAATTTATGGTCACATGCGTGAAAAATGCAAAATTGCATTTTTGGATTACTACGGGTCGTCTTTAGCTGAAAAGTTCAAGATTGAAATTTGAGCACAGGGCACACATCAACAATCCAATAAACCCCAAATTCATCAGCCATGTTCTTTTAAATAAGTATGTGGGTACAAAAGTTTACATGCATCAGCTATCAATTAATTGTTTAGTGACTAGAGAGGTTTGAGCCCAAAATGTGTGTGGTCGCTTTCGTGAGGAATAGCTTTTTTTTAGCTATTTTTAGCTCTTTTGGCGCGCTGGGGTCGGCTTTTCGAAGGGAGACCGGAAGTACCTAGGTTTGTTCGTTTGTACTGCCTCGACAGGAGTATTTTACGTCAAGAGTAATCCGGAAATACGTCATTGTAACGGATATGGGAGTAGAAATCACAATTACTCCCACTTGGACAAAAAAACAGAGTAGTCACAGTTGAGATCGTTTCAGTTGTTCCTCCTACTCCTACTCGGGAAGCAGGTGTAAAAACCTTACTCCCATCACAGTTGTATAGTAAGTTACCACTGGACAAAAGAACTTGTCGCAGCTACTCCCATCACACTCCAGGACAGAAAAACGGGGTTTTCGTAATACCGTACTCCTGGAGTAATAATCACAGGACAAACGAACAAGGCTCCTAGAAGTGTGCCGTGGGCCTACGTACCAGGCGCGGACTGGCTAGGCATGCCGGGATGCGATCGCAATCGCATCCCGGTCTTCTGGGCAAATCCGGGCCCTTTGGCAGTCCGGGCCCCCGGGCTGCTACCAGAAAGTTCCAAGTATGTAAATACTTCTCTGTATATTGCTAAAAAAAATCTTAACCCCACTCTATAAGTATTATTTTAAAATTATAATTGAATTTATAGTAATATTTATTGTAAATATTCAAAGTAATTAATTGAATATAATGGAAATTATTTTGCTACTGGTAGGGTGGCCTCCGTTAATCGCGCCCTAAAATCGTATTTTAGGCCATAAAATTCAATGCAACCCCAAAAAATGGCTTATTCTGGCATCACACAGGCACCCTCACTAGACTCCCATTCAACACTAAAAGCTACCTTGGGAACAATTTTTAATTGCATTTTTTTACAGCTAAACCGTGCATCGTAGAGGGAAACGGGGCTTATTCTGGCACCACACAGGCACCCTCTCTAGACTCCCATACAACACAAGAAGCTACCTTGAGATCAATTTTTATTTGCATTATACAGCTAAACCATGCATCGTAGAGGGAAACGGGGCTTATTCTGGCATCACACAGGCACCCTCACTAGACTCCCATACAACACTAGTAGCTGCCTTGGGAACAATTTTTAATTGCATTTTACAGCTAAACCGTGCATCGTAGAGGGAAACGGGGCTTATTCTGGCATCACACAGGCACCCTCACTAGACTCCCATACAACACTAGGTGACTATTAGCTGCCTTGGGAACAATTTTTAATTGCATTTTACAGCTAAACCATGCATCGTAGAGGGAAACGGGGCTTATTCTGGCATCACACAGGCACCCTCACTAGACTCCCATACAACACTAGTAGCTGCCTTGGGAACAATTTTTAATTGCATTTTACAGCTAAACCGTGCATCGTAGAGGGAAACGGGGCTTATTCTGGCGTCACACAGGCACCCTCACTAGACCCCCATACAACACTAGTGGCTGCCTTGGGAACAATTTATAAGTGCATTTTACATGCGAAACCGTGCGTCGTAGAGCGAAACGGGGCTTATTCTGGCATCACACAGGCACCCTCACTAGACTCCCATACAACACTACTCTCTGTCTTGGGATCAATTTTTAATTGCATTTTACAGCTAAACCGTGCATCGTAAAGGGAAACGGGGCTTATTCTGGCATCACACAGGCACCCTCTCTAGACTCCCATACAACACTTCTGTCTGTCTTGGGATTCATTTTTAATTGCATTTTACAGCTTAACCGTGCATCGTAGAGTGAAACTGGGCTTATTCTGGCATCACACAGACACTCTCACAAGACTCCAATACAATACAAGTGGCTGCCTTGGGATCAATTTTTAATTGCATTTTACAGCTAAACCCTGCATCGTAGAGGGAAACGGTGCTTATTCTGGCATCACACGGGCACCCGCACTAGACTCCCATTCAACACTAAAAGCTGCCTTGGGAACCATTTTTCATTGCATTTTACAGCTAAACCGTGCATCGTAGGCAGGCGCGGACTGGCTAGGGATGCCGAGCTGCTACCAGAAAGTTCCTATGATGTAAATACATCTCTGTATACTGCTAAAAATTCTTAACCCCACTCTATATAAGTATTATTTGGAAATTATATTATAATTTATTGTAATATTTATTGTAAATATTCAATGTAATTAATTGAATATAATGGAAATTATTTTGCTACTGGTAGGGTGGTCTCTATTAATCACGCCCTAAAATCATATTTTAGGCCATAAAATTCAATGCAACTTCAAAAAAAATTGTACGCTTTCGGCGTATTTGCCTCCGGCGGCTGGGGCTTTGCCCCAGACCCCAGCTGCGCCACGCCACCTCGTGCGGGCCCCCCCGAAACCCAGCATCCCGGGCCTTTTTATCCCAGTCCGCCCCTGCTACGTACATTCAAGAAAAACGAGTCCTTTACTAGTCCATGCTTAAAATCAGCCTGAAATTTGAAAACTTTGTTGTCCCATCGTATGACCAGCAATAAGGTTTGTGGATTTATACAAAAGTTTTCTTCTTACCCTCGTGTTGTTACTTGTTAGTTTTCTGTATGGTCTGATTTTTATTCTTATTGCTATATCAATGACTAATTATTATTAATTGATTTTATGTTGCTATATTTAGTTATTATTATTATTATTATTATTGTATTGATCTCTACTAATAATATAATATATAAAAAAGAAGATAATTCAAAATGCAATTGTGATTCTGGTAACCAGCCGCGGGGGGGGATTACCAGGCTGTGTAGTTAGAAGCGCAATTTTAGACCCAATTGCCCGACGTTAGCTTTTCTTTTTTAGTTGGAAATAAATTTGAACTTAAATGTAACGTAAAAGTTGTAAACGATTTATTGAAGAAACTTTGTCTAATTGCTTGTGCAGTATTTAGGCCTAGACTAGTAAGGGTGTAGTGAGTGGGAGTAAATGTTATAGAGAAGCAATAGTAACAAATACTGATTTTTCTATTGAAATAAAAACTAATTTATAAATGGGCTATAACTATCAATCAACAAAATATTTAGTTGTGTTCTATAAGAATCTATAAAGTGGATATTACTTCTCAATTGTATTTGAAACATGATGTATTTAGCAAACATATACAAAATTTAGCATATATTATACAAGAATTGGGGGGTTGTTCACTGGTGCCCGATTCTCCACCAGTGTAAATATCCTAACAAGTAAGTTAATTGTAAAGAGTGAGTTCTATTCACAATTACATTTACAACAAAGAATTTAAAATTGTTGATGAAAATTGAATTTAGATTACAAAACAACTGTAATAATTTGTACATGTGTGTTCAGTGAGTGGTATGCAACTGCAGAGATAGTTTTGGGAAGCAATTCCAAGACTTGATTCATGCTGATATTTGGGCTTATCGTCTCAGGTCAACATGCACGTTAGAGCTACCTGCCGTGGCCACTGCACACTTAAATACGTGACCCGACAACCGTACAGACGTTTAGTACTGGCCGAGGAACTCATGTCAAATAAGTGTTTGGTATTTGCTCGGCTCGGAGGGTCACTGGTTGGCCACAAATCACTCGTCTATGATGAAATAATCTGTATGGTTGTCTCGGGAAGCGTACATCTGGCACGGCCTATAGACAGTAGGGATGGGCAAAAACGTGTACTTCAGTAAACGTGTAACCTCTTTCTGTGAAAGGCGTGTACACGTGTACACGTTCGTACTTGCGTACCCAATAGATTTTGCACGTGAATTAGGGTGTGCACTGTACACATGCACATTTCGTGTACGATGTTGGTTCAGCGGCGCCGTCGGTCGACGCTGTGGCCGGTCGCACGCAGTTTAACCCTGTATGGGCGGCCTGCACAGGTCCATGCGTTTAACATTTAGATGAAAACAGTAAACGTGTACACGTATGAAAACGTGTACACGTTTACACGTGTACACTATCCCATCCCTAATAGACAGCCATGGAAGCCCAACACTAACATTAAATTGAGCATCTTGTCCTCGGTTCATTCATGTGTATAGCTTTGTATTTGTTTGTATCATATTTCTTTGAGAATAATATGCTAATCCTATGCCAGCACTTTTTAGTTAGTAAATTACTATTTGCCAAACCCAAACAGTATGGGCAAGTTTTGTGAATTTTACCACTCCACTTTGTGAGCACTGAATCATGTCACGTTTCTATCCAGTCAAATCACCAATTTAAATAATGACCCATTCACCTAGAGTTGATAAAGAAGTTCTCCAACCTCCCGATGCCACCCATGTTGCCAACTTGCCATCCACATTTCAGGCAAGTTTTTTTTCTCCTTTTCCTAAACAACCCAATCTTTGTTTAAATTTTAATTTTTGTTGATACACTTTGAGGCATAAGTAGGATGTACAGTAGTGTTAACAAAATAATATGTAGTCAAGCATAGTATTGGAAACTAACTCTTTATTGCCATTATGGACTAATCAAAAGTAATTTGAACAGAGAATGACAGACAGCATTTGTACATGAAGTGAATATTCATCATTTAAAAAGTATCCCGTGTCGATCAAAACTAGCGTTAACTTCTGCCAAGGTATGCACCGACAATGAATACTTTTTAATACATATTTTTAATTACAATCTAGGTTGTTCATACTCTTACAACACCAAGATAAATAATGCTGTGATTGAACAGATTGAAAACCTTCCAGTCAGATCTATGGGGGGAATTTAAGTTTTGAATTTCTACAATGTTGATCAATATAATGCTAATTTCATTCGTAGGCTATGAAACAAAGCATTAAAAATTGCCAGTTGTACAAAAGAAGCAGGTAGAAAAAATGCAGTAGTATTTCACGTGGAACACAGTATGGTGCAATCAAACTGCATGTTGTTTTTGAAATGGATGTTAATCATGGGTTAAATCTACACAGACACAGTTTATAGTATACATACTAGATTAATAAGAAGATAACTTACAATATTCTTGTTAGTGACCGGGGGCAAGATTGAATACTAGATAACAATTGTTATTCCTAAGACATTTAAACCTGAACTAACACACCCCAGCGGGTTTCACTGGGTAAGAAATATATTACGCTGCTGCCATTCTAGGTACAGGTCCTTGGCCGAAGGTATCTTACATGACAGCTTACAAGAATCAGAATATGGAAATAAACATTTTTCACAGAAAAGCCATCATTAGTATAATCATGATTCCAATTTGACAGGGCATTCAGTTAAGAGTCGAATACCTTAAGTACAATTTCGATGTCTATCCGACAGTTCGCCAAATAAAATATACATTACATTCTGTCGAAATGTAAAAGGGGGTCTTGGAAGTCCCCTTGGTTTTTGATTGAAAATATTTTCACTTCTTATTATATGCATTCAAGTTGTACAAAAAGAAGTGCACCCCAAGAAAAAGTAATGAATTGCAGGAATGTTAAGAAAATAACCCAGCACAATGAATGAAGAATTAAGACTGAATGAAACATAAATGCTGCGATTTCTCAACTTGTTGGGCTATAGATGGCAAAAGTCTTTTAACCAACTAAATAGTGTTCCAACAGTGCGTTTCATTATGTGGGTGCAATGGTAACACGTTGTTCTTCAAATCTCGGACCCAACACGAAACACACACACACACACTCGCCATAAAAACAGGTGGACTGATTTAACTTAATATAATCAAATTGTGAAGTTTATAGGCTCTCCGAAGTGGCGTCTTTAAGCGGCCGCTTCGGTATCGCCGTTGGCCTCCGCCTCCACCTCGGCGAGCTTCGCCTTCTTCTCCGGACTCGCCCCCTCGGCCGGGGTGCCCACAGAGGCGTCGCCTCCGGATTTCCGCTTGGACGCGATCACCTCGATGTCGGAGTCTGAAAATGATAGGATCAAATGGTAATTGGTTGTAACAAAATCACAATAATTAAGAGCGGAAACTTTCTGTTTATGGGGTCTGCACGAGATTAACTGAACTTTAAAATGAGCATTTAGTGTAGCTTTAGACTTCCATGACAAATGAAAATTATGTAGGTAAATTTCGTTTTGTAAATATGTTTTCAATCCAAAACAATTGTCTGGGGGAAATAACGAGCAAGTGAAGTCCGTAGTTGGCATGAATTACCCATTATAATCCTCGTTTTGATCCAATATCTTTGAAGAGGCAGCAAATGCAAGAGAAAACGTACCAACCTACTACGGCAGACGTATACATGCAGCTAGGTACGGTGCACTACTCTTGGTAAAATATATTGTAGCCGTATTCTTTCAGAGTAGTTTATTTCATCTGATTAAACAACTAATACACATATCGATGCCCCAATCTACTTCATGTCATCATGCGTCTAAGCTGGGCGGGTAGATATGGCTCCCACTCATTTATGTTTAAGCTCTCCGGCATTTCATCAGTCACTTCCTTCAGTTTTTCACTTTGGCACATCGGTCCCACAAACTAAACCCTTGCAAAAACAGCCCTGCACCCCTCTACTGCATAGCTGAACAGATTGCAGTCAGCTGACCATAGTACTTCCATTAATCACACTACAAGGTTTAGACACACTAAAAGAACCGGAAATAAAAACTACCACCACATCCAACAATTAAACGTTATATCTGGCATGTGTTAAAAATGTAGATAGTTCACCGCTTTTTACATCTTATCAGTATTTTAGGGTTAGGCTCTCTCTATAATACTTCCTACAGCCCTTAAGCAGACCACATGACTGCAAAGTGCAAATCCTATATGAAAGCTACTAAAGGAAGCGGTACCCATTGCCCTGCACAGAACATCGAGAACCAACAATATTCAAAGTGCAATCAACTGATGGGAGTGCCATCCAAGCGGTTTGATGCATTTTGATGGTGCATTTGTTAAAAATGAAGGCATAAGAATAAAAAAAAAACATCCTCAATCTTTTTATTACTGGATTGCAAGCAAGTGTGATTGTGAAGACTAGACAAATTTGATTTCCAACATGCCATCAAGACAGATGGCTATTAAAATGTGTTACCTTTGTCATCACTGTTCTTTCCATTCTTGGCATGACCGTTCTCCCCGTGTTTATCACCATTTTCAAGCTTTTCTGAGTCGTCGGCCGAATCCTTCTCATCCGACGTCCCATTTTCCTTGAGGGTATCACCGTTTGTATCGCCATTCTCGGAGGTCTTTGAGTCGTCATCAAGCTCTTCAATGTCCTCGATGACTTTCTTCTCGGGACTCTTTTTCTCGGGAGTTCCCACAATCTTCTCGCTGTAACATATTTCAAATCAGTTAAAACACATCATATACAAAATAAGACTGATTTATACATACTTGCCATATGCTCATCAGGGCAATTACAGCAATTTTTCATTAAAAAACATCAATTCTCTAAAACACAAAATTTGCAATATCTAGTAACAATGTAGGCCTAACTTGTTTTCATTAGTGTGAACATTTTTAAATGTATCGTAGCGATCAGACCATGCTGGCTGGCAGTGACTTAATCTCTGCTTGCATTGCTCTTCAGATCTATAGAGCAGAGCTTAGTAGCTTATATTTTTGTGATGAAATGGTAATGTAAATAGAACGGGCAATCTATGGAATTAACAGGCAAAGCTTATCTGAATCAAACATTCTAAGACCTAACCTAGGCAGCAGTCCACTAATGTACAAAACAAGTCGCAAGAGATTTTTCCGAGTAGCCTAGGCGAGTACCGAGGATGCAGACAAACATTTGAGGAATTAGGATCTAACTCTAGGAGAAACTACCAGGGCCAAAGTTGTTTTGATTCATTATTTTTATTCAGATTCTGGTAAAAAGTAAGCAGACTGGAAATTTTGCAAAATGCATTTTTCTAATTAAAAGTAGCGATTGTTATTTATGCTTAACAACGAGTTGTCCAAGAAGTGGTAATACTTGACTGTAACTGATTCTTGTTTTTAATGCCTTGTTCAAGACCAATCGGATTATTAATCAAAGTTTGTATGTAAGCCTAACGTAATCATTTCGTAATCATTTTAATAATTGTTATTCAATGTTAAGAACGTAATATGTTCGTGGAAGTACTTTTGAAGAAGGCAGTAAAAATAAGAATCAGTTACAAACTTACAGTCAATTATTACCCAAGAACTTATGCACAACAAGTTAGGCTATTGGAAGTTCACCAAAAAAAACTTTTTAACATTTTTCTTGAATAGGCCTAGCATGACACTCTCACACGAATGCAAATTTGGCTTATCATCAGGCAACCATACCAAGTGGCTTATGAAATGCTCAGATATTTGAGAAAGATAGCAAGACATGGTCCACATCTTGTATATACTGTTAGGCCTATCTAGGCTAGGCCTATGTGCTGAACTGTTATAGTGAGTTTTGTTTGTAAACAACAAGAAAACAAGCTGCAGGCCTACAAAATAAATCTAGTGTGGTGGGAAAAGGGCCTACTTTGGCAATAAGATGCAAACAGATAGAATTTTCTGTGGCATATTGAATTCCACCATTTATATAGCATGCATCTATTTAGGCCTAACGGAGAACATTCAGTCCACATGCATTCAGATTTTACTGAACACATGACATTTAAAAAACTGGCAAACTATTTTGGGATTAGCTTAAGGGCATGCTCAACTTTGAGTTTGCATTACTGATTGTGGTCTTATTTTGGCATCATTTTACAATAAAGCATCGATTGCTATGCATTTTAAAAAATCGAAAAGTTGAGTCAAAAGTAGATTTTTCTCCACGTTACATAGCACATCAAATCAAACAAAGCACCAAACCAATAATGATTTTCAAAATTTATATAGGACCCTTAAAAGTTAATTATGGTCTCCTAAGGGCCGGTATTTCAATGTCCAGTTAAAGTTAAAGGTATTTCAATGTCCAGTTAAAGTGTCAAGTAAATTTAACTGTCAGGTAAGCCCAGTTTGGTGTATTTCTATTGGCCGTTGTCATGGTGAAAACAATTTAACTGAAAAGTAAATTTTAATTGGACATTGAAATACCGGCCCTAAATCGTCAATGACAACAATGCAGAACAATTTCTAACTATGCATCTTGACATAACATTTGAAAACTAGGCCTAGCCTAGTTTGTATTGTTGTCATTGACCATTTAGAAGATGGTTAGGTATTTAACATGCAGGGCTACTAGGCCTAGGCCTACATTACCAAGATCTACCCAGGCCTAGCTAGGCCTAGTAGGCTAGGCCTCCTAGTTTTTAAATTAGGTGGTCCCTACAGTTATATTTTAGTGCAAAACCTGCTTCATTGTCGGATATAAAAATATCAGGCTAGAGTCTAGACCCACCTCACAGCAAACTTTCCAATTGGGCAATAGCAGAGGCCTAGGCCTGCCTATCAGACAGAGGCATGCACTCAATTTAGGCCCATCATCTAGGCCTATGCCCTAGAGGCATGGCAACTTAATTTTACAATTACTAGGGCCTAGGCCCCTAGTCATGGCTCAACAATGCTTCATAGGCCTAGGCCTAGTGGCCTAAGCCTAGGCCTAGAACAAATGCGTACAGACACATTTTAAACTTGGGGTGGCCTAGGCCAGACCTACATGAGGCTAGCCTAGGCTACCACCGGCATCCTAGATCTACCGCGCAGCCTGCCGAGCACCGATTCGACCGCTCTCGACATTTGTCTTTGTCAGTGGCGCTCGACCGGCCTTGAACGGAACTAATGGCGCCAAAGGCAGTTGCACGACATAAATAAGTGCATACGATTAAACTTATAAATTAACAACGAGATTTGAGCGTAACAGGGACAACTACCCCTATTAGGTCATGCTACCACTTTGTTAGCCTAGGCCCTACATTACGTACTTCTCTGACAAGACAACCAGCCCGGCATGCATACGGGCCTGGCAAGCGATGCCCTCGGGGTTTTGAATCGATGTCACCGAACATTCTTAGAAATAAAAGTAAAAAACTAACACAAATAGTCAAACTGGCCTCCGTAAGAATGTTTCTCATAGCCCAAGTAACACATGAAGAGAATGACGTTGAATGTGACGTGATTACATGGCTGTCTTAACGGCATTTTCCCAAACGATTATTCCCTAACGCCATCTTGATGAGCCATGCAGTTACCGCCAAAAACAAAGACATCAAGCGTTAATTGCATTCATCGATGATAATATGCTAGCTTTTTCAGCATTATTTACTTACTTCACATCAGCAACCTTATCTGCCATTGTTTAGAACAAAATGAGTACACTTAATCACTGAAAACTGGAAACTTTTGCAGAAAGAAGCGAGAGCGTCGCGTAGATCCAACCGCAGCGTACAAACGGATACGAATGAAAGAGATGGTCTCTGCGCATGTCGATTCGACCTTCGAAGCGACGAATTCCCGCGCTCACCAGACTGCGCTGCTGTCGCAGCTGCTGTAATTTTCGGTCGATTTTAGAACTTTAGGGTCTACGAAACTTTTTAAAACTCTTTTCATGTGATTTTGTTTCTAAAATATAATTCCACCACATGATGTGATCAACAAATTATATTTACTGGGACCGCTTGTAAAGGGTCTTAGAAAATTAAACCCTACGTCACGCAGAGCTGAAAAGTATTGCCGCGAAGAGAGGGGAGAGAAACCTAGGATGACAGTTTATTTCAAAAATATGATTAACTAATTTCAAATCGATTGCTTATCAAATTATTTTAAATTAGAGAGCCAGTTTATTTCTTCTGATGAAAACAACATTATACAAGACTTGGTTAACGGAAATAGCTTAATTCTAACATTTTCTTTTCGCTCACCGGCCGGTAGCCGAATGGAATTTTCCCTCGCGGTATTCCAAGTGAACATACAACGAGTTCTCTCATTGGCTGAACTCTTCGACGTTCCTCCAATAGTGATCAACAACTCATACTAGCCAGAGATCAATAGTCGGAACGTTCTGTCCTTCTCTCGCAGTAAGTCCTTTTCCCTCTCGTATGGCTCGGTCCTCCTCTTTTGTCCTTTTCTATCGTTATATTCAAGGCCCTTCAAACATTTCCTAACTCATTCTCTCATTCCATGATGCAGAATATTCGGTGGTTCTCGCTCACTACTGTACCTTGTCTCATTTTCCTCCTCTCTCACTGCATGCTTCTCTCTCTCTCTCTCTCTCTCTCTCTCTCTCTCTCTCTCTCTCTCTCTGTCATATACACACGTCAAAACCAGACCGACGCCGCTCTTCACACTGCTTCTCTTTCTCTTCGTTTTCATCAAACCTGCTCTCTATTCTATTCTCTTTGGGCTCCCCGCCCTCATCTAGTCCTCGGTTTACCTTCCATATCCGGATGTTTTACTTTGGATCTGACTGGGCTCGACAGTGATCGCTGATCGGTAAAGTTCGTCGTTACTCGTTAGTATTTTGATTATGCTAATACAAAATGCGTCTATGTTTCGCATAGCATCTCAAAATCAAACTTTTCGTGCACGAAGTAGTACTCAAATAGCTTTTGTAACAAGTTTCTCTTTTCTTCTTCCATGATATTGATTGATATAGGTACTGGAATTATTTCTTGTTTTACGTTTCTATAAAAAATAAACACATTATGGTAATCAGCTTACAGATGATAAGTGTATAGTAGACCCTATGCGAGATTCGAATCCACTCCATTTGCCGGTTCCAGGAAACTGCCGAGTCGGCTATAAAAGCTATTAATTATTTGCGTAGGTTAGTGTTGTGGATTTCTATAATAAAAGCCATAACTCTAAAAACTTAATATTATAATAATAAAGGAAATGGAAATGTCGAGTGAAATTATTATCGGAAAACGTTATTCCTGTTTTATTGTTTTATTACCAACAAACTCGGTCAAACCAGTGTTAACATTGTAGTACGTATACGCACACACATATTTTCTAAACATCAAGTACTTCCATGAACTCAATTAATCATTAGACTAACAATTTTTCTTTTGTTGCTTTTAATCACTGCATTAAAAACATCGTAAGGTATAGCTTTTTTGTGGAATTTGTTCCGTTTGCAAGAGGGTATCAATTAGTTTTATCTCATACATCGATATAGAGTTAATCTAAATTCCCTTTCGTCTTCCAACTCCTTGCGAAACAATTGTAGTAATCGGACGTACATCGAACACAGGTTCACCGTCTTCACGTACGGATGCTTTTACCCCGCGAGGTAAACATGGGTCGGTCACTCGGTGCAGCTCTCGTGCATATCTTCAACTTCAATAATCATTGGTCATATCTTTCTCACTTTTCCCGTTGTTTATTCTCCGTCTCTGTTGTCTTATTCGTGCCGACCCTCTTTGCGACATGAACGCCTACCTACCTACCCCCAACCCTTTAACCCCCTAATTGGACTCCCCTTATTAGGACAACCCCGGCGATGTGTGGTCAGGGGCGTCACTAGGATTCCGGGATTGGGGGGGCGCAAGCAGAGGCGGACTGGGGGGGTTAAGGGGCCCGGGAATTGGCGAAGATTTAAGAGGTCTGGGGCGAAGCCCCAGCCGCCGGAGGCGAAAAATTTTTCAGCCCTCTATTTTGTTAGAACGCATATAAACACGTTTAAAAATCGATACATGATGATAGTTATGTGGAACAACGTGTTGAGCTGTGAACACCACTTTCAAAAACGAAATAGATGAAGAAACTTTCCCAACACTGGCCGTTGTATATTTCAAACTATATGGTTTCCCAACCCTCTACAAATATCGACTACTAGTTGTCCACTCGCATCGTGTAATTTGTACTCGTAACGAGTGTTGTAGCTGGGTATGCAGCTGGGTCGGGGGCGAAGCCCCTGCCTACTGGAGGCAACGTCGCCGAAGGCGAAACAATTTTCGGCCCTGCATTATGCTTAGTGGACTAAAACGCGTTTTAAGGCGAGATCCTATCATGAAAAACAATTAAAGTAAAGTCAATGTTACACTGATAATTCCTAACGTCATAGGTCTAGGATAGGAGTTCGATCCTGTCATTTGAGAAATAATAGTGGTGCGCTGGATCGGATTTCAGTAGGCGCCGATAGATATTGCCACAAAGTTCGCTTTTTTAAATTTTGAACGCTTATAGACACGTGATCAGCCCGATTTTCATTCAGCTATTTTACGGAAAGTTTACGGAAATTAGCATGTCATAAATATTAATGAAATATTAAAATATATAAGTATTGTTGAACAAAAGACTTTTGATCTTCGATTTTTTAAAGAGACACGCTAGCAAGATTGGAAATTTAAGCAATAAAAGTGATTTAACGAGGAAATTATTGGGGGGGCGCAGATTGCGATTGGGGGGGCGTAGGCCCCCCCCAAAACCCCCTAGTGACGCCACTGTGTGTGGTAGATCATTATGACAGTTGTCGAGTACGTCAATTTAAACGCGACAACAGGGCAAGAGCGATTTGTATGTACACGTGTGCAAGTTCGATTACTGGTCGGGGATACATTTCTTTATTATTTCTTTGTCTAATTATGTATGGTTTATTTTTGGATGATGACGAAGTCTAGTCCAGTTTGAGCAAACTTCACATTAGACAAGTCAAGCTGTATCGAGCTTTATGATGCCACTCAGGCAGACGCTCGTTCCGACGCACTGATGGTGCTTCAGAGGGGAACCTTGTCTGCCACGATGGTATCCAATAACCATTCCATTTCATGGTCAAGCTCAAGATAGGCACCAATTAAATATAAATATCTAAACTCACACATCTCAACGCAATGCGGGCTATCTAAATTGTTTTTCTGCCGTTTTCAAATAATTTATTATTCTATCTACCTAGAAGGATTCATTAGAGATTTCACCTTGAACATAATGTATCAGGTTTACTCGTAACAGCCGAACAATTAATAATATTTTATAAATGCTTCTGGCCACCTTGACGAGCTACCACTTGTACCTGTTCCAGGATATTTCTCCAATGGTGGTAAAATGTAGATGTAGAAGTGTTGCTCACCATTATACAAGAAGCGAATTTACGTTTGGGGGGGGGGGGGTAGAGTGGGGAATAGCCGGTAGCCCCCCTCTCTTAATTTGTTTTCACTGAAGGAATACTCGCTAGCGATGACAATAATTGATTGACTAGACATTTCAGCCACATAATACGTATAAAATAAAACAATATTGAATATTGTGTTGCTTCAGAAATATCTCTTATGCCTCTATCAGTGTTTGCTCATAAAAGTTTATTACGATAGTTTCCTTGTAACGAGGTTTCTACGTCACCACGAACGTTGAACAGTAGGCCTGTGTAAGACCGTGTATGCAGTGTGCAGTGTGTAATAAATGAAGTGAACAAGGCGAGGAAAACGTGTCAGTCATCATATTATTAGGCACGTTGACGTAAGTTGTAACACTTGTTCGTGTTGTTACTTGTCGTCAGACCAATGCAGATTTGTTTCACGAGTGACTGTTTTTATATGAGGTAGAATTGAACCAATAGGTATGAGTTATGAGTCAAAAGTCAGTGTCAGAACACGAGGCTCTAATTCAGGAGATCGTCGGTTCGATATCCGCTACTGGCAATCTTACCTTAACGGACTTCTTCCAGGTTTTCATCCGTCACAAGTTGATTGTGGGTACCACGACCATTCAAATATTATAATACCTAGTTAGTCACCTGGGGCACTCATTCCAGTACGTATAAATTGCAATCGGTTGCAACTTGCACCCGGGTTACGGAATAGAAGGCGCCACTTTACAACCGGCTACAACCACCTAAAACTGTTCTAGAATGAAGCGCCTGAAAGGGGCTGGTTCACTTCATTTTCTACCACAGCCAATAGGGCAGAATTGTTTACCTTCAAATGCAAAGTTCCTTCTGCTTTACCAAGCAAACAAATCCCATAAGTATATCTAGCAAAATTGTGTGATTAAATTAAATCCCATCCTGACGTCAAAGCAGGATTACCATGAGATGAGGTCTGGAACGCAGCTTGTTACTCCCCCCCCCCCCCCCCCCCCAGTCGCTGCCACCTCATTGATTGCGAGTGACATGTCACGTGTCGCGTTGCCGTACGCGTTAGGCAAGTAGGCTCATCCAGCAATGAGAGAACTATGTTACAAATACTAATACACCAAACAAATGTGGAATCCAGCGGTGGAAAATCAAGCTCGAAATCAAATCATCAATTTAAAATAAGATACCTTTTTAAATTTTATTTATCTTTATTTATATGGATACAGGATAGCATAACGTACATGTTTACATTTTGCATTACATGTTGGATGTTCCTTAATATTATATTCATGTGGTTGTGGTGTTGGGGTAACGGGAAGGAGAAGGGGAAGGGGGTGTGTGAGATGCTTCATACTTTTGTCGGGTAGCCCTCTTCAGGTGACTTGTCAACTAAAGATAGCCAAACATTTAGCCGAGATTCGTTATACCGGGCCGACATGACGGGGCATAGCAGTTTTATCTCTGAATATTAAACACTCAAAGGTTGTGTAGTTGGTAAGGGAAGAACAATGGTAATTTTAAGGATTCATCCTTACATGACGGAGGGATAAGGCTTCAACGAGAGCTCAAACACTGCAAGTACCTTGCGCTATCATGGGCTGAGGCCAAACACCAGGGATAAGGCTTCAACGAGAGCTCAAACACTGCAAGTACCTTGCGCTATCATGGGCTGGGGCCAAACACCAGGGATAAGGCTTCAACGAGAGCTCAAACACTGCATGCAAGTACCTTGCGCTATCATGGGCTGGGGCCAAACACCAGGGATAAGGCTTCAACGAGAGCTCAAACACTGCAAGTACCTTGCGCTATCATGGGCTGGGGCCAAACACCAGGGATAAGGCTTCAACGAGAGCTCAAACACTGCAAGTACATTGCGCTATCATGGGCTGGGGCCAAACACCAGGGATAAGGCTTCAACGAGAGCTCAAACACTGCAAGTACCTTGCGCTATCATGGGCTGGGGCCAACACCTAGGCTGATGATTCACAGCGAGTCAGAAATACGGCGAATCCACTGACGGCCACGGTCGCACATCACGTTTATTCCTGAACACGTTGCTGACTGACTTACTGAGTGACTGAGTGAATCATTGCCCACTAAAACATCTCGCTGGAAATATTATAACGTTATAAATTATTTACGAGCAGATCTGTTTCAGATGGTAATTGCTGAATTAATCAGCGGGGGACAACATCAGTAGGTATCTCACTTGTTGCACAATCGTCACCTTGATTTTGGAATACTAATTAAATAGGGGAACTTGCTTATCAGACAGTTTGATCGTAGAGGGGTCAAGGTTGGTTGATCGAGTCAACAGGTCACAGCATGTATGCATTACACGGCCTGGCAGAAGCTCGATAAGGGGGGGGGGCTGCATAGGATGCCATCCCCCCCAAAAGAAACTAATCGATCCAACCATCCACCTATACAGGTGCCTATCCTCCCCCCCCCCCCCCTCCAAAGAGAAAATGTTCTTCACCATTCCCTTGCACACGAGTCACCTTGTCAGAAAAATGTCTCCTGAGCGATCCACGTACTGAAATACGAGTCACGTGGGCAATACACTATTGTAGAACATTATTGATTTCAAATTCTTGAATTAGGTTTACCAATAACAACCATAACGAATACAATCTTTGAAACCTTCTAAATCCAGTTTTTGTTCGTACGAAACCACATCGAAAGGCATCACCCAATGGAGCCCCAGCTCGTAAAGTCGTGATGCTATCTCGGTGAGGCCGTCTGTACCGAACAGCTTTTAGAAGAGCAATGCGAAGCTCAACCCCCAACCCCGCTAAGCCGTATCGGACGCACGTGCGCAGGCATCCCGTGCAGCACGTGACCCATCCCTGACGCTACAGCCTCCCCTATTTATATAATATTGTCACTCACAATGGCTGTGTTCGCTTGGGTCTGGCTGGAGCATTGGTTTAGAGCAGGGGCGCCTCCCAACTAGAACTTAAACCACATATATAATACTGCTACGTTATCGGGCAAGAATATGCTATTTTCTGCGGGGGGGGGGGGGGGGGGGGGGGCGATTCACACTTTCTCTTGCCCCCATTACTATAGTGAGTGATGAGTGAATGAATAACATCCAAGTGCGACCAAAGATGACGACAATCTACATCATTCATCCAAAGCTCTTCGATATATACAAGATTCCAATTTATTACTATTCTTCTTCTTCTTCTTTTTATTGAAAAGAATGACCGGGGAAGGCCCAAAAGTGTGACCAGAAGTGTGTGGCCAAAATTGCAATTTATTGTATACTAGTGTAGAAATGTTGTCACAACGCAGTACAGCTCTAGCACAGATAACGCTGATTACACCCTACCTATGGTCTTATGGCCCTAGTAATGATTGTGCCGGTATTGTGCTTGACACGTCCAGCTGGGTCGAGCCCCCCCCTCCCCCCCCCCCCAACTACGTCAGCAGTCACGTGTCATATGGACACCGCTCGTGCTTCGATTGTTACATCGATTACGACGCCGGGACGTGAATATTTAATTAAATAACGGGAACTGGTGCTCTGCCCTGTCTGTGACTTGATTAAATAAAAAGAAAGTTCCCCCCTCAAGGTTCACACTTTCAATACAGTTTCGTTTTAATTAATAAGAGGGGCTCGTAAAATATTGTCTGCTAAATAGGTCACTCTTTGAACCATCCCTCCTCCCCTCATCACCTGTAAACTTTCAAGGTGAACTCGCTTCCCCTAAAAGAGCGGAAATATCTTCACCCGCCCCCACGCGCACGCGTACACGCACACGCACACGCACAGTTGAAGGCTTGACCTATATCGGTGAGGCCAACATGTGCATTTACGCGCATGTCCAAAAGTAATGGCAATGTTGCCAAGTGTTTTGCAATGACCATATCAATGTGTATGCATTATAGGAGTGTCTGTGATTAAAAAATAATAAATAATTTTGTGGATCTATATTCCTGCTTCCAATGGGTACATGTCTTATTGCCAACGGGAAAAGTACCTACAGGGAAAAGCACCTATATTCTCTGCGGAAAAGTGCCAACTGTCAAACCCATGTCATGCCCCAGTCAGTGCGGCAGCCTTTGAGGAAACCAGTTTATTCAAAGTCACCGCCAACCAATTAAGATGAACAATATTCAACAGTATAGATAAACCACCCCCTCATTTTCCTGTAGGTCATAGTACGGGTTCCCCTTCCAATTCATAAGGTCCGGAGTGTCTGATCTATGTCAGGCTGGTCGGATCTGTGAGATGGGTTTTTCCAACTTCTGGGATTGTCTATAAACCATGATGTAAATGGCAGTGGCGGCTCGTGAGGCAAGTGATGACTTTGGGCAGTCATAGGAATGAGGCGCATAAACCATGATGTAAATGGCAGTGGCGGCTCGTGAGGCAAGTGATGACTTTGGGCAGTCATAGGAATGAGGCGCATAAACCATGATGTAAATGGCAGTGGCGGCTCGTGAGGCAAGTGATGACTTTGGGCAGTCATAGGAATGAGACGGATAAACCATGATGTAAATGGCAGTGGCGGCTCGTGGGCGAGGCAAGTGATGACTTTGGGCAGTCATAGGAATGAGACGGATAAACTATGATGTTAATGGCAGTGGCGGCTCGTGGCTGAGGCAAGTGATGACTTTGGGCAGTCACATGAATGAGACGGATAAGAATGTCCACCACTGAAACGCTGCTCTCGTGTCTTGAATGTTTAGACAATGAATACTGGGACCCAAACTCCGGGTTATTGACATAATATTCGTGATACTTGTTTGTAGATAAACAACATAATGATGATCGGGATAACTTATATTGCCAGGCGCACCAAAAATTGCCATCACAAGCACACAGTGGTGATAGTCTTTGAGTAGACATTTGAGGCTTGAGCTGCAAAGTGGCCGAAGCGAAGGGTTGATCCTGCTATAGCTACCCTGCAATAATAAGTCCAATACAGACAGCTGCTTATACGGAAGATAACTATCGCGATGTTTTATTGGTTGTCACTCACTTTTATTTACCCTCGTCATTTTCATTTATTCTTCTTCTTCTTTTCCTATGCCCGCATTTATCATTATTATCATTGTTTATTATTTTTCATTTATTAGCCGCCGTTAGTGCGCACATGTTTGAGTTGACTACAAACGTTATGAAAACATCGACAAGAGAAACAAGAAACTGGAATGTTTTCCTCTATATTGTACAGTTATATTCTTCACCCCTCGCTACTCAACCCCCCCAATAGTCCTGTATGTCCTCAAATATCGGCACTGACTGTCCGCCACTGTGTTGGTTGGCCACTGTGAGGTTATCCTAAAATACTCTAATTGTGTAACATTACATTCATTCATCAATGGCGCTATTTCATTTGGCGCGCTACCAAATCTCATTTTTGCCACAAGTTCAAGGAGGAATCTTTGTCTTCCTCTGGCAAACGCGTTGCCCCGACGGCAATGCCAGCTAGGAATATTACCATACGCTATTGTTGGAGCAGACGGGGTCCGATGGGGGCCCGTTGAGCAGATGTTTTCCTCACGCACCTGCCCCCCCCCCCCCCCCCCCCCCCACCTCCTGCCCTCCCCTCCAACGCCGCCATGATTAATTAAATAACGAAAAGAGAAAATACATGGCGTGTGCCGGTAACCTGCTGCCAATCGACAGAGAAGTCTCGAAACTCGATACTCTACGTCGATTGATTATTTTTGTAATTCGTTTCGAGTATTTCTCGTCATATAGGTCGAAGGGGATCGTTGCGAGTTGACAAGTTGCGCAAACAGCGGGGGTCACTTCCATGGGGCTAAACATGCGTAAAAGAACGAGATTTCAAAAGGTTTGGATGACAGTTTATTAGCGGGAGATAATTGAATTTTAGATTTTTCGAATTATATAAAACGCTCACGGCTACCTGCGCACATAACAGCAGATTCTGTCAGAACGTGATGACAGCGAAATGTAATAACTGACTGCGTAACTGTTCTACGCATATGGAGGTATTCGGGTGTAGCAGCCGGCGAGGGAATGTTACAGACAAACAAGTGAATCCATATAATCGAACCGTAACGAAGAGGATCTGGGTTCAAGTCCCAACTGGTGTGTATGGGCTTGTGAGTGAGCGCGTATGTAAAAGCCCCCCCCCCCCCAACCCCCCACGCATCATTCTTACCTTGTTGACAATGACATAGGCCTACTATTACTAGTGATATTCTAACTAAACTAGAGCCACAGAGAAATAATCCTAGAGCATTTCTCAATTTCAGTTACAAATTAAATACCTATACACAAAACGATTACTAATTATATAATAAGTTATCTTATATGTCATCATCAGCTCACAATTGTCTATTGTTGTGACACCGCCATGATCCAACGCGACAATGCGCAACAATTAAAACTCCATATTCCAGCTCATTGTTGATTCTATCGTGTCGTGAATCCAACACCTGACCTTGGCGAAACAGTTGACTACTCTATTTTAATTGTTGAGCATTGTTGAGCGGCGGCGAGGTAAATGACATTGGCAGGAAACAGGAAGCGAGAAGAGGACTATTTTTAGGATTTCATATTATTAGTAGACATCCAAGAAACATCAATTTTCTCGCAAGAATCCTATATATATGCTCATCCAACATTTATAAAAAAAAAAAACACTCAAAACTTATTGTAAGAAGCAACAGACGCTTGAATAAAAACCAAACTTCAAAGGGTACCTACCGATAGAGATGGCTCAGAGCACACGAGACTCTAATTCTGAAGGTCTCTGGTTCAATACCCTCTACCGGCACTTCTGACTCACGGGGTTTCCTAGATTTTCCTCAGTCAAAACACAATTGAGTGCTGGAATTGTTATACAAAGTAAAAGTAAAGTATAGTTATCACGGAGAGGGGGGAAACCGTGGAACAGAATGAAAACAATACGAAAGTGGCCTAGCACAACACTAAGCGGCTGGATGTTTACAAACGATGACGCGGTCACGTTTAGCTTGACCCCTGCGAGAGGTGTATCGCTTATAACATGAGCAATAACTCTTGGCGGATAGGAAAATGATTGGTTTACACCAGAGACAGATTTATAACCACCATTAAACCTCAATAATGGCGGCCAAACTTCCTATACATTATTTTAAATCAATGTCGAAATCGGAGTTGTTTACACATTGGCTTGATGAATTTAATTTCATAGACTGTTCACACTTCAAGATTTACTTATATCGTGTTGTGTTTGTGTGACGGGTTGATTACATGTTTTATTGTCTCAAGCTCTTTAAAATTCATCATTTATTAATTTAAATGTTTTTAAATAACTATAATATAATCTTGCACAATGACACACCATTGATATAAATACTGACTCGAGAATGTAGGTAATACGTTGTGCAATAATCTAATAATTAAATCAATCATAAGAACATTATTTATTATTTTGTTATTACATATATTAATATTATTTGTATTGATTATTATAAGTTCCATATCATAAGAACTTACCTCTCTATTGGTTGTCATAATGAGAATCACTGAATTTCTCCAAATGTTGGTATAACTTGATCATTTTAGTGACGTGAGTGGATTAGCAATGTAGACACATTTTAATTAATTCACTCTCTTCCCCAGTGGCCGTAGAATCACAACAGGAAGTTGAGGTATGATAAATATTCAACACTTGTTGCAAGCAAGCATTTAAACATATGCTTGGTTGCGATTTGACAGTGAAGTAAGGAGAATATGGGATCAACAGTAAAATAATATATTCTATTTATCAATTCAATAAGAATATTGTTGAAAATGCTCATATATGCGCGGTACTATCATAGACATTAACTTCTCGCGGCCACTGCTTAGGAACGTTTCAATTTCACTCTTAATTTAATACAAAAGCTGTTGTGCGGTGCCTAAAGGCTACACTCGAAGACGACATAGTATTTTTAGTTTTAGGCAGCCTAAACTTTGCTTAGATGTGTATTGAACTACTGGGCTACTCTTGAAACGGATCAAGAAATATATTTGGAAGCACAGGTGCTCACTCAGCTGTTTAAGTTTATTTCATACGAGGGCATTTTGTAAAGTCACCCTTCACACCTATAAATATCGATACACTAGTTTACATTTATGCTAGAATACTGCTGGTAATAATTTAAAAAAAAAAATATCTATTTTAAATCAAACTCAGACGTAACCCGAACGGGACCGTCTATAATTAGAATAGGGGTATAATTTATAAAATAAATAAAATAAGTTTGTATTTATAGTTTACCCGCACTCAGTTACAATAATTACAGCAACTGATCTTTAGTGGAGGATCTCCGTTGTAATGTTTCATATTTCATATTTATTTCATAGTTCACTGACCATTACAATGTAAGGGTGTACTCCTCTTGAGAGAGAGAGAGTGAATATGTACTTAAAACTAACAAGAACAAACATAGAAATTTAACATTTAACATTACATTTATATTACATACGTACATATGATACAAACACATAATACATACATACATACATAACCACAAATGACGGCTCCAAGTCATCGTCAGACTCCATTCTTATATAAAATGCTCCAAACCAGACCAGGATTCGAGCTCTGGACCTTCTGCACTGGAAGCAGGATCAAAACCCACACAACCAAAGAGCACACATAAATATTGTCAATTATAAGTTTTGTATCAACTCTGTCACCATAATAATCGTGTTTGTTTTATGTTTTGTCTTGAGCATGTATTGGAATATTATGTACCCCGCTTTCTCTATATGTTTCTTGTTTTAGATGTTCCTGAAAGGCGGAAGCAGTGTTCTAAATCGTTGGTTACAACACAACAAGTATCGCGATATAAACTTCGCTGCCAGATAATCTGGCCCCTGAACGAGATTTGGGCCCCATTCATTCAGCTCCAGCTGCAGTTTTACAACATCTGCACACTTCTCCGGCTCAATAAAGCTATGTGGCACGTGCGGACCCAAGATTGCCGTCGCAAATTAACTCCCAATACTGTTTTGCTTTTCTTTTTTGAACAGGTGAATACGTTATCTACACAACCACCTGTCACAATGAATCTTGCAGGTTTTATTTTTATTGTGGCCAAAATGAAATGGCATTACTAATGACTTGTGAGTATTTGTTTTGTGTTATACTTACTCCGCAAACAAGCACCATTAGAGTATACGGACAAGTAAATTATTGTGATTTTTGTAATGATACACGCTTATATTATTTAATTAACAAAAACAAAACATATGTTATTATTGTAGTCAATAATTACTTAAAAAAGATAAACATAAGGACTGCGTTTGTTTATCTTGATGTTATTTGATGTTTTATCCTGTGAATATTGTGACTTGTGACATTGATTAGACTGTTATGTTTACTCGTATACGAATTGGCTGGACCCAAGGGCTGAACCATTGGCTGGACCCAAGGGCTGAACCATTCCCGGCTGCGATTTTTTGGTCTACTTTCCCATCTTTCTATCTCTGTATTTGTATTCTGTCAGTATCGACAGTAAAACTAGTAAATATAATTTTTTTTAACCTTATGACGTCTGTCTTGCCTGGCCCAGATCTCTCTGCCCCCAGGGCACCAATGCAACACTAATACATCTGCCCTGACAACCTGCCCACTGACATGACGAGTGTAGTTCATTGGTCAGCTCAAACGCTGCAGCTGTACTTTATGTAATGCACACATCCAAACATGTTAGATTGGATGACCAGGTGGTCTGCGTAAGACCTGGGGCCGAGTCCCAACTGGGGCTGGGTCCGTCATCTCCACCTTCACACTGTAGGGTCGTTTCCCAGTCGAGGAGAAACTGGACTATATGACAGTGTTGTCAATCATTAGCATGGACACCAAGAATGGAATACATAACAGTATCATATTGTAATGGATATGTGCAATTGAAATATAAATAGATAGGAACGGCTTTGGTGTTTCAAACCAATAAACGGATTGATCACTCATGCAAATACACGGCATATTCTTAATATCCAAGTGGCGTCACAGACATTGTTGTCGTCCAACGTTTCGACAACCACCTCAACGCCTTCCTCAAGGAACAGTCATACAACAGTCCGCGAGGTGTCAGATGTCACTGGACATTGTTGTCGTCCAACGTTTTGACAACCACCTCAACGCCTTCCTCAAGGAACAGTCATACAACAGTCCGCGAGGTGTCAGATGTCACTGGACATTGTTGTCGTCCAACGTTTCGACAACCACCTCAACGCCTTCCTCAATAGCAGTCGTACAACAGTCCACAAGGTGTCAGTTCAGTTGTCACTTACGACCTTATGACACAACGACAGCGTCACGTCGCTAATAATAAAAGTGCAATTCAATTGACGTGCGGTGTGTTACATGTAGGCCTATGTCATGCAGGCAGAAAGTACTAGGCTGAACAATGGAACACAAAACTACGTCAAGTGTGAACTGTGAACGAACAATCGCCATGATAATACTAGGTCGCAAATATTTCGCACTGTTTGATGGTATCAATGACCTGACACATAGGCGCCGACTACGGGGGGGCTTGAGGTCTAGCGCCCCCCCTGACCAATCGCAGGGGGGGCTGAGCCCCCCCTGAGATTTGAAGTTTGTACTTTTTTGTTTGAAGAAAAAGTTCATTATAATAATAATAATAATAATAAAAATAAATAAAAACGATTTAGTCATCAGGTCATAATTCCCTCAATTTAAATTAAATTTTTTGTTATTGTTTTTCTGAATTCAAATTTAAAACATATTGTGATTTCTAGCTTCAAATATCAGATACTTGCAGTCCAGAACGTTCTCAGGTATCAAAATCCAAAAGCAAATAAGGTTCAAGTATTTAAAAAACTGATATTGAAGGCAAGCATTATCTTGTAGAATCCCTTACTTACTCCCAACTTCCTAAGCCCCAAAATTAATTACTAAATAGTAAATAATTCTCGTCGTCATTCTAATTTTTGCTGGTGGTTTTTTGGTTTTTGCACTACAAAAACGACAGTATTTCGGTATTGCATTCAGTACGGTATTTTTTTCTGAAACGTTCAGAACGCGCTCTAAAGACCTGATTTTTTTAAATTTTGCCTGCGGCGCTATTCTTGGGGGCCTGTGCCCTCCAAACCACCCGTGTTTTTTCTCCTCGATAGATAATATGAATTATAGAAAAATGAATATGAATTATAAAAATATTAATATGAATTTTGAAATATGGTAACCCTAGTTTTTATGCGAGTCCTTTCTGAGCCCCCCCTGAAATGTTAACAAGTCGGCGCCTATGACCTGACAGGACAATCAACAACCACTTTATCATTATTTTGTATTATTTATACAATCCATCGTTCCCTGTACAATATTTCCAATAAGATCGTGATAGGGAATAGATGACGTACCGATAAAGATGGCGCAATGGTACACGCGAAACTATTTTCCGGTTCGATACAAACATCGAAAAGAAAATAGTTTGGATGTATAAACTATAAAATCAGCGAAAAAGGTGCCTATTAAAAGCGTCATGGCAACGGTTCACAAAATACATTGTGTAATGCTGAACATCTTTTTGTTGTAGTGAGTGTGTAGTCATCAACTAAACATCTATCATTCCATTTCCATCCTACGGTGGGCAGCAGATTGCAAATGACCAGTAATAGATAGACTATAGCTGACGGGGCTCGAAGAAAGACAACAAAGTCGCTGATAGTAGAGTTTCTGGTTGAAAACGAAACCGCACCAGCTCGTGGCGTGGGAGGTAGGCTCGCTTGCACGATAGCACGGAGTCTTGCTTCGATGACTAGGAATGGCATTAACCTTTAGTCTCTCCACTCTAGTCATTGAACTCGTGTTGCTACAAGTGCTTTGCAACCGCCGTACAGCGCAACGCTTCACAAACTAACCTCTTTGGTCACGAATCCGACCGACCATGGTCATGAAAATGCAGCAGAGCTCCTCAAGTTGAGAGGATGTGGATGTTGATGTTGGGCCAGTGGCGTAGCGCGTGTAGAGAGGATGTTGGGTCAGTGGCGTAGCGATGGCAACGAAGTGTTTGAACCCCCCTCAATTACCAACGTGTTTATCTACATATTGAGTGCCTTGTAAATATAGAATGGGGTTAGCGTCAAAGAAGCAGAGCAAACGTCTTCACACATATCATACTGTTGAACAGTACTCGGTGTTTGTGGTGGGGATATTTGGGCTTCCCTTTATTTATTTATTTATTTTTGTGTCATGTGACCTATAGGTCATATGACGTCATCCGTTTTGTCACCTCTTACGACAGGCAGAGTTACCCAGAGAGGTGAGGAAACAAGGATAAGTGAAACATGCAAGAGTTTGTGTGCACCAGCTACGAACGTTGTTTGGTCTTTACGTCTCATGATGTAACAACTTAGAGATGAGTGAGTGACATGCGAAGAAGATGGAAAAACGCCACCACGTCAAGCCAGGATTTAAACCTGGAACGCAGGAACCGTGGTTTCCATAGACTATCGCCTATCAACCACGTCGGCTTCTTGTTTGTGACTGTTCGCATTAATTAATACTTGTTTTTTGAGTAAGTTTTAATTTGAGGTTTGCTACAGCTTGTAATTTATAACCAACCACAAGATGTGTAATAATAATGCGTGCTTTGCGTGCTGGCTACAAGTTAGTATGAAATGATAGTGAGAGGGGATCATACCGCCGGCTAAATGAATCAAAGCAGCTTCTATTTTAACTGTTAGTTCCAGTTTATGACTGACTGTTAAGTATTAATAGCAGGCCTAGAGCTATGAAGGAAGACATTGTAGTATCACTTGCACTTGTAAACCTACCCAGGTGGTCTATGCATTCATGAAGCGGGATCTTTGTGTGGTATTCAATCCATGCAACGAGAGTAATTGAGACGAGAGAGTTTGGTTGTGGAGAAAATGCACGAAGTTTTGGCCATGATAGAAAGCTGTACTTGTTACGTGTCTGTGTACCTTTATTTTGATTTACAAGATCAAAGTTTGGTTTTAAACAACTAAAGCTAATGTTATAACATATTTTTATTGCTTATTCTCTTTGTTTCTATATTTATAAGGGGGTAGGGTGTGTCTTTTCATACAAACGGAAGCATTTTGTTATTGATCTTGCTGGTTTTAGAATTTACCGTACCCTATTGAGTTTATTTTTTATTTTATTCATATATTTAAATAGATTAATTTATGAGTTATTTTTTACAATGCTATTCTTACTTTTTGCAGTTTATGCGGAGGTACATTAAAATATTCCTCTTCTGTCTCTTTACTCCGACCTTTCAAAGCACCGCTGTCATGTCAGCACTCTTGTTTGACACGGAAACGACATTCGAACCGCCAACAAACTTTCCTTCATTCTGATTCTACACTTGTACGGCTCTCATATCCTGACAAGTCTCCATCACTCAAGTAATTCCTTGTTCCGCACTCACAGACAATAATCATGCCTGGAGCTATTTCCATCCCTTTAATTTGTTGCCTTGCCTCCGTTTTCTAAGTCTTCTTTTGATGTCTCTTCTCTTCTGAGTGCGGGTGTGGGTAGCGGGTGCATTGCACTCTCTCTGATTGCCGGTATACGCCACTATAATAACACAACATGCAACCTCCAGCCACACGAAACGCATGCAATGCAATGCAATGCAACAGGTCTCAACTCACTCATTCACCTGATTGCTGTTTATTCCATTATTCAAATTTAATGAGGGGGGAAGGGAAGGTGTCACTAATTAACATTCCTCCCTTTGAACCTGCACATTGTTTTGTTTTCTAGTCGAGGAATGTAAACAACGAAGAATATTTAAATGTGTCTCAATGAAGAACGTAAGGGGGCACTTCTTCTTGCTCACTGAGCCATAGTATCAACTACATCTACTGACAGATAGACATCAATACGGATTATTCACAGATATTGATAGCACTTTAGAAGTGAGAAACATGGTGTAAGCTGTTGTTGAAGACATTTAGATTAGCTTAGCTCCATGCTTGAAAGCTCCTGAGTGTATTATTGTTGCCGTTTCCTAGAAAGGTGTCATTCGTTCTCTGTGAACCATGTAATGTATGTATTTAATCCAAAATTTTCGCAAATATATATCAATTTGTGGCTTTTAAAGGGGATTTAAATGGGAACGGATTAGTATGAAGACTCAAAGTCATCGTTCTTCTCGTCAACAGTCAGTGGAAGTCAAATGAGGAACCTATGTATGAATGATTGAATGATAAAAGTTACATGCGATCTTACACACTTTTTCGGCATTATTTTAATTATTTTAGTTGGAACTCGCAAGAATAAATCGATCAGTAAATCATGAGCATTTATTCACCACTACAACGATGCTATCTACTGTTTTACCTATGTTTTTGACCCGCGTCTTGTTATCGCAAGGTTGTCCGTGCGCTGTTTAGTTGCCCTAACCGCAACACGTGGATGTGGTATAACTATGTTCACAGCTCAGTGACAGCCGATAGGATTCACTAATTATTGATCTCGCGACAACAATATTGTACCGCTCTCATCTCGTTGCAGTCCAACCCAACATGGAAACAAGAGGTTTGTGTGTGAGTGAGTGTAGTGTACAGTGTACACCCTTTGTTTGAGCGGCTTCTGAACAACAGACCTCCTACTGTGCATCTCAAGCCTGGCCACACTTTAGTCGCGACGTGATGTATCAATTAAAATTTAGTTTTAATAGTGAATAAGTGTCATTAATTTCAGCATACATTTTTTAAATCTTCTTCTTCTTCTTCTTCTTCTTCTTCTTCTTCTTCTTCTTCTTCTTCTTCTTCTTCTTCTTCTTCTTCTTCTTCTTCTTCTTCTTCTTCTTCTTCTTCTTCTTCTTCTTCTTCTTCTTCTTCTTCTTCTTCTTCTTCTTCTTCTTCTTCTTCTTCTTCTTCTTCTTCTTCTTCTTCTTCTTCTTCTTCTTCTTCTTCTTCTTCTTCTTCTTCTTCTTCTTCTTCTTCTTCTTCTTCTTCTTCTTCTTCTTCTTCTTCTTCTTCTTCTTCTTCTTCTTCTTCTTCTTCTTCTTCTTCTTCTTCTTCTTCTTCTTCTTCTTCTTCTTCTTCTTTCTTCTCTTCTTCTTCTTCCTTCTTCTTCTTGTTAAAAAAGTAGTTCCCCTTACTTTACCGATCTTGAGATGATCCCTATAATCCCATCAGTGGTTTGACATTTGCATTACAATAGACAAATAAACAAGAAGAAAACTGAGATGTATAAGTTGAAGACTCACGCATACATAATGCTTACAAGTTATGTAACGTTTGGAATATTATGCTTCTCGCTGCCTACATGAATCTTGTTACTAGTTGTGTGGAGCGTCGGTTTGGTGTTGTGGCTGGCCTGCATGATCATGACGCGTTCGTGGAACTAACACAATTTTTAGCTTGAATGTCAGGAGATGACATTTTTCCTTGCGGTGGTTCTGTTTTGACGGGCGGGGGTGGACGGCGGGAGGGGGCGGAAGGGGGGTGGTCGGAGAAATAGGGGTGCAACACAATCTTCGCCGAGCCATGTGGCGTCACTTAGCTTCCGGTTCGCAAGCGAACACCGAATCGAAGCAACATAATATTTTTTCAGAGGTATCCCTCATGTTATATAGGGTGCACACCATCTTTACCTGATGTGCCCCTCTTCAGGTGACTGTAGTAGTTGGATAGTTGGTAAGAAGTCCGAAAACGCTAATCCCAACAATCGTCTAATGACTGAGGAAAAGCTAGGACAAAGTCTTCAGTCAGGATTACCTGTGGCCGGAATCGAGCCGTCTCGCGTCTTAATCGGTCTCTGATGGACATTTTCTAAGTAATTAGTGGAAATACAATAATTAACTTCACCTCTGTGTTCTAATCGGAGCTGTGGCAATCAAGACCGTTGAGATGAGAGCGTTCCACAGCAACCTTGTGGATGCTGTCGTCATAGACGTGTGAGGCTTGGCCAGTCACATGTCAGTATTTGAAAAAGCCGCCCGCTGATTGGCTCCGACTCACTCATCTAAGACGTCAGCATTCACAAGGTTGCTGTGGAACCTTATGATGTCATCGCGACGGAAGAAGGCCACGTGCCACTCTCATCCCCTCCACGTCCACCGTGCCACCCACTCATTCACACTTAGATTCAAGACATCCTATTATGAGACGTGGAGTCCATATAAAGCTAATTACAGGCTTGGTTTGAGGGAGGGAAAACAATCCCATAATAGTGGCCCATATAATTATAGTCATAACTGCAAACCTGACATCACTTCAGCTATCCTTGATATAACGGAGCACTATATACAGTCCTACACATTACCCGCTCTGAACATCTTCCATTATACTCTTACACACAATCATTGCTCATTACTCATTATTCCAACCGGATGAGGAGGACAAAGCAAAGTGTAACAAACGGTAAAATGGTGTAGAATATTGTAACCATGTTTTGCAGCTATATATTTGCTTATTTATAAGCTTGTACTGGTAACTCATGTTTTTTTCTGTGTAAAAAGGTCAACCTTCTTTCGTTTGGGTGCCATTTGGAGCGTCGGAGCATAGGTCGGAGTGTTTTACCAGGTGGTGGGGTAAGAAGAGAGAGGGGGGGTCAACTATCTCTACTTATGATTAGCTCATACGAACACCCTGAATGTTCGATTTGATGAAATAAATATCTGTTTATTTTTTACCCAAGAGTAATGTTGCAAAAAAGAAAGAAAAACAGGAACTGGTGTTTCATCTGAGGAACCATTGGATAAACCTCGTATCGAACCGGCATCCGAGTATCACGCCTCACCACTGAGCCACCTTGACTTGAGTCACAGGTCACATGTTGTAGGGTAGGCTACATCTGTGTGTCACTGTCATGTAATGTAAGAAAGACAGTACAGTCCTGTGGCTGTGATGCTCACTACACTAATGATAGGCCGGCCGGAGCAACAATAGACTTCTCCTGTACTCGACCATCCAGCCGGACTAAAAAGGTCATTCACATCCAAGTTCTCTAGTGAACGTTTACTCGAAGCTGCGTGTGTACCGTTGTTTGTCGTGATACTGAGGAACTGGCTTCGAATCCCAGTGCACTACTTTGTTTGTGTATCTCATATCGCAGTTGTTGTTTGTTCGGTTACGATTACGGCTGAGTCAATACGTTTATGCTGTGGTGAAGACTGAAGAGTGAGAATGGGAGATGGTTAGAAAATTCATGCCTTAGTGGGATTCGAACCCATGTTCCTTGGCTCCAAACGTCTCGGACTTATCTCTAACTGCACGAGCCGTGGCTTTATCATGGTGGCTGAGCTGTGTACAAACAAACAGTATCCTGGCTCGGTTTGGGAGTTATCTTGGCTATTTTTACGATTTTGTTGTAAATACTTCTGATTAAATACATTTATATTTTTTTAAATACCCGAGTATTTTACTATCAAATCCTCTTTTTGTGTTACACAGCACAAAGAAAAAAAAACAAATGAGATAAAGTACACAAATGAGAGAGGAAAAAATGCTGCACTAACCATATTTCAGCGGAATAGAATGACGGCTGACAACCTACCGCATATTTGTATGCTAATTTATACGCTATGCTGTGTGATCATACATTGGAGTCGTGTTAGGACTCAAGACTATGTAAGAAGTTTGCACAGAAACTATACTGACTGTGCACGCCAATCGCCAGCATACTAAAATGGTCAACAATGAACGTTTCTAGCGTAGATAAAATAGATTATGCAGTACATTTTGTTCCCATTTTTCTGTTTTCGATTGTACATTATGATTTTGCACAAGTGAAGCTGTATTTTTCTTCTGTCCTCGAATTCATAATTTAGCCAACTCTCAACTCGCAACTTATTTCTTATCTAGGGACTAGGCGAGATATTTATTTAGCAGATTAGATATTATATATTACAAAGAGGATGTGGAATGATTCCCCATCATACATTTGTATAGGTTAGGTTGTGTACATAGCGAAACAGTCAAACTTGCTCTGAGTTACGATGAAGATTCAAATTTGTTGTATTCTCAGCAGAAAAACATTACCGATATAGTGCTAAATTAAAAATGTGTTTCAACCTCACGGCTTGTGTGATTTCCTCTTGTGCCATTCAGGGAGAGTTTGTATTGATGTTAACTGTTAGTTTTATGTAAAATGTAAATAAATAAATTTACTCAAGAAGGTTAACAAATATCCTTTAAACTTCAAAGCTTCCTTTGTCCATCAATCATTAACAAATAAATAAATAACAAGCGATACTGAAGTATTATTTCTCTCACGCATCGTCTCGATTGCTCTCCCTGACTGAATCAACGCTAAAGTCTATACCACGTCTGCTATGTTGCAAGCATTTTCGAAGATTGGGTGTGGAAGTTTTTGCCGAATATTTGTTCCTAGATGTATTTAAATGATTGTTGCCCGGAGGGTCAAAGTCTGTGCCAATATTTTTGCCCAGTCAGGCCCTGAATCAGCAATCAGCCAATCACACATCATCAATCCAACGAATTCATACGTCCACTTATTTGAAAACCACCACGGTCGTTCTAACTAACTAACTAAATGCAACGCAACATGTGCGAATCGTGGCTATAAGAAAAAACACCAACGAAAAGATACGTTGTCTATTTTAGAACAATAATTACACCTGAGGAAGTCGACGAACGTGGTCTGTGTGCAGTCAACCTGAGACCGCCGACCGAGCAAGCGTGCTGCAGTGTGTGGAAGTAGTGGCCGGTTTTTTTATGACGCCAAGACGAGTTATTCTAAAAATAAGCCTCGTCGTCCGTAAAACTAAACCACTCACGTTCATTCTCAATTCATCTCACCGCAATGGTCCAATAATCTTAGAGATTTAATAATTAAAAAAAAAACTTTAGTCGGTTGCAATGTCTGTGATTTTTTGTATAAATAGTCGACATTCGATCTAGAACAAAGGCGCTGGTTTCTTAGCTATCTCGACAAGCCCATGCGGGAGGCAAGGTGGTTCCGGTATGTTCATAAACTATAACCAGGGGAGCGGAGAGATTGAGGGGGGGGGGGGAGGGGGGCATTGTGATGGTTGGCTGCCTTTCGCCCAAACTTGCCATTATTATTACTTCCAGTTTAAGTTCAACATTATAAAAGCGAGCCAAAAATTGTCTGGGAATGAGTCGTAAGATGATGGATTGGATGGAGAACCGACTCAACGTTCTTCTATACTTTCAAAACATTATCTTTCGTTCAAGACCCGTTTTGGCCAGAGTCTCTATCAAAAACAGTGGCTAATCGAGACGATACAGACGCACAAAGTTGTTTTTACTTGTTGCAACACCCGGTCCATATATTTGCTCATATGTCCCTTGTATTTAGAGTGTCGGCTCCTTTGTCACCTCCTACGACAGGCAGAGCTACACTGGACCTATTCTATCCCGGGGCCAACGGGCGTTTAGGTTGCAAGAGCGGTAGACATGAAATAAAAGAAAATCGTGCGAGACTGTGATGGATCAGGAATAAGGATGAGTAAACATATGCACGAGAACCCTCCTTTCGGACACTGGTTACCAATGTTGATTTGCTGCTCAAGGTTCGTACGTGTAAGATAATCCTGAATTCCATGGCCCCATCTTACCGATAGAGATGGCTCAGTGGTTTGTACTAACATCTCACTCAGTAGGTCGGGGGTTCGACTACTACCGGCAAACATGAAGGTATTGAGACATACTGGGAAATTTCTTCCCATCTATTCCATTACCTAATAAACTAAAGATGAAACTATTAGCTCAAGCCATAGGGCCATCCCTGCCTGATATTGCATTGTCAAAGTAAAATAAGGAACACAAAATATATAAATCCACTTTGATAAAACCTCTTTCAATCAACCATGTAATCCGAGTCTTTGAATACACCACGCTGCAAGGATTGTGCCGTATCTTCGTGTGACCGAACACAGCGTTCCTTGTGCTGTGGGATGCCGTTATCAGTAGGCTGCACGTTGCTATCACAGCCTGGGTGGCTTTATTACCATCATTACACTAACGCAACATTTACCACAGTATGGCTGCCGTCTTGTGGTTCTTTTGTGTGGTGTACGTGGATCTATTCTAGACTGTATAACATAAAATCATGAATCCACTTAATTATTTAATTAAACTACGATAATTTAACGAAAATTAATGAAGAAACCATACATGTAACTGTGCCATTACTGCCATATCGGCGCCATTTTCTACTATAGCCGTTATAATACATCCCTGCAGGACTCATTCATGTTATCAATCAATGTATTGATCGGTTAGTAAGCAAGCACTGTTATCAGACTTGTCAGATATTTATAACCACACATTGTACTTCAAGACAGAATGTTTGTCTTCTGTTATACCATATTGAAATTTACCTTGGACACTTTCAGCCGCCTTTGTATCGTATATTGTGTGTAGGTGTTTTCAGTGGATCTATTCCATTCGTGCGCAGGGATGGGGGTTGGGGGGGTTGGGGGGGTTAAGTCAACGAGGATAAAAGAGCTTTATAGCTACCAATATGTTTTTTTTGCAAAACAGAAAACAGTTTTTCCTTCTTGAAAGATTCAATAGCTGTAGTAGTAAAAACAAAACAGACACACAGAAGTTTTATTCTGAGGACCGATTCAACCAGACTATTCCAAGTTAGGTCGCGTTGTGGTCGACGTGGTCGCCTGTCATTGTCTGGTTCTCTTGGCAAGGACCTTTCTGAGCCTCTTTGAGTTATCAGTGTAGTTAAATAAAAGGTCTCGAAGTCCGTTTTGATAGTATCCAGGAGAACATTCTACAACATGTTTCATTTGAAATCCCCGCGCCGTGCGTTCTCCACCAATGACGGGATTTTGAGTCGCGACCGATCGACTTCCGGAAAAGCAAAAGCAACGGAAGAGCAACGTCTTCATTATACAAATGAAAATTTACTTCGCAATTTGGAAAGTATTTTTCAAATACCTATCAACATACAACATTGTTTCACCTTATACGCAAACGTCTACTTGTTCATAGTTGGCGTTGGTTGGTGGTGTATGCATGTGTGTGTGTGTGGGGGGGGGGGGGGGGGGGGCAAAACATTGTTAGGTTGACCCGTGTACTGGTGCTGCCCCTATACGATTGTGGCTTAACTCGTCATTGATTCAATTAGGCCTCTGCGTAACCCATCATTGTCGTCATCCTACAATGGAGAAGCCACGGAAATCCGATAACTGACTTGTTGCATTGTTATCGATTGTTGCACTTGAGCCAATGAACGGCGCTCAAGCTGCCGATGTGCTTGCCAAGGTAGCAGACTCGGATGTGCCTCGTCAGTAACTGTTTAGCACGGGAACTTTAGTGAATTTTAAATTTGATAGCTGGACCAGTGTTGTATTTACTTGTGATAAAACTGATCAGGTTACTAAATAGGTATTGCGGTATTTGGAATAAGTGGAAAAGAATTTTCGAAGACTGTTAATATGATTTCAAATTTAATCCCAGAATTTGTTGTGTGACAATACAGAAAAATGTGTTTGTAATGTTGGAAAAATAAATAAAACCAAGTACATTATTTAGTGAATTTTGTATTTGTTGGTCCTCTCAGTAAGAATTATTGAGGGGGCATTGCCCCCTGCCTCCATGGTTCCTCTCCTACGCCACTGGAGTGATGAGTGTACTATAGAGTAGGTCTCTCTCTCCTTCTCTCTCTTCGCAGCGAACGAGAACAAAGAAACAAGACGTTCTTATGTTCTTAGAGGAAGTTAGAGAAGGGAAAGAGATTCGTGACGGCTGCGTTTTACCTCGACTGGATCCAGAGTCGACCTCGCTCGCTTCCAACGTCAAGTCAAGTCAAGTCAAATCACTTCTCATAAAGTTCTCCGTCATTGCTCCGATAATGACGATGTTTGCAGCTCTGCCACTCATTGGTTAGAGCGCTCGCCTATTGGTGGAGCTTTACCAGGTGCCTCATGAGTAGCCTCAATATTTTCATGGCCAACAAACTGAAAACATGACCGTCTATCTTTGTACTTACACACGCATGTCACAAAACCACGTTCTTAGATTGAGAGAGACAAAACTGTCGTCGTCTGCTAATGGCAATTATTTCACAAACAATCGATATTTCAATTTTTTTGATCTATCTTTCAATCAAACAGAACAGAACACAACAGTAAGTGATAAAATGTTTCTAGTCGTCAACAATGCCAGTGTAAATTGTAATGCACTGTATGCTTGTCTGTTGCTACCGGTTTCTAAATGTTTCTAGTCGTCAACAATGCCAGTGTAATGCACTGCATGCTCGTATGTTGCTACCGGTTTCTAAATGGTTCTAGTCGTCAACAATGCCAGTGTAATGCACTGCATGCTCGTCTGTTGCTACCGGTTTCTAAATGTTTCTAGTCGTCAACAATGCCAGTGTAATGCACTGCATGCTCGTATGTTGCTACCGGTTTCTAAATGTTTCTAGTCGTCAACAATGCCAGTGTAATGCATTGCATGCTCTGTTGCTACCGGTTTCTAAATGTTTCTAGTCGTCAACAATGCCAGTGTAATGCACTGCATGCTCTGTTGCTACCAGTTTATAAATGTTTCTAGTCGTCAACAATGCCAGTGTAATGCACTGCATGCTCTGTTGCTACCAGTTTCTAAATGTTTCTAGTCGTCAACAATGCCAGTGTAATGCACTGCATGCTCGTCTGTTGCTACCGGTTTCTAAATGTTTCTAGTCGTCAACAATGCCAGTGTAATGCACTGCATGCTCGTCTGTTGCTACCGGTTTCTAAATGTTTCTAGTCGTCAACAATGCTAGTGTAATGCACTGCATGCTCGTCTGTTGCTACCGGTTTCTAAATGTTTCTAGTCGTCAACAATGCCAGTGTAATGCACTGCATGCTCGTCTATTGCTACCGGTTTCTAAATGGTTCTAGTCGTCAACAATGCCAGTGTAATGCACTGCAAGCTCGTATGTTGCTACCGGTTTCTAAATGTTTCTAGTCGTCAACAATGCCAGTGTAATGCACTGCATGCTCGTCTGTTGCTACCGGTTTCTAAATGTTTCTAGTCGTCAACAATGCCAGTGTAATGCACTGCATGCTCTGTTGCTACCGGTTTCCAAATGTTTCTAGTCGTCAACAATGCCAGTGTAATGCACTGCATGCTCGTATGTTGCTACCGGTTTCTAAATGTTTCTAGTCGTCAACAATGCCAGTGTAATGCACTGCATGCTCGTATGTTGCTACCATTTCTAAATTAAAATCAATCTTGGCAGCTGAGCTTAGTTGAGCACATCCTGCTCAGTATTCATCGCCACTTCAAGAACAGATCATTTTCAAAAGAAGAAGGTAGTCATCTGTGCTGTTGGTGACATTGCGGAAAATAACTGCCAGCTGGGCTTTATTATTAGTTGAGTTATATTTAGTTTGTATGTTTAAAAATAGCGCCGAGTTCAACACTACTTGCAGCATCACAATCATGCAGGGGTCGTGGATGCTTTACGCTCTGCATAGATGCAGGCTGGGTTGCATAAGTCGCAGGGAACGAATAATGCGGACACTATTCCGAAAGGTGGTTGCGTGAAAACCAGAATTAATTTGATGTGTTCGGATTACTGTTAGTACTTCTACTTGAAAACAAGAAAAACATCTTTATTCTAAGTTTAGTTAATTACGGCCACGACATGTATTGAGTATCGGAAAATACTATTGTGGGAGTTGGTCGGTTCAACGCAACCGAACCGAACGTTGAAAAACACTCATAAGTTAGTAATTTTCACCTCCTGCTTGGAGGGTACGCGCATGTCAAGACTGAAACTACGATTACGTAATCTGAATAATTTAGATTTGAGCAGGTATCACAATGCTTTCTGCAATAACATTAACAACTATTTGTATTTTGATTCATTGGGAACAAAGGGATTCGCAGAATTCTCTTTGTAACGCTATCCAAGTTTTCCACTCGTTATAATATAGTTTGGGTTACTGGTTTGTTGCTGAAAAGTTAAAATTAAAACATATTTTCATTCGTAATAATTTCCAATTTCGGCAGGTAGAAATATGGATCCACTACTGACTTACGTATTATCTTAGTTGCATTTGCACATTATCGAAGTGCTTTGGGTGGCCAGTTTGCGATGCTAAAATCTAAAATACAAGGAAGGAGTCGACCTTGTAGAGAAGAATGTTGCCTCCTCAACTTATTTTTTGTTTGTTTTCTGACCGTATTTGGTGGTGCTCCCACTACAAATAACGTTGACACACTATAACCACTTCTGGTAATAAAGATAGGGGCAAAATCATTCCAAACCTTATCAATATGGTATTGATAATACAGCTGTTATTTGTTACATTAGGTTTTTAGGACATAATATTTTTACCGCTCATATTTGAATGTACCGTGCTTACGTCTTTGCTGTTTTATCGATTTTACTCGATTTGTAAAAGTTGAAACGTTTGCCGCTCGCAGCAGCACCTCGGTACTAGAGGTGAACTCTCGCGGCAACGGACGGTACTTCGAATTGACCGATCTCCATCTTCTCGATTGCGAGTGAGAGAAATCCAGGGCAGTCAAAGAAGCCATTTTAGCATATTGCAGAGTTTTGTCCTTCAAAGATAATATTAGGTAGGGTCTAGTTTTATTTGTAAGTGTAGTGTAAACCTGTGATAACGATAATCGTGTTCCGCGTTTTTTTTTAACGATTCGAGCAATGTCCCGATACATTTAAATGGTTGTGTTGACGAGATAGGCGGCGACAGTGTAGACGAGAGAAGATTTTGGCCCTCGACTTCCCTGAAAAAATAGAGCCTCCAGTGGTGGAAAATTGGTGTCAAAGTGGGATTGCACGAAGCCAACGGGAGCCCTGGCAGGTGTTAACGACAAAACCATGGGCAATGCACCAACGGCGAACAAGAAAGGTGACTCCGCCGAGAGTGTCAAAGAATTCCTCGATCAGGCCAAAGAGGAATTCGAAGAAAAATGGAAGAAAAATCCTACAAATACGGCGAGTTTGGATGACTTCGAACGTATAAAGACTTTGGGGACGGGTTCATTTGGGAGGGTTATGATAGTACAACATAAACCCACGAAGGAATATTATGCTATGAAAATCTTAGACAAACAGAAGGTCGTGAAGTTGAAGCAAGTGGAACATACACTCAACGAGAAGAGAATCCTTCAGGCAATCAGTTTTCCATTCCTGGTGAGCCTCAAATATCACTTTAAGGACAATTCTAACCTATATATGGTCCTGGAGTATGTACCGGGCGGGGAAATGTTCTCACACCTTCGCAAAGTTGGTAGGTTCAGCGAGCCACACTCGCGGTTCTACGCTGCCCAAATCGTACTTGCGTTTGAATATCTCCATTACCTAGACCTGATCTATCGGGACCTAAAGCCAGAGAATCTCCTCATTGACAACACAGGCTACCTCAAGGTCACCGACTTTGGGTTCGCCAAACGAGTCAAAGGTCGCACCTGGACGCTATGCGGAACTCCCGAGTACCTAGCCCCCGAGATTATCCTCAGCAAAGGTTACAACAAGGCGGTGGACTGGTGGGCATTGGGGGTGCTAGTGTACGAAATGGCTGCCGGCTATCCCCCCTTCTTCGCCGACCAGCCCATCCAGATCTACGAGAAGATCGTGTCCGGGAAGGTTCGTTTCCCCTCGCACTTTGGCTCCGACCTCAAGGATCTGCTGCGTAACCTGCTGCAGGTGGATCTCACCAAGCGGTACGGCAACCTGAAGAACGGCGTCAACGACATCAAGGGCCACAAGTGGTTCGCGTCGACCGACTGGATCGCGGTGTTCCAGAAGAAGATCGAGGCTCCGTTCATCCCGCGCTGCAAGGGACCCGGGGACACGAGCAACTTCGACGACTACGAGGAGGAGGCGCTGAGGATCTCGTCCACCGAGAAGTGCGCCAAAGAGTTCGCCGAGTTCTGAGCCTCGGCACGATCTACGGGTTAACTCGTCCGACGAGTCTGTTTTCACTCCCACAAATAGTAGGTAGGCCCCTGACCGGTTGAACGAGTGTTGTGGCGAGCTATTGTACGTATGAATGTTATCACTCAATATGCAAGTTAACTAGGTACCCCTCAGAATCATTCCTAGTGACTAGGGTACCCTAGCCTTTAATGGCATCCCGTTGTCAATGTTGTCGTTGTCGGAAACAGTTCTCACAAATCCTCACACCACGCTTCCGATTACTACGGCATTGCAGACGTGGATGGAGACCAGTGAATTCAATCGGCAATATATAGTTGTTTTATATATGAATTTCAATCTAGTCTCATTTTGAAAGGGTCGTACACAAGTGTATAAATGTGAAAGCAGACTGTATGTTAGGAATTGTACCCTAATAAGCCCTGACCTCGCCAGGGTGCGATATCAATATGTACCCTCCTTCGGACTTCAGGGGCCCAGTGCACAGTGTAGGCCTACTAGTACAGTTCGTTATGCTGTGTTGGTTTGGCTGGACTCTGCTAAATTCCACAAAATTAACTACCAATACTGATATGGTGAAAAATATTACAATCGGAAATTAAATGTTAACTATGTCAGTGGTTAAATTGGAAAATGCAATGCCTACTTGTAGGCCATTTAATGGACATCAAATGCCACGTTTCAAACGATCGTGTTGATTGTCTCAGAGTCGCGATAACTTCTCTGCTAGATTAGGTCGTCATCCTGTACTAAAATATCTTCACACTGGACATACGATATCTTGTTTAGTGTGCATAACGGTATTGGCACTGCACCAAGGAAGGTGTTTTCTCATTTAATTGTCACTTTGAGCAGAAATGTAATAACCTTCCTCAACACAGATCCTAACATGATTTAATCATTTCAACAAGTGGAGGAACCGACCGTTTATGAGGGCATGTAGGCCCAGCATATTAGGCTAACAAACGGTTACAACATGGTAGCCTACAAATTAACCTACCGGTATTATAATTTGATATATTATTGGTTTGTTACAAAGCTGTGGACAGTATTTCAGTATAGTACATGGCTAATTTTTTATAACATCCAGTAGGCCCTATAGACTACTAGTACCTTTTCTTTTAGGTCTTAACAAAAGACTAAATCGATCTGATTACTACTACTACAGACACTTGTCATAAACTAGAGCTCAGTCAAAGTGTGTAGGCTAATTGGAATGATCTTCCACATTTAAACTGTTTTTGACATAATTTGAACCAGACATCCATGTAACACCCTCTGTACCTAAATACTAGTAGGTCCTAATGGTGAATGATTTCATTGAGTCTGCAAGAATATGTGACTTGGTGAGCTACATCCATTTGCTGTAGCTAAGTGTGCAAAGTAGAAGCATCCAATTTTTATAACTCATAATGATTTATTGTGGCACAGTAGCCCAATTGCTAAAACAAAGTCTTGTTGGCACAAATGCTAAGCCATTGTTTATAATGTTCCTTACTACATTTGGTTAGATTGCTGCTTACCCTTTGCTGTCCAGACTCGTTTTAGCAATTGTGCCTCAGCGTTTAGTATTTATTTTTAAAAAGCCTACACGTTTATACTGTGGGTCGTGTTTAGCCTACCTAGAGCACTATTTTGTTGTGTTCACTATAGTTTAAGAGTAGGGAATGCATTTAGTTTTAAAACCGAAGAGATTTTAATTTTCAAAGCCAGTCATTCACGCTGCCTACTGGTACTTGCATGTTTTACCCTTGCAAAAAGTGTGCACAATTTTAGAGGATTTTCTTTTTTTCACTCTTATCTTTTATGATGGAAAATATTTTTAAAACTGGTAAACTACTGTACATTGCAGTTTTTAATTTTTCCCAGTACTTAAAGTACTACTCCCATGTAAGTCTTGTCAATGTCAGTAGAATTAATTGTTTTCAACTAGCTAGTACCACACGCCCTCCATGTCTTTGCTACCGGAACTGATTTATGTTTCTGATTTTGCCATCTCATACCACCTGAAAGGCAATCAACATATATTTTCATAACCTACTATACTATACGTACGAGCTTTCGGTAAAGATTGATGTAGAGGCAATTATGCAATGCTTTTTTTGTAACAATGCTGATTGTTAATTAATCGTTAAATCGTAATATATATACTACCCCGTACAGGTACGAACGTCCCAGCTGGTTTGTCTAATATTGTCTGTAGCCTATATATGTAGCTCCGAGCTCGTGAACTTTCTCGTGATAAACTTTGTTACAAATGCAAGTGTAAGATTTCGCACCCTGAGGCCACTGGGAAGGCTATTGTTCACTGATTAATTTAAACAGGAAGTACACAAATAAACTTCCTCATATTTGTGTCATAACAACTAAACATTTTGTTTGATTGTAGATATGTTTAATTCCGAGGAGATAATGTAGGTAGGCTAATTAATTGAAATGTGACAGTTATTCTTGCAAGATTTTTGCACGCATTTTGTCACTTTTGTTGGGGACCGACTTGTTTATAAGATTGGTTACACCCACATTTTAAGGAACTACAAATTCTTATTATGCAGCATTTTATTCTTGTGGACATTTTTTTTTTTTTTATGTAGCCTATAGCCTGTTCTATCCCCATGTCGTGATTGTGATCTGATTAATAATTAATTTATATGCCATATTATCTGGTTTGAGTTTCTAACAAGATTTTTATCATGAACAACCTAGTAATGGATGTGTGATGCTTGTGCATTGTGTACCGTATGAAAAGAATGTATTTTTTATTCATTTGAAAGAATTTGGGACCGTAAGAGGTATTATGCTGGACTTAAAATGATCTGTCTGTGTATAAATTTGTAATTACCGGTAATATATTATTATTTTTATCGTTTATTATTATTATTATTATTATTATTATTATTATTATTATTATTATTAATAAATTATAATTGTGTTTTATCAAGGGTGGTATATATGTATATATAGAGCCCTCCATGCAATATGTGAGCCCTGCCTTAGTTTGAGAGAATATATGATCGAAAAAAGAGGTGTGTTTTTCAATTGAATATGTAATTCATAAAATCTCTTTTATAAAAATTACGTTCTTTATACAAGAATCGTAATGTACCATAATAATTTTATTTTAAAATCATGTTTCTGTATTTAATATCCAACATTGTTTGACAGTTGCACATATAATTATTATGCTAGAATCTAGATTTTATTGTACATACCTTACCATTATAATAATACTGAAATAATGATCAATACTGTTTGCATGTACTTTATGTACCGGTACTTAAAAAGTATTAGGACCTTGTAAATGTTGCCAAAAATTCATGCACACTGCTGTGCTGAAATTATTTTACAAACTTGCAGACTGTAAAATGTTTCATGCCTTCAATTAAAAATTAGTTTTTTGGCAGTTTGGAATGAATTTGTATAACTCGTAAATTAAATGGAATTGTTTGCTAGCCAAAATACGCTTATAAAGACCAGCGCATAATAATCATCACTATTGGAATGAAAACATGAGCGGTCCCTGCTTGTGAGCCCGTCTTTTCTGCTGGTAATTGGACTGTAGAAAGATTAACTAAGTATCATAAATTTGCTAATTTTTTATGCTTAACAAAATGTAATATCTTGTCGTGTTGTGGACTTACTGTTCGTTTTTACTCCCTTGCCATTAAGTTTTGTTGTGTTTCTTGCTGTTGAGTTTCGAGCAAACGTAATTAACCCCAAAACTTGCGTTGTCTCGTTAGTTTTGCAGTCGACTAAGGCTGGAAGTAATTATGATTTACAAATGTTTAAAAATGAAAAATAAAAAACCCAGATAGAATGAATGGATGTATTATAATCTTGAGTTTTTATTCCAATTGACGGATCATCTGCTCAAACACATCCAGGTATTTTGCTTGCCAGGCCATTGTTCGTTGCCAGCCAGCAGAAGACCTGGGATTGATCCTTACTGGCCACTAGTATACTGGATTTACTTCCAGGTCTTTTGCTTGCCAGGCCATTGTTAGTTGTCAGCCAGTAGAAGACCTGGGATTGATCCTTACTGGCCACTAGTATACTGGATTTACTTTGACTTGTCCTATGTATATAGTCACATCAAGTATTTTGTGCTGGCGCTAGAGAGAGAGAGAGAGAGACAGACATCTCTATCGGTGAGGGATAGACAGGAATATTGATATTACTAAGATGTGCCGGAAATGAGGGAAAATGTGCGTCGTGGAACGTTTTACAAGTAGTTGGTGGGAGGGAGAAAGGGAGGAGAGAGAAAATTAGCCACATGTATGCCCCCACCCCCCATTTCTCTATTTCACACCCTTCCTCCCTCAGCGCGTCTACAGAATATGTGTGTTATAAACATCATTGAATGAAGTTTAACCCATGTATCCGCCATGTTTATAAACATTGTGCAAGAATGGGGAACTGTTCAGCTCAAGACATCAACGTATAAAAGCGTGGTCCTCCTTAATATGGAGTTGTCCCAGTCTTGAAACAATGAAAGTCTTGGCGGCTACAAAGAAAGAGCCGACTTGAAGATTAATGAGCGCGCTTCTAGTTGCGACCTCTTCACAATGCTGGCTCCCTGATACTGGGTCATTGGATTCATATTTGCATAAGCCAGGGTACAAACTGGGCGGCTGGTGTGGTGTGAAGGAAGTCAACGTGATCTCAATCTGGCAGCCACTTTCTGAACACTCACTCGTTGTAGGGACACAGCCGAATAATATGGTTGATGGTGTTCGTTGTTTTGCCAAGGATCTACATCATACCCCCATCATACATACCCATCATACCTACAGTACTGTCAAGATGGCATCTATTGAAACGGCAATTATCTTCATTAACACATTCAAAATCCACATCCACTAGAATCCAAATAATTTGCTAAACGTGGGTAAATATTGATTCTGTGGATTTTTGCTGTGTTACTGTAGATAATTACTGTTTCAATATGTGATATCTTGGCTTGTATAATTTATGAGAGAACGCTGCACTCACCGCGCGGCCGGATGGTGGGGGTAGACCCGTGGCGTTCAAGGGGTTTAGTGCACGAAAAGCACTGCAAGGTTTTTGGATGGAATACAATACACGTTCATATGTTTGGATATTTGGGAGTGAATGTCCGTAAGATTCCATCATTGCCGCTGACCGGAATCGAACCAGTTACCCCCTGGTATTCCCGCGAGTTACCGCTAAGCCACCTCTATCTATTGGTAAAGCAAATAAGGTAAGTGAAACGAGAAGATAATAAATACGATAATGAGTAAGGTTGTCAGTTGCCTCTTGCTGCCTTTTGTTACTCCAGTTAAACAATTTGTTGTTTGGCGATTTTATTTATATTTTTACGATGTGGTATAATTGGCAAACAAGAAAACGTTGGATGTAAAAAAGAACATTCAGAGGAAAACCTGTTGGTTTGGACTGGATATTGAATTAATTAGGCATGATCGTAAGAGATATGTCCATTCCAGTTCTTACTCCTTTGGCTGGCTACCCCGATACCACTATGGTACATTGGGTACCAATTACCTAATAACATTGAATGATTTGAAAGTCTGATTTTAACACTTCTTGTAACTGAGTATAAGTAGACTATACAGATTTATTTATTTAATGACTGGAAGCTAAACTGAGTCGGCAGATAAGAACAAATATAAATTGTAATTATTTACTTATTTAAACAGTACCTATGTATACATTCGTAGTGTTCGTAGCAATGCGGCAAGTTATGCACTGAACATCAAATGTGATTATGAATAACGTCAATAGACACATCAAGCGTTCGTGTTTAAAGAACTCATTAGAGCATAAAACTCAATATGCAAATTATGTAATCGCATCGCAAGGTTAAAATCTGTCAACACATGAAACCGTGAGAGTGGAAACCAGAGTTTCACCGTTACCATTAAGCCTAATAACATTGATTCATTCGCCGATAAACTAACTTCCCGTAGCCTACTGTGTTCATTTCACTACGCCTGTGTTACCTATAAATATAATACCACAACATTTGTAGCATATCGCGATAAAACTTTTCGCGACTGTTATCGTTAAGTAGACAAAACACTAATGGATACTTCCGGTTTGGAGGCTCAACTTCCTATGTTACTAACTCAGCTCAGTACACAGTAGTACACAAACAAACAAACAGACACGACAGAACAAAACAGTCACATTTGTTTGGTGCTTGTGCCTTTTTTATCGTTAGTAAACTACTAAGACTATAATTAAAACGGAAACATAGTAAAACAGGTAAAACGTTATACAAGACCTAGTAATTGGACTGTACACTGTTCCTTATCAAGATAAAAACAATTAAAACCGCCAAAAATACCCGCCGCCGGCGGTTTTAATTGTTTTTATCTTGACAAGGAACAGTGTACAGTCTAATTACTAGGTCTTATATTACTAAGACTATATCATGATATCTCACAGTACAGTAACAGTTAGAGCTATACAAGGTGGCATTTCATTCGTTGCAGAGTTGCATGTGACTAATGATGGGTTTGATTTAAGATTGATACTATCAACACTACACACTCTGTGGAATTATTGTATTTTTAAAAAGAAGAAGAAGATATTAGGTAGTTAGGGGAAGAAGATATTAGGGGATAGGTATTGATATTTGTTTATTTTATAGTAATATATATTAACAGGGTAGTCACCACAACTACTTCTAGAATTTGTTTTGAATTATTTTATTTTAACTACTTTGTGATTTGTACATTTTATGATTTGTGTTAGTGCATTGGTTAATAAATGTACTATGCGATATACAATGTATATATATATTCAATTACAATATACTTGTATGCATCAACCGTCGGGCCCGAAGTGTTTGGCCGAGTTTTATATATTTTATTTATTTTATTGTAATTAAGGCCAGTGTAGGGCACAATGCCCTCTTTAGCCCGGTGAGGGATGAATGATAATGAGGAAGGGAGGAGGGGAAGCCTGGTACCGGCACGTAGCCTACTCCTGTCGAAAAGTACCAAGGGGACCATCGGCTTTACGTCCCATGCGAAAATACGGTGTAACTTTGACCAGTCATATAGGTTCCTCCACTAACCTGGACTGCCGAGCAGTTGACGAGAAGAACGAAGCTGTTACACAAGCTTTCGAACCCTCCAATCCGCTCTAACCAACGGTAAGTAGTGTTTCAGAGGAGAGTGGTCACCCATCCTACTCCTGACCTAGCCCGATAGGTTGCTTAACTTCTGTGTTCGTATGGGAACCAGCTAAGCGACCGCGGTTAAAGCGTGTACACCATAAGGTTGTTATCAGCTGACTGCTGATGTGGCTAGTTAGCCTAATGTGTTCAATACAGTGAACGTCGATGGGGTGGGAGATGAGCTGTCCGACACATTTTAAAAATATTTATGGTCTTAGTCATTTCAGTTGCTTAGGTAGATCCCTTAGCTCAGTCACTTGTCGAGTGCGAGACTTGCATGAACAAGCAACGAAATCTTGTGTTGTGTGGTGTATGTAAGTGCGGTGTGATTAATTTATTTTTACCAGATTTTTTATTGTGCTCGTATAAGTATTAATAGTTTTTAAAAAATATCGTGTGAAAAAAAATTAGTGGGTCACAGGGACGTAAAAGAAACTAGAAAAAATGAAGCAAATGAAGCGTCTCTTCGGACGACTCCCAAAATCAGTTATTTTTTTAATTCTAAAATTTGTGAACACATATAAAGGTGTCCGAAAAGCCTCGACTACGAGTCACATGTGGGTGAGTAATATAAAATAACTTTACCACACGAAAACTATATAGCTTTACATTTGCATATCTTTCATACTGAATATGTTGACATCGATGTACTCGCCCGCAGTGTTTGGCCGAGTTTCCGTCGGTATTAACGGTACTCGCCCGCAGTGTTTGCCGAGTTTCCGTCGGTATTTACGGTACTCGCCCGCAGTGTTTGGCCGAGTTTCCGTCGGTATTTACGGTACTCGCCCGCAGTGTTTGGCCGAGTTTCCGTCGGTATTTACGGTACTCGCCCGCAGTGTTTGGCCAAGTTTCCGTCGGTATTTACGCTACTCGCCCGCAGCGTTTGCCGAGTTTCCGTCGGTATTTACGCTACTCGCCCGCAGTGTTTGGCCGAGTTTCCTTCGGTATTTACGGTACTCGCCCGCAGTGTTTGACCGAGTTTCTGTCGGTATTTACGCTACTCGCCCGCAGCGTTTGCCGAGTTTCCGTCGGTATTTACGGTACTCGCCCGCAGTGTTTGACCAACTTTCCGTCGGTATTAACGGTACTCGCCCGCAGTGTTTGGCCGCGTTTCCGTCGGTATTTACGCTACTCGCCCGCAGTGTTTGGTACGTCTCATTCAGAATCATTGTTTTGACATTTCGTTTGTAATGTCTATCTTCGATTATCGATAAACGTAACAAATCACAAACGCCGACAAAGATTTTAAAAATCGTAGGTCTACATTATTTTGTTCCCAAATACTTCAAATCCAATCCAATAAAGATAACATTCACACATATTTCAGATAGCACAATACAAATATTATGTTATAACCTGTAAAGACCTCCGAGAGATTCCATGAGTGATCAAACAATGTTCTACAAACAACAACACATCAGTGTCAACGGTTTGTGTGTAGAAATCACAGTTGAACACACCCATGGCAGTTTCAAACATGCCCAGGGACAATCCATGCCCCTCTTCAGATGACTGTATTGTGGTATTAGGAATAGTTGGAAAGGAATGTCCGAATGCTGTATTATAAGCAAATCCCAGCATTCACTTGTGACTGAGGAACCCTCGGAAAAAAACGTCAGAATTGCCGGTAGCGGGTATCGAACCGGCGACCTCCCGAATTAGACCCTCGTGTTCTGGCACTGGTCGGTATTGATATGTGTTCATTTATAAACATATATTTTAACAGGGTAGTCTTAAAGGTTCATTTTCAAATTTAAAACCTGTTCATCTGTTCAAAACGCTAATTATACTTTTTTGATACCGTATCGGTACAGGAGTTTCAGAAATTGCCTAAATGGCGGATTCCCAAGATCCTTAGCGTGCCATGGCTACAGTAGAGCGAGATTACGCACGCACCTCTTTCATGATTTAACGCCGGACTCAATACTTATTTGAACAAACAACTGATGTATCACAATAATGCAGAGTATTTATTACAATTACAATGCCAATACAATGAGCCCAGACCCCTATTCTGCAGCGCCCGGGTCAAAAGATGCGTCCAAGCTGCCACCTGTTGAGTTTGGGGATGTTTTTACCATGTTGGTAAATGAAGTAGTGCAATTGAATTTGTTATCCGTGCTTAAACGTAGTCTACGAATTTCCACTTATGACGCTGATCCTACCGGCACAGTCAACAGTTACTATTAAAAGTATAGTCATTCATAAAAAACAAACAAACTGGCAGTCTGTAACAGAACTAAATATGATTGGCATTGAAGTTACAAAATAATTATACAGTAAAGTGGTAAAAAGAATAATAATCACTGTACAAAATGTTATGGTTAATTAAAAGAAAATACAATACACACATTGTTTATACGTTCGTATACATAGACTACAGAAAGAACATATCCACATTCTACATATTGTCGTATAAACACTACCTAGATGTCCTCTCCTCTCACTGATTGTCCTGTGTGCGACAACACGTGGGGTGAGCGTAGATTTGTTCACTTCACTCGTTCACGCCTATGAACATTATTAGCCGTTATTTTCTTGTTTCGCCGTAACACGATGGTTCATCTTACCCACTTTGTTACATCATTGTATGTTAGATATGTTGTCAAGATTCAGGTTAAGTTTAGCTTAAGCTCAGTATTTTGAGCCAAGTGCTTTTATTTTTAGCGATAAAGTCTTTTTCATGCAAGAGACACTCGTACATTTAGTTGGGTAGGCTATATTTAACGTTCCACTGCTCTGGATTAAACTTTACGTCTTGCAAAGCCGTGAATTTCTACCGCAACTCGCTGCTACTGTTTATTATTCCAAAATCGTGGTACATAAAAACTTACTTTGATGTTGAGCATGTTGGCTTTTTATGCACGTTCCAAGTAAGGTCGTGTGACCTGATTTTATTTTATGTTCTAGTCTCTACCTACTCAATGTACGTCACGCCTTTTTATCTCTGCTTGGGAGTGAAGCTGGGCAGAAAGAACTATATTAGATGATTTACTGTCCATATGACATTTGTTAAGTTCTCAAATGATGATTTGCGGGCTTTTCACATGGCCGAATATTTTCCAGTAGAGGGAGGGGGGTGGGGGGGGGGGGGGGGGGGGGGGTAAGCGACATCGCTTTATTTTTTTACATTTATCGTTGCTAAACGTGTAAATGTTTGGTGTTGGTTTAACTATATACTTTCTTGCACATGAGCCGAGGGGCAAAGAAATGTACTGACTCGGTTTCTTCAAGCTTTTACATCTCTATCAATCTGATCAGTGATCACCCTACTCAAGACGATAAGTGAACGGTAGATAAATATGATAAGGAAATTACCACAATCCATGTCTGTGGTTGTCTCAACCGAATAAGCCACCGTTGAGAGTTAAGGGATAGAATCAATATATTCCACTCTTTATCAGACGTAAAGCTCAAATATCACAACCATAATCCCAATAGAATCTACAGCGCAATCTATTGAAGAAAGAACAATCAAATTGAATATCTATAGAGTATGTAAGAGAAAATGTGCAGGGTTCGAAAGCTTGTATAACAGCTTCGTAACTACTCGGTTCGTTTGTGTAGGGATTGGGGGACTGGTCAAAGTTACATCTTTTCACTCGGATGGGAGGTCGAACCCCCATGCTACTTTTCGTCGGGAGTAGGCTAGGTGCCAGTACCAGGTTTCCCCTCCTCCCTTCTTCATGATCATTAATCAATAACCATATTATATTCAATTTTCACTCAGTTGACTACTATTGTGAAAACATTCAATTCGTGTCAAATGAAATTCTAGATGAGCGACTTCTATAACATCGTTCGTAAGGTTGCTCAATATTAATGTCTCCCCGCAAAATATATTCCTTGTAAAGAAAAATCAGGTTTCTTGTTTGAGCTGTCACACTTAACTTATCGTCACAATTATCACCGTTGCATAAAGTGACTCTTCAGTGAATCGCGTAGCAGGACAAACGTGACACTTTAACACGGAAACCATTAAGACATAATATATCCCCGCTAAAAATAGATAATTGTAAACCGAAAAGATAAACACGTATTATTTCGTTCTACGCAATCTTATCTCTTCCTTTCCTGTGCATTATTCAATATTCACATCCTCAACTAATATAAATCATTATCCTAGCTTGATCGCAGATGACGTAACTACCTCTAATCAATGCACTAGTTCACGGTTACTTATTTATAGGAACAAGCAAGTCAAGTTCATGGTGTGACAAGTCTGTCTGACAATCGATCGAGTTATCGAGTTCTACAAGAACAGTCGCGTGTTTTCACGATATTGGTAACGTTTCTCTGGGTTATTGTTGTGGGCCTCATTCATGTCATAACAAACCATGTTCGGTCGTGGCATCTCAATCCATGCACGACACAACCGTAGCGATTTGCCAAACTATTACTATAAGCTTTTTATAAAGGCTTAATTGACTCTACCCCACCGCCTACAATATCCCCCCCCACCCCCAAAAAAGAGTACTGGCCGTATAATTCATTCCAGTTGTCATGAGGAAAAAAAAGGCGGCCATCCCCGAGTTCTCTTTTTTAATGATTGTTGCTATGTATCATTAATCATTTTGTTTCACATTTTCACATGTGGAAGTGATAATTAAAAAATATATTCACAAGAAAACAATAATAGGGGGAGAGGGGATGACGTTTTTCCACTTTGCGACAATTTTAGAACATTAAACATTGAAAAAAAGTAATTTGAACTGAAGAAATCGTGTTTTGGGTTGTCGACAGCTGTAACTAAGACAATTATCGAGGATTAATAATAATGATTTTTCGAATCAATCCTCAGAAACGACGCCTGTTTATATTGACACACCGACTTGTAAGTCCTTCAAGAGTAATTTTACTTCTTATACTGTACGTGGTATACTGTAAAAACATTTAATCCATATAAATTAAATGAATAGTTTTTACAGCTATCGAGTACGCCTACCTTTCACAACACTATGCCATTCCACACCGGTAGGCGAATATATTTTAGCTGTTGAATGGTCACATAGAATACCATGCTAAACACAGTCATATAGGCAACCCAAGACAACCTTACATATGCTTTCGTCACTGGCGAGGTATTCGTAGCCAATCAGCGATCGGTATTTGCGCGCTATTGTCTCGGGCGGTTCGATGGTTGGCTGGAGTGCCTCGCCTGTGACGAAAGCATGTGTAAGGTAGTCTTGGGTTGCCTATATTAAGGTCTACACGCAAGTGGGCCTAATCTAATCATGTACACCGTAAAATATTCTTAGCTTACTGTGTAACTTACATGGTCGTTGTAGGGCTAAGTGCTCTTGTCACTGGTGAAGAAATACATTGTAATCAAGTTTATTGCGGTTCGTTACTAATTTGTGTGTGTGTGGGGTGGGGGGGGGGGGGGGGGGGAGGGGTCTCAAAAAGGATTTCGCCGCGTTACATTTTTCATTAGTTAACCTTCTCACTTTTCATAATTGTTTTTGGCGTCCTGAACGCAAAACCCTAGCATATTAGTTTGGTCTCCACATATTGTCTCGATTTTAACCAGATACATTTTATGGATTGAAACCAATAATCAATTTTAAAGAATGTTATTGGTGAATATTGCACCTATCTTATATTTTTGTTTGAGTATTGTTGGTCTCCACGCTGAGTTTTTTAAAAAATACATCATAATCAAGAAGAACCTTGTACCATGCAACGAACACCATTTAAAACCCTATTTCCACAACCATGTTGCGTCCAAAAGTCACGTTGCTACTAAAGTTCCCTTAACCTTTCCAACCAATCATCTGGCTTTAGTTTGATTTGGCGGCCACCCTTTCGTAAATTGTCCGCAATTGCAGGAAGCATTCGCTACGACGTACAAACCAACTTGAGAGGTTTCAAATTAGATTTATTAAACTCGGCTGGTCAAGTGTGTTTTTCGTCTAAAATAAAAACCAACTCTCGACAGAAACGTCTGACGAGTATTATATTCTTACCTTCTGTCTGCAACATCAGCAGAATCTTGTTGAAATAAAACACAAGACGAACAGACCGATAGAGACGTGAGACTCCAATTCGGGAGGTCGTTGGTTCGACACCGGACCCCGGCAGTCCTGACCGAAGGTTTATTCCTAGGTTTTCCTCAGTCACAAGGCGAATGCTGGGATTGAGTCATACTCATACTATAAACCCTCGGACATCCATTCCCAACTATTCAGCAGGCTTTCTACGAAAAATTATTATTATCATTAATACCGCACGAACAGGTATAACCACGTTTATGAACATACTAGTGAGTAAAGTTTCGAGATCTCCGCTCTCTTCCTCAGGCGCGAAGACTCTGTGTTCCTGTGACACTGTGCTCTCACGCCTGAGGAAGAAAGCGAAGCTCTCGAAAATTTACGCACTTATGTGTTTTTATGTTCATAACCATGGTTACTATTCGTGTAGAATTTTATTTAAATATGCTCCTGTTCTAAAAGGTTCTTGGTTCATCATAATCTTGTCTACTACCTAACAACTTCACTACAACTACGAAATTCACACAGCAGCAAGTTACTGTTGTGCCACAATGTCAAACTCATATAATATTAACTTGTAATTCATCTATCCCAGCGTTCCGCCATAATTTCGGTTAGTTTATTGTGGCCGTATGCGGCGTAGTTATGCATAATTTGTAGGAAACTAGAGGGTAATTTGCGTGACAGCCAGAAGATGTAGTCTGTATACGTATACTGTAGATTACAAAGCTCGTAACATGGTGTTAATTATTGGAGTCTGCTAAAGACAGGAGCGTTTCTGCATCTGAATGAGATGTAGCTACTTATGCAGTCAAGACTTAGGCTGCCACCGTATCATGTTGTTTCTCGGTGATGGGGGAGGGGTAAGAGTTGCAACTTGGTCCAAAACGAGTTATTATGTTAATTGATGTGATATGTCGCCCGCTAATAGTCAACCATGTTTCTTCAGAGATACAAGTTAGTAGAAAAACGTTCTGTGACAGTTCAACATTCTTTTCTTAAAAACTTGAAGGAAAATATAAATGAAGCCAGGGTTTTAGAATGGTAAGACAGGAAATTGTACTGAAAGGTCAAGTAGGTGCCTACCTTGCCTACTGGACGTGCACTGTACTCTAATTATGCAGTTCACAGTACCATTCTTAGCCCGATCCTCGGATAGTATTTGTTGAAAGTCAAATATTGAATGATGGTATTATTGACGAGAATTTAATCTCGAAGCAATAGGGAATAATTTATATCACATTGTTACCAAGTTTCAGGGTCAGGGTCTGGGGTCGAAAATAACTTTTTTCCAAAGTGGCAAAAAAAGTTCTTTGTGAACATAAAGTGTTTCTATTTAGACTGCAACGAGATTTCCCTGCTCACATCTGCACCACAGTTGTTTGTTTGTCCTGCCTTCTCGTCTGATGACCTTGACTGTAGCAGTGATGAGATCTGAGCGCATTTCTTAATATCCGCGGTTTCATTTAGTTTTTGTCCAATTTGATAATCTGAATATAACGGATGGAGTTTTACTAACTTTGTGTTGCGAAACTAAAAAAGTCTTTTAGGATTCGTTTTGTCCGCGTTGCACAGTTGCATAGCCTCACTATTGCGGGGGGTAGTTCTACATTAGTAATTCTTTGTTTAAGAGGAATTCATGTGTGTGTGATTGAAATTCTTTAAAATAAGTAAATAAAACATACATAAACCACCAACGTACTAACAAGAATAACTCAATGTTATTCGCATTGCGATGGTTTCGGTTACTACTTTGATGTGGTATAAACTAAAGTGTGTCACTACTCACTGGAATGGCGCTGCAAATATGTAGAGAATATAATTATTGTAATATCATACACATTAGACATTCTTGCACTCTGCCTGCAATTCAAGAGAAAATTGTTGAAATGCATTCATAACATGTTAGCACTAGTTTTTAGCGAGCTACATGGTTACAGTAAAATGATAACTAATGTAATGGAAGCTAAGAATAAGTGTAGTAAAGTGAAGGCGGACATATGGGAGTAGTTGATGTTAGGTATGCACGCTAATGCTGGGTTTCACCGAGTTACCTCAAATATTATCAGTGGCGTATACATGCACGGGAGGAAGGAGATAGTGGGCTTCAGCCCCCCCCCCCCCCCCACACGAAATCCCAGCTTTAATGATTGTAACAAAGAGATTGTTAATGAAATGTACAATTAATTACAATTATTCTTTTTCCGTATTATTAATCCGTGTATTAGTTTCGATTTTCCCCTTCCACCCTCCGATGTCATCTAGTTGAGTTCGTCGTTGAACACCGAATAATGAAATTGAAACAGACCTCCATTATTTTCTCTTCTCTTCTCTACATATCCGTCTTGGATTATCTGTTGCACTGATTACAGTCGCGGTCTGGCTACTACTTTATTCCTTCCACTTCCTCTCAATTGTATCAGTTAGTACTTGCTCGGGACTCAAAATATTCCAACTAAACAATATTTCCGTTTTATTTAACTTCTCCATCAACTACTTTTACTTACTCTTAATTCATTGTGTGCAAACGAATAAGTTTTAGATGGAGTTGTTAAAGATTCCTTGGTTGCGTTTTGACGATGCTCGTCGCTTTGTCTCAATAGTTCGCTATAATCACTCGATTGAACCGCAACTAGCGGCGCAAACAATGAGGGAGTTCTTAGTCAATATCAAATCAGCGCATTTTAAATATTCGCAATCGTAATTTAGTAATTTAGCTAACAAGTGACTGGAAATACGCGGCAAACATGTTACGAATATTTCCAAACAAAACCAGGTATTTTTTTATATTTGTGTGACTTGATTAATTGTTTGGTCTACTTGGTCTGCAAAATAAAAAAAAACAACATTATTTTGATTGGATATGTTATACATGTGGTAGACGTATAGGTTGTAATCCTTGGGTACGATAAATTTCAACATGAATGATCTTTATGATCTTTATTGGTGAGGTTTAAGACAAGTTGAAATTAAATATTAAAAATCTAATTATGTTTACATTTTTACTTATTGAAAAACATGCAATGCAAAAGTCGAGCCTGGCGTTTTCTGGTTTCTCCCGTCGAACCAAATCATAATTTATTCTTAAACAATTTCAATAAAATAAAATCTTGCACACATTCAATTAACAGATTAACTAATGGACTAATTAAACTAGAAGCTCAATTCAACCCACACATCAATCTTATACCGTGAGTGAAACCGTGTTTGGCGCTAGAACGACTGGACATGGTCGTTTGGTCGTTGATCAGCCAGAGAAGGAAGGACCTGGCGCCGACAACTCGAAACATGTTAATGCGAACTATTAAAACTTCACCGAAACAATCGAGTTGTTTATTTTTTGTCTGCGTCTTGGCTTTGTAACCGGTGACACAAGTTCGGTAGGAATGTGTTGCTGGTAAATGGAGCAGCTTTCTAACAGGCTGTGATATTCTTGCTTGGAGTGAAGTGATTTGCTTCAGTCTTCAGTCTTGCTCTGTCCACATGAATAATGAAGCCTCGTGAAGTTGCCGAATGATGCGTGGGAGGCGTAACCACTCTGTCTAGTTATGATGTATGTCTTGCAGTGCTCTTGAAACAAGAGATAATAGCCCAGTAGTTACTACACACAAGAACAAGACTGCAATGCTGGGCCTGGATTCACAAAGATGCCTCATGCTCTAAGATGTCCTAAGTTAAGGCTGGTCCACACAGATTTTTAAGACATATACGATTTAAGGTTTAACGCGTAGTCGTAAAGTTGGATCATAGGAAACACGTACTGGCGTTCACACAAAGTTTTAGTTTTAAGACGTTGTTTTCATTGTTGTTTTTAAAACAACGTCTTAAAACCTTATGCATTATGTCTTAAAAATCTGTGTGGACCAGCCTTTAGGCAAATCCTAGCCAGATAAATCAAAATAAATCATCTCTAGGGTATTACTACACATTTACAAATGAAATATTATTAGTTGAATTGTTGATATTTTGCTTTATTTTATTATTATAACATTGCAGAACGACATTGCATGATTTGTATCACTAAGATTTGCCTTAACTAGAACGTCTTAGCACTTAGGCACCCTTGTGAATCTGGGCCAGGAGTCGATAGAAGTTGGGCTTGAGTTATACGTATTTCTATTGTTAATTCTATGTTTAATATTAATTAATGAACATTAAATTTTGTAGCATTATCAAAAATTAGTGTTTAAACAAACATGTCATATGAAATTTCGTTTATCGCATTAAAATGGGGAAAATAAAAAATTCAAATTCAATGTAGCTACAAATTAGTCGAGATGTTGCTATAATATTGAGTAGAAATGAGCAATAATTGTATATTTTATCTAAAAATTATTAACCATTGCAAATTTTAGCACCACTAATTAACATTTTTCCATACATTTATAGTTTAAATATAAAACTCAATGTACGCATCTCTCTCTAGGCATGGCGGTAATCGAAGTTTGCGTTGTAATATGGAGCGAAAGCTAGAATAATAAAATAACCTCGTTCCGGAATCGAACGCCGGTCTCTTACTTGTAGCATATGTGACCATCATTCTACCATGTATGTAGGCTATAGATATGTAGCGCTAGCACACGAAACTCTAATATGAAAGTCACCGGTTTGATTCACGCTACCGATAATTCCGACAATGTTTTTTTGTCAAATGTCTTCACCAAGATAATAAAGTGCTTCTTAGGCATGTGCGGGTGTCGACTGAAAAACAGGTTATTAATTTTGATTCCGACAGTTACTGTTTCAGGGTCTGTTAATGAAGATTAACACTGTGATACTCCCGCGCTTATTTAAACCAATTACGTCATTCTGACACGGACTTATCTCATCATATGCCTAAATATAAATTGCCTTGATTTCAATTTAGCATCCACAAACATATTCTGTCCTAGGTTAAAATTTTCACCACCCAAAGTTTAGGGGTTTGTGGAGAAGATCTTGTAATGTTCAAGCTTCTATAATTTAATGTTTATCTAATGACAAACAAACAAACTGTATGATATACTTTTCGAGGGACATATTTTGCATTTCCAAACACCAACTTGCATACATTACACAAGCATAACGACATCTTCACGACTGTGTCTCGTTAGGGTAGCCAGGGTAGCCACTTGACAACCGAGTCACCTCAAGTCAAGGCACTTCTGTCGAGAAGATATCTCTCATTCTCGTTTGATATTCATACAACTTGTCAAGGATCGCTCTCCTGAACATATGTGTCCACAAAACTTACCGTACAACCTCGTGGCATTCAATGACTTACATATGTAAGGTCAACAAAGTGCAAAGTATGAAAACTATGATAATGTAAAAGTCATTTTATTAAGATTTTCATTGATATTTAGACTCCCGTTTTGAATATATAGGTCAACAACAGCTGTTCGAGTGAGGGTGAGACCGTTAGAGCACTAAAATAAAGACCCATACTCTGACATTAGAGATGGCCCGAGGTTGGAGTATGTAGAACATCTAGAGAGTATAAGCTACAAAACGAAAGAAGACGAGCATAAACAAAGACCAAACACTGATGAATGAGCTACCTAAACTACAAGGACTAAGAGTATGATGTTAGTTGGTGGAGGTTAACGATACAGCAGCAGTTTAATGGTTTGTTCAGTTTAATGATTATTGCTTCTCGTTTGATGGAAACGCAAATTACATAACACGGTGTAAAACAATGAAGGGCTACCACAAGGCATGCTTGGCTCTTCATTACTCTTCAAGGCTAATCGAGACGATGATTTATGCCACTTAATAATATCGCCAGCAATATATAACAGTACAGATCTGCAGGTACTCACGTCCACATAATAATAACATCTGTAATCACTATTATGCTGCTACGCTGGCACTCAGACAATGGTTTCAAATGGCCCCTTATCAAGTCTATACTACAAAACACCTTCCAGCATCTCGATATCGAAATCCTAATATACAGTGAGCCCATCGTGAGGGCAAACCAGCAGCCCCCGACCCAGCCTGCTGAGGACATGCCAACCGCCGTAACGTACCATACGTTGGACAAAGATAAGTATGCTCTGCCAAACGACGATGCGGTGGCCTCCCAGCCAGTGCCAAGAGTGGGCCTACAACCTCCAACCCAGCCGACCGAACAGGAAGTCTCCGCTGGAACGCAGCCGACGGCAGCCAAAACGGATGATACCCTGCCGAAGGACGAGCTCGAGACTCCAGACCTGCTAGCCGTCAACGCGTTGAAGACTGCTGACCCAGTGAACTTAGCCCAGTGCATGCGGTCGGCTATAGTGCAGCTTTCGGGGTCCGAGCACACTCGGACTACGGCTGGACCTTCATGCGATGACTCGGTCGCGACTATCCTCGAGACCTCCCCCTCAGCGCTGACCCCCGAGGAAGTCTACACAACATCGATGATTAATACCTCGAGTGCCCAGGACAACATCACCCAGCCCGAGATGGCAAACCAGTCCCAGCACGAGACCTCGTGGGCCCTGTCGCAGCTTGGACCCGACACCCCGGCAAAGCCCCTGACCGCCGAAACCTCGCTGCAGCCAGAAGCTCCTATTTTGTCTAATAACCTTGTTATCACTTCCCAATCTAAACTATCCACAAGTTGCCCCACTCTATTCTTGCCCTCATCCAAAACAAATATGGCGAATCCAGCAACTTTGTGCCGAGCACAGCCTCCGCGACAATCCAAAACAAATCACAAAGTCCTACCATCTTGCTCAAAATTTCAACAAAACAGGGGAAACATATACCCAACCTAAAAGCTTCCAAATCCCACCTTTCACTTATCATGTCACTCAACATACGATCTGTAAGAAACAAAATGGATGAGACCCAATTGTTCCTCTCCAATTATTCCCCAGACATCTTCTGCCTCTCTGAACACTGGCTTTCTCTACCAGAATCAATCTCTTTTTCCATCCCTCCCTATAGCAACGCTGGCATCTATTGCCGCCACACATCTTATGGAGGTGTCGCTATTCTCTCTAAACCCCAATTAGACATCACCCCAATTTTGGGAATTGATCGTCACTGTATAGACAAAATTTTTGAATGCACTGCAGTTGCTTGGGCTTTACCCAACTTACAAATCATTATCCTCTCCATTTACAGATCTCCCTGTGGGGATGTCCATTTATTTCTTGATAAACTAGAGACAGTATTAACTCAAATAACCAATCAATACCCAAAGGCAGACATCTGTGTATGCGGTGATTTCAACATTGACTTTCTTCAACCATCCACCCCTAAAACTAATTTTCAGGATGTCTTTAACTCATTCAATATGTCAGCCACTATATCCACCCCAACCCGAATAACACCTTCTAGTGCCACTCTACTTGACAACATCTTGACCACATTCGACTCTGACTCTTTTCAGACTGAGACTTTAGACTCGGGCCTCTCTGATCATCTGGCCATCTCCCTTCAATTCTCCTCTCCCATCCCAAATGTAAATGCTACTGTATTCAAACGCAAATACACTGATGAAAACATCTCTTATTTTCAAACTCTACTCCACAAGGAACACTGGGATACTCTCTTCGATGCTAGCTCAGCTGAAGTTGGGTTCCTCTCATTCCATAACCGATTTCTATCATTGTTTAATAGTGCTTTTCCACTCACAAAAGTTAAAATCAACTCCTCGCAAAACCATAACAAATGGATTACAGAACGGATTCGTACGGAGTCAAAGGAACTCCTCCGCCTCCATTCTGCCTGTAAGCTACATCCTTCTGACACTAATCTAAAGGTAGAATATAATAAGAGGAAAAAATCCCATTCTCGTAATATAAAAGTTACGAAACGCCAGTATCATGACCAACTAATTTCCACCTCGTCTAATAAATCTAAAACTACATGGCAAATCATCAAATCTGAGACCTCTTCCTCCAAGCAGTCGCCTAATATCTCTCTCGCTGTTGATAATAATGTAATTGATGATCCTACTGAAGTAGCCAACCTCTTTAATGTGTTCTTTAAAGAATCCAGTTACGTTCTCCCTCCCGTATCTCACCAGTCCCTAACCTTTGCTGGAACAAGTTCCACCTCTCCTCTGTTTACTCCGAGACGGCCAATTAATTCGTTCTTTCTTTTCCCTACTAGTGCCACTGAAGTCTTTAAAGTTATGAGAAAACTTAATTCGAAATACTCCTCTGGCCTCGATGGTATCCCTGGTGCTATCATTGCCAAATGCTCTAGATGGCTAGCGTTTCCCCTTTCTCATGCCATCAACCTATCCTTTCATTGTAGCTCATTCCCTTCTATACTTAAACACTCCATGATTATTCCAGTCCACAAGAAAGGAAAAAAAGATGTCCTTAACAATTATCGACCCATTTCATTACTTTCATCATTCTCTAAAATCTTTGAACTAACTATGCACTCCCGTCTTTCTTCATTTCTTAATAAATATGATATCCTTGATAATAGCCAACATGGCTTCCGCGCACGGAAATCCACAACAACTGCAATCTTCTCTTTCCTCTCTGCGCTATATTCTGCACTTGATAAAGGAGATGAGGCTCTTGGACTATTTTATGACTTAAGCAAGGCTTTTGACACCATTGATCACCAGCTGCTCCTCAACAAACTTATGTCCATGGGGAGTATGGGTCCGGCCCTCAGCTGGATTGCTTCTTTCCTGTCTAATAGAACCCAATCAGTAAAAATCTCATCCTCCGTAACCAATAAATCAGTTCTTTCTAACCCGCTTCCAATACAGAATGGTGTTCCCCAAGGCTCAGTCCTTGGTCCTCTTCTTTTCCTACTGTATGTCAACGATCTTCCTAAAATTCTTTCTATAGATTCTGTCTCTGAATATGTGAAAAGCTTCCTCTCACAATATGCTGATGACACAACCCACCTTTTCACATGCCCAAAGCTCACCAACCAATGTACCAATGACCAATCTGTCCCAAAGCCAACTGATCAGCTGCTTATACAAGCTGCCACACTTGGGGCCTCTTGTATGTCCTCATATTGTTCACAAAATCGATTGGCCCTTCAAACGTCTAAAACAGTTTATATCAAGTTCTGCTCAAGTGTTTTAAAACCAACCTCCAGTCCACTCATTCGTCTGGATGGAAACAGCATTGCAGGGGCCATATCTCACAAAATCTTAGGTCTTAATATCACGGAATCTCTTGATTGGTCACCCCACATTAACAATATTGCATCCAGACTGTTAAGTGGTTGTTTTATGCTCCGTAAGCTGAAAATGATTGCTAGCAAATCATCCCTACTCCTTGTTTATCATGCGTACATTCATTCCATTCTTTCCTATGCTGTCATTTTCTGGGGCTCCTCGCACCATGCACATAGGATTTGTATCATTCAAAAACGAGCTGTTAGAATAATAGCTGGGATATCAAGGGGACAATCGTGCAAGCCCCACTTCAGCAATCTTGGTATCCTCACTCTCCCCTCTACACTTGTCATGACTGCGGCCACCTTTGTTAGGACTAACCCTGAACTTTTCCCCCTTAACGCTTCGAACCATAGTCACATGACTAGATCTAACTCAAATATTTTTATACCCTCTTTCAAACATGCCTTCTTCAAACATAGCCCTGCCTACTTGTGCTCTAAAATTTTTAACTGCCTCCCTGCTGAGATAAAAAATTCTGACTCAGTCGCAACATTTAAAATCAATCTAAAAAACTACCTGCTTCAAAAGACTTTCTACAATCTTAACGAATTCCTGATTGCCACTGACTAGACTATTATATGTATGTATGTATGTATGTTTGTGGTTATGTATGTATGTATGTATTATGTGTTTGTATCATATGTACGTATGTAATATAAATGTAATGTTAAATGTTAAATTTCTATGTTTGTTCTTGTTAGTTTTAAGTACATATTCACTCTCTCTCTCTCAAGAGGAGTACACCCTTACATTGTAATGGTCAGTGAACTATGAAATAAATATGAAATAAATATGAAATGGCCCATAATCCAACGGTTTATTACCCCGCACATGCTCTAGAAACTTGTATGCGGACATTGCTCTGGCTGGTAATACACTTATACATATCAATGTGTTTGGATGATATACTGTACTATACTATATACTATACTAAAGTAAGTATTCGTATAGGGCCTACTGATTATTGGGAGTTGCACTTGACGGAGAGAAAATAAGATCACTTAGTAATGCTCATTCGAAGTGATCTTTACTACTATATTAGGGAGTATAGTAGTAGTAGTAGTAGTAGTAGTAGTAGTAGTAGTAGTAGTAGTAGTAGAAGTAGTAGTAAAGAGCACTTGGAATGAGCTTTACTACAGGGATGTTTTCGAAAATGTATTTATATTTCCCAGTGTGATGCTTAACCCTTTAAGTCCCCAACTAAGCGTTCTACTAATAGTTTTATTAGGCTCAGATTCTACGAACAAATTATATCACGGATACAGTTTAAAAAGAAACGTGTACCATAAGCCCCCAGGTATGGCCCATGTTTCTCCTCAGAGACTTGAGTATAATGCACGAGTCTGTTCTAAGTCTGTTCAAGACAATCCTACCCCATCTACCGTTATTTATCTTCGACGTCCTCATAATTCACCTGTTCATGTTCTCGATAAGTTTGCTGCATAAATTTGGAGCTGTTCCAAAAACTTTGTATAAGTCTCCTCAAATACCCATAAAATGGAATTGAATTTAAAACAGGTCATCATAAAAGCAGCACGTTTAAGCGGGGTGTCATATCCTATCATTCATTCTATTCTCTACCAAAATAATAATAATAACAACCACAAAGTATTGTGCTATTTTAGCAATATAAGTACAATCATAATAATGAATAATAGTAAAAGTTCATGGTTTGCATGTTTGTAGTCGTATGATTACGTTTGAGAATGATTTTCTGCGATATGCCCTGTATTCTTTCTTGACATGCGAATGATCTCTTTTTGGGAACGAACAGAGGCCAGATGCAAAAAAAAAAAACTCCGTTGAAGAAAAAACTAGTAAAGAATAAGGGATGGCAGAGATTGGCTTTGTGTACATTTGATTTCGCAGACGTCGTTATGTTAATTGGTGGTGTAAGGTTACATTCTAGATGTACCAGTTAGAGTGCTCTCAAAGAACAAGTGTATAGTTTATTAAATTAAAAATAAATTATTAATAAAAACTTAACTCTAAAGAACGGTACACGACATAAATAGTGAAGAATGGTCTCAATTTGGTTTCGTGAGCATTGCAGACCACATGAAAAATAAATTCCAACACTGAAATCAGAAGGGGTGATATTGTGTAATTATTTATGTCCATATTAATCTAAAAACAATAACTCTGGGCTCTACAGTCTGTTGTGTTTACGAAATCAAATTTTTACTATTATTATTATTGATTTTCAATGTTGTGAAACGTTCTAGAGAAAAACTATACTAAAAATGGGGCGTGGTTTCTAAAATTGGGCCTATCCAAAGTGCAAGTGTAGTGTTACGACCAAGCCTGCACTCCAAGCAACGTACAAACTACGCTACTACAACAGTGCGTTGTTCCGCATGTATCCTTGTTACACAATGCACTCTATGTATGAACAACGCGTGTTATGTAATTAGACAAACGTATTACGATCTATAAATACACCATTCACGTACGTTGTTGATCTAACAAGAGACAATAAATTAAACCAGATGCTAAAATATCATCGGCTGGCTATGACGTAGTTGCGGCAGCAGGTTGTGTCAGTACCGCTCATAAACCGGTCGCCAAGAATAAAACACCGCCTTTTAAAGTTCCTCTTGCGAGACAGGGCGAGTTGAGGGGGCGGCTACGTTTTCATTTCTATCGACTCACAAACTAGAGAAGAAATGCCTCGTTTTTTGTAAGTTAGGAAAAGTTGAAAGTTTTTGAGGCAGGGATGGGTCGGGATCAGACACCCACGTCTGGAAGTTGGGGCAGACATCTCGGTTCATTGCTGGAAGATTGTGAGGGGTGGGGGTGAGATAGTCGTGATGGGGTGGCATTAGCGCCCGGTGTTTTGTTAGGTGTAGAAGTAGTAATTCAACCAAGACGGTATCGCTTTTTGTGTCCTTGACCTGATTTTCAGTGTTGATAATATTGACGATGAAAACATACATAATAATTCTAATGACAATGGTGTTATGATAACCAAAGTAATGTTAATGATGGTGATCCTAATTATGTGCACGGTGAAAGTAATTTAATGACCCCGGAGTAGAATAGGTCCAGTGTAGATCTGCCTGTCGTACTAATTGTGCTAACAGAGCTGATGCTATATAACCTTTTCAAATAACTATAACTTTTTCAAATACATTTCTAGCGGTTTATTACTACGAGCTACCCTGTATTGCTGCCTCGCTTGGCGTTATATAACAAGAGGTAACAGCTTCCTGATTCTGTTGATAATAGTTCCTTCTTCTTTCTTCCTTCTTCATCATCGGGTTTAGGAATTACGAAATGAATTGTCAATTTCATTATTATGTAAATATCTCGAGTTTCTATCAAATTCCAAAAACTTAAAGATTATGCCTCGCCAACAAATACCTTTGACCTTTCTACTTATTAAAAACATGTACCGGAGAAAAGTTGCGACGTTTGGTGTTTGGAACCATTTCGACTAAATTAAATTGCTCCAAGTGTGAAAGTTAGACCTTCTCACTTCCCTCAGGCCTCAGCCCACTGCTTTGTAGTTTTCAGCTTTGTTTCATTTTATCGCTGAAGTACTTTGCTTATAAACTGCAAAGTGGGGTAGCAAATTAATACTAAGATGTCGTGGCAAACAGATTGATTTTGCTTTTTCGGTCGCTGGCAGTCCAGTCCAAAAGATATGCGTTACATAATTTCCTGTTGACTATGTGTTCATACGCCACACAATCAAAGATGACTGCTCTCAGGAACGAAGTCCACAGGAGAACATAACCAAGCCTAGGCTAAGCCTGTTTGTGTAGACTTGCCTACACTAAACATTAGAGATTTTAATGACATGTTTAATTACCTTTACATGTGAATTATGTTCAGTTATCAGTAGATGTAGAAATCAGTGGACATAAACAAACCATCGGCTATCTTCTTCTCCTGGGACTGGGACTACTTTCACCGGGAAACTCCATTGTTGACTTTTGACAAAATTCAAATTTCACTTGGCGTTTGAAATCATGCTTCATTTAGCACTAACTAATAATTTAGTAAAAGTCAGATCAAGTTCAGTTTAGTTTAAATGAGATATAATACAACATACATAAACAATTAATACTAATAATACAAAAGTCTTGTTGAATAGAAAGTATTGAACAATCTGGTTGTGACATCTCAACATTGGTTGCATCAACCGACAACGTAACAGGGGCGAATTTTGATGTCCAACGACCGGTTGATTGTAGCCTGACTATTACATAACGTAATGCTTCTGGTAACCATTCTCATTATACTAACAACGTTATTTTTGGACAGCCTGTCCGTGTGGCTTGTTAACCAGCTAAATCAATGTGTTCAATTGTTGTAATAAACGATCATCATCAGTCACCTTGCAAGGATCCAAAACAATTGTTGAACCTTTACAAGTTCTAATCTCTGTTTTATCCAAAATAGAAAACAAATCACAAAAGAAAACAGTTTATTTGTTTCTAAAATGATGATGGGAAATGGTTTTAAATTTTAATGTAACACATCCGTCACTTATTCATATTCTAAAATAGCTCCTGCAATGGCAGTCAATGAGTATGTGTGCTTGTACGCCTCCGTTATGGTACATTAACGGCCCTAGACATACAGAGTTGGTTTCATGCGGCGTTCAATTAAAAAGTGAATCGTGTACGGATTGTTCAAGGTATAAGTGCGTCATGTTGTCACTGCAGCCGCTGTACTCCTTGTAAGGTTGTACGGCGATAGTTGAGCGCGGTGATGCAGTGGCGCTCGGTCGCCTCCTAGCGGCGGTCCTGACAACCACGTCTTCCCTCACCATTTCCCATTCATAATATGTGTACATATTTTATAATGTTTAAAAAAGGCAGTTAATTTTTATTTTGTTTTTACTTTTAGCAATACCTCCTTTAAAAAATTATCAAATTGCCCTTCTCTTGCCTATATTATTATTTTCCCTCTCAAACTGAACTATTAGGCGAAATGGTCAAAGTACAATTATTATTAATTGCATTGTTGTAGTAAAAATAAGGATACCATGTGAAATGTAACGTAACACCCATAGAAAATAAAACATGTATAAATAGATCAAATTGTGATGTTATGTGAGAACTTTTGATCATTTTCTCGCTGATAGTAAACCTGTGTAATGTTTTGTGAGTACTTTGCTTGAGTACTTTATTCCTGAACGCTTAGCAAGGGCGTAACATGGAGGCCCTTGTACTAATCCTCCCCTTGAAGTCTGCCTGCGCTAAGGGAGTCAACAAGTCTACTTACCTCAGTCTCGACCCAGTTTCTCTCTCAGAGGGGGATGAGGGAAGAGGGAAGCTTCACAGAGACTCACACTGCTGGATACACATTTACATCTTTATTTCTTTACCTTATTGTAGTACATTCGTATGGCTTAGGCCTAGGCATGTTGTCGACATTCGACTCGTACGCATTATCATAACATTGTACCACACTTATTGACTTACTCTATTACTCTCTGTCTAACATGTATAGAAACAATATATGTTTGCTTTAACTGGAATAAAACAATGCGCTCAGCGCACTTTACAATCATACATATGCCGTAATGGAAAAACATTGTAAGCTGCATAACGTTGGGATTCGTCAATCATCGAAATGGTTTTATTTCTGACTAGTGAAATGCGTTTCCTGTGTTAGTTGACATCGTCCTTCGCACTCGAGTCTATATTTGAGATTTGCGTCCAGCGCTCTTCTATTAAAATATATGAAATAATAATTTGGACGTTCCATATAGCCAGCGTATCTCCAAGAGAACATTTGTTCGCGCAGCTTTGAATGTGAACTGCAACGCGAAATCTTCTGGCACGTCTCAACATGCGGGGTGAAAAACAGTTTGGAATGATACCAGGAACGAAAAAAAAGTAGCAGTCAAAATAAATAAGACGTTTCAATTTTGGCTTCGAGTTTAACTGTTCGATGCCAGTGGTTTGTGCGGCCGCTTCACACAAGCCTGCGTGTGGGTATAACCCAGCCCAATGCCAAGTATACATATTCACTGCAGAGCTGTTTGTTTGTAATTGGAGGAGTAACGAGTCGATTATTCCATATTAATGCGATACGAGTTGTCCGTTGTCTGCTTCGAGCTCAGCCGCTCTTCAAGCCTACGCTACACTCGGAGGGAGCTCATTACCATTCAAGTGTCAGCTTTGGACGCCTATTAGGGTTGGCCTACTGTACATATACGTTTACTTTGGGGTTTCGGTAACTCTAGAAACATCAATATTTAGTCTAAACATTACGAGTTAGGTTTGCCAGGGCCACATCAAATTTTACGATAGGGCTATTTTTACTGCGCACGCGCCTTAGCAGGCCATCCATAAAAATATACGTTAATTTCACAGTGAAAGCCGACTAAACATTCAAGGATTTGCAGCAAATATATAATATGGATTTCATGCGATTTTTTATTTCACTTTTAATGTTATCACTTTATTTAATAATGTACATATTTTACACCAATTACTTGAACAGAAACAACATGGGAATAGATTGTCTTATCACTCTATTAATCATGGGAACAAATGAATAGGTTTGACCGTGTGGAATGAATATTATGTACCTACTTAGTCTAAGGATTGACACAAATGTGACCTGTTCACGTTTAAACACTCGGTAACCGCGCATGCGCAGCTGCACAGCTGATGCCCGTCCGGCTTAGCGATAAATCACTCAGCTGTGACTGTGGCAACTTGTAAACCTATCTTATTTTTCAATGGTGACCTTATTGCATACTAAACCATTGATGCCATTTTCTCTGCGTTCGATGTCAGAGAGCTTAGAGATATTGCCGAAGATAGCTTCTCAAATGCTACCTGCAATGGCGATTTCTAATATGATCATTGACAATGAGACTGGAACAACAACCAGGTGAAAGATCAGATTCTTAAATGCCTAAACATGGATACTTAAGTTTGGTATCACCGGATATTGGTCTTTGATATGTTTCCTTGACTCAAATCTAAGCAGAAACACAATGTTTTTTAGTTATAGTGTAGTGAAATTACTGAATCTGTGACTGATAGGTATATGAACGTACAGTCAATTGTAGCTGATTAATATTATCAAAGCCGATTATGAATGACAGTTATGTAAACGTGAACAGAGTTTACACGAAGTTGGATTGTATTGAAATAATGTACGTAAAGTTCTAGAGAACGTAGAGAAATAGTGCCATGTTGGAGGGATCTACGATGCTTTAGGAGGTCTCAGGGGCGTCGCGACGCTTCCTGCCGGGTCCGCCGGCGTAGTTGGCTGCTGCGAGGCCCATCAGATGCTTGGCGGCCTGGGAGCCGGAGAACCCGCGGCTGAGGCCCAGGTCTAGTCCGCGCTTGTTGCTGCAACACAAGGGGACAGGTATTAGGGGTCATTTCGGTACTCTGCTCTTAGCATCGTCAGATGAGATGCTTGGCGGCCTGGGAGCCGGAGAACCCGCGGCTGAGGCCCAGGTCCAGCCCGCGCTTGTTGCTGCAACACAAGGGGACAGGTATTAGGGGTCATTTCGGTACTCTGCTCTTAGCATCGTCAGGAGGTCTAACTCGCGCTTGTTTATGAAACAGAAACATTCATTCGGAATTCATTTGTTTCTTAAACAGAAACAATATAAGTATTCGGTACTCTGTTCTTGGTATCGTCAGGAGGTCCAGACTAGGCTTGTTTTTATTTCGGTACTATGCCCTTTCCGTCGTCAGGAGGTCTAACGCGCGCTTAACAAACACTATACTACTAGATATTTGTATTCTATTGTTTCTTCTACCACATCAGGCGGTCTCGATAGAGGGTCAGAGAGTAATAAGGCTGAACACTAAAGAAATTATTAAATTAATATCATTATCTATGATTTCAACAAACAATAAAGCTTAGTTAAATACGATCAGATTACATTCCCTATTATCCATTTTCATTACACATAATTTGACATTGCTGCAGAGGTGGACAAATATATTTCTTTCGTTGGCTATTTATATTGTATTTTTTTTATTTTAGGCTACATATAGTGAGTTTTGTTGATACGTCCAAACTTATGGAAACTTTTTTGCATAATGTGCTTATTGACCCGTGGTTGTAGTGCACAGTTTGAAGCGGGCCAACATGAAAGCTGGTCGCTATCTGATTGGCTGGCATCGATCCCCTCACGGCCAGGTAGACTGTCAATGTCACGCATAGAGTAGAGGTATGCCACACTATTCCAATGTCTTTGGCGACAACTACACAAGTAAATACTGTCGGTTGTGGTACAGGACATTGGCCTTAACTTGCAGCGACAGGTATGGAGTGCTACTCTCAAGGTAAATTAATAAAACTCAAGTAATATGGCGTATTTCAGATTGATTTGGTTACAAGGAATTCATAGTCATCCCTTACCTAGGGGCGCCCGTTGTTGCCAGTTAACAATTTCGTGCATGATATTTCCCATAAAGAATACAAATTCTTAGCATCGGTCGCCCGTAGGGGTAGGTGGCGACTACGAATGACTTCCAACTAAATATTTATGTCTCCGATAACTCCAATAAGTGACACCCAAAATATTTAGTTTGAACTCATAAGACAGGGCATAAATCTACTATAGCAATTGTTTCAAAACATTGATGGGTAATTAGTAATTACTAGAAAATAGCATTGCACAATGCATCAATCTTCGCCGTATTACCACTTGCCGCTAGAGCGCACTAGTGTTTCGTGTCCTGTAATATTCTACTACGGTATTTACCACAAGACTCCGCCAGCCGACAGATATTATTATAATTCCACACAGGACAGGAAGATTACAATTAGCCCCTCCCCCGTGTACGAGTGCTTCCTGTCAAGACGCAACATCGAGCATGCATGCACTTACTGCATGGTAACAAACTCATCATACGAGTGTTCTGTCGGTTCGCCCACTGGGCTGTGGTAAACAAGCGCGGAGGAATCAGACTTGCATCAGCTGCATTCAGACTACGCTAAATTAACGGAGAACGCTTCAAAAAATTGAAACAGTTATTCATAACAGATATTTGATTTTGCATCAGTTAAACAAACTTTAAAATGTTGTAATTATTACGATTGTCACTTCTTTAATCATCTCAAAAATGTATAATTCTCAAAATATTGGTAATGAAAAGTTAATTTAACAAATTAGGTACCCTTACTTTTGAAACTACTCGAAAATATAACATTTTTAAAATAATATTTGATTAATAAATAAAAACATGACAAACAAATATGTATTATTGTATAATGATGTTATCGTAACATTTCAGGGATTGAATATATTATTATATTTAGACTTTGAAGACAATATGTTTTCGAGCATGATTGTCGTAGGTCCTTCCTCAGTTTCGTGCGGTAACCCCTATCGTTGCCGTCCGGCTTCCAACTTTCTAATAGAATTAACTGCACGCATGGAGTTTGTTTACGATATGCAAGTATATTGGTTAACATTATCTTATCAACGCACAGTAGATATCAATTGACTCCCCCCGTATTCCTGATAGTAACTCCGTGGCTAAAACATACACATGTTGTTTAACAACAGACATGCTCATACTGCATGGCAGGAAATAAATTATACGAGTTAATAAATGTGTATTTTAAAAGACCCATTGAAATTATGATTACATTAATTAATTAACGGCCCAGGCGTTGCATTGTTATCTGTGGTGTTGATGTATGACCGACACTACTCTACCCTACAGAGTCGGTAAAGCAGTTAACTGTTCGTGGAACATCACTCTTGATTTAACATTAAAACTATTACCGCATATAATAAAGGAAAGCTCAGACAGCCAACGTCAACGAGTGACATACGAGAATGGCTGATGGTTAAAAATATACTAATATTTCCAGTATTCCACTTTATGGCAGAGGAAAACCATCACTGAGGATTAATGGTGGTGGGATTCGAACCCGTGACCTAAGTCCTTGCGTGCTATATCGCATAGTCACATATCGGTTACACCAATCATGATGGACGCAAACTATGGTACTGTGCATTGTAAACTCCCACTACACGGCGACATTTAAATGAACTATCTACAAAACAAATACATTATCAAAACCCCAGAAACAATAACAATAATAATAACCGTAAGGAGAAACATGTTGATCACAATATAATAAATACAAATATCAACCTGCAACTGTTTTTATCAGAAATGTGTCAAGTTCCTTCAATTGCGTTGCGTGACTGCAGCATACGTAGTTAATGTAATTGATTCAGTGTAAGCCTTGAGTGCAATTACTTGTCCGTCTGATTCTGATCCTACTGGCAGAGCCCGCACACACATACAATGTAATAATACAATGTTGACTAGCGCCACTGCTCAGAGTGTCAGTATCATGTCTAGAGTGCACAGTCTGACATCGAACCCAGGGCCCGGATTCACAAGAGGTCCTAAGTCTCTTTTTGGTCTTATCTCTAAGACCGGCCTAACTTTGAACCTCTTATAAAACCAGGAAAATGTCTTAGAACGGATTTTTTTAAAACATATTATTGGAATGTTCATTATGTCCTTGTTCTCACCAGGAATTAGTAACTTTTTATGTGACCTGGGTCTGGTTTTACAAGATGTTTAAAGTTACGCCGGTCTTAGAGGTAATACCAAAATAAGACTTAGGACCTCTTGTGAATCCGGCCCCAGGTATCTTGAGCCATCACTTGCAAGTACACATAGTCCATTCACAATTGTGCCGCTGTTTCTGTTGTCGATGTGTCTTAATTACGCAAGTACGTAGGAGGGGGTAAGCAAGCCCCCCCCTCCCCCCCCCCCGCCTCGTATAATATAGCGTCGTCCGACTACCCCACTCATTTAATAAAGTGTCACTTAGTCATAATTCATTCCATTATTTACATTCGTCTGATAGCACAAGGTCATTAATTAGTTGCATGACTACTTTTGTTTTGAATGGACGTTTCACTAGAAGCGAAATAAAACGAGGCAAGTTTTGTCATTGAGGAGTCAAGACTCGATCAGTCTTTGTCGGGGCGCGGATTAGCAATATCCTCCAACCAGAACGACTCCCACACGGAATATCCTCCGACCGGAACGACTCCCGCACGGAATATCCTCCAACCGGAACGACTCCCGCACGGAATATCTCCCGTGTGGAACTATGTACTCTCACACGGAATATCCTCCAACCGGAACGACTCCCACACGGAAAATCTCCCATGTGGAACTTTGTACTCTCACACAGAAAATCTCCCCACAGAAAATAACTATACATTTTACAGTTTCGAAAATGTGGAGATATTGCCACATTTTTTTATTGTCGATTTTGAAAGTCATTTAAGAGTTTAGCCTAGGTTTGTAAGGCTACGTTAGGTAAGGGCACGTTAAGTCAGGTAAGGTTAGATGTAGTAACAAAACACTGCTCGCTATTCTTAGAAACCGCAAATGTACCCTACAATGGGATGGGAGTTGTGGTTTCTCGACTTTTTCCCCAACAATACATATTATTGTTCTTTCACAACCTATATGTTATTTTTAAATATTGCTATATAATTTATGGTTGTGAAAAGAGTTGTTATACTCGAAAATTTCTGTCTTTATTTGTGTTTTAACAATATGATTTATCTATAATATGTTCAATAAAGTATTATTATTAATCTTTGTGTGTGGGTGTTTTCAGTTGGGAACGATTGTTTGTACCCTTGCCCCTGCTTGTACCTTGCTTGTACCCTTGCCCCTGCTTGTATCTTGCTTGTACACTTGCCCCTGCTTGTACCGTTGCTTGTACCCTTGCCCCTGCTTGTACCTTGCTTGTACCCTCCCTTGCTACCTGCGGGTAATGAACTAATGAGTATATCTCAGACCCAACGAGCGCCAGCCAATCAGAAGTGCGCGTGGTTTTTTAGTGTTTAGCTAAACATGTGGCACACGAGACGCATCCGTAACTACATCTAAATCGTGTTGTCAAGACTCTGTGCGCCAATGCATCAGGGAAGCTTCATTGATATCAGAACAGCTGCAATTTAATGGCTTTAAATGCGCGCAAATATTTGTAATGGTTCAAAAAATGTTACAATTTATTTCGATGGATGAAATCACGTGGGTAAAGGTAAAGGTTAAAAGCCATCTCCATGGAGTTGTAAAAATACGTGGTGTTTACTGAAAAAAATATTATATGTACGGGGATCCGTTACGTCCCAGTTGGTGCATGTATATGTAGTTGATATACTGCTGAAAGTTGTTCGCAACAAAAACACTAAATTCACAAAAAAATGTTCGGACAGATAAGGATTATATTACTTTCGAAATATGAATACTGGGCGTTGCCACCAACAAAATATACGCTCCGTTGCATTTGATAAAACTAACTTTCCTAGAGCTGTAAACGTCCATTGTTGTCACTTACTGCGCGGACTCAATTTGCTATATTAGAAACATTTCAAACCAACATTGCGTTTTGAAAAAGCCGCCACAAGAGTTGAATGATCTGGTTGCGTTCCGTAAGACGACCGAGCTCGACCGGACTTTTCCCGTCTCACAGGGCAACAGAACCGTTCTGTGGTTACAGAGAGCGTCAACGACCGTCAAAACGACCAAACGACCAACACTGTATTGTAAATATCGGCTTTTAACCCACTTCGATAAAAATATAAGTTTCCAAGGCTATCATATTTGCATTAAAATCTCGTGCTATATAGAAACAATCCAGCACGAAAGAGTCCTAAGTTTCTATTTTAGTGTTGAAGGTTGAGACTTGAGAGATAATTCCTCCCCCAGGTGTTTCTTTTCCAACCCTGTACAATTTTGTAAACTAGTCATTATTAAAGTATGATTTGTAAAAAAAAACAAAAAAAAATCCTCTTTTCTAACATAGAAATCCGGCCTCCGATTATTAACTATTATACTACATATAAAAAATCACGGTATTTACGTTTCAAATTTATTTACAGTAGTTAACGTAGCAAATTCTACTGTGAATCGAGTTTGTGTCAATGACCAGAAACTCGGTTGTTAGCTGCCGACTCTCCAGCAACACTCGGCGCGACCACCTTCTATAATGAAGATACGAGTCCACATGGCCCAATAATAATCTGAACCCAGCGAACGATGACAAAGTACGTCCCTCGAGACCAACCGAAGGTCTATTGATCGATTGTTTCAAAGCTGCGAGCTTACAAAGGGATTTACATCTCCCTATTATCCACCAGCTACTTGTTATCGGTTTTTATGACGTCACAGTTCACTGCTCGGCGATCAGACGATTCAAACAACATTTCAAAAGATTTGAATTCAGTAACTTACTATTGTGAATAAATTCATGTCGTTGTTGTCGAGGCTATGTCTTATAAAAACCGTATTAAGTATTATCTTACATAACTGTGATATAATTAAAATGTGTACGTGCATAATTATTTTGCATTCAAACACAATGAGAATAATAAGTAGTTCGTCGTAATGATTAAGCGGTATTAGTGTCAAGACTATTGTTATTAAAGTGGAGGATGAGCGAAGCGTTTTATTGGATTCCACGGTGGATGTCTGTGCGTATATGTGTTGAGTAAGTGGATTTACGGATTTTATTTTGATGAATAAGGTATTTTCGTTATTGATTCTTACTATACAGATATCTCAAACATTCCGTGATAAATATTCAATCTTCACCATTAGGTGAGGACGTAGTTAATCGATCTCTGTGGAAGTAAGCGAGTAGGTATTTAATATTTATGGATACCAAAAGCATACTAAAAAAAGTAATGAAAATCACACATACGACGACTTAAAGAAAAGGGCACTAGCAACACCAAAAGACAACAATGGAACAAATGAATTGAACTGATGGACAAACCATCAGCTGTCAAAATAATAAAATTGCAACCATAGAAATAAAAACAAGTGTAGAAATAGTAACTGCTCGCCATTTAAAACTTTTACTGATAGACAACGACTAAGTGAAAGTTTTGTATGTGTATTTGTTTGTTTTTGTTTTGTGTTCCAAAATCAGAAAAAATTATTTTTTGACAGCTTGTTGTTTGTCCATCGATTCAATTCATTTGTTTCATTGTTGTCTTTTGGTGTTGCTAGTGCCCTATAGTTAAAAAAATCAAAGAATAATATTGATAGATTCTGAGCATTAACTCAACTTACAGTAATTAAATAATAATTTAATATTATTATTAGAAACATGTTAGTGAATGTTAATCTGTGACGATGAAACGCTGTATCTAAATCTACTCTGACGTAAGTTTTAGTGACAACTACGAGGCTTGTTTATGCAACAAGGCTAATCGAGACGTTGAGGTCGCCAGTTCAGCACTACGACAGTTTCCTCAGTCACAACTTCACAAGGAGAATGCTGAGATTGTTCTACTCATAACATCCCTTGTACAGAACTTGCAACTTGCAAGACATTGCAAATATATCATATAAGATAATATATTGTATCAAAAGTGTCAACTGTAATGATAATCATAATAATATTTTAAGCCAATAAAGAGATTGATGTATGAAACAGATTTTTGCGTGGTTTAATGTGCCGGAATGCGATGGTCACACCATGGACTTATAATTGTAACTTCGTTACTGGACTAGAATCAGCTAACAAATCAATGTACCAGAAGAAGGCGATGGGCAGCCATTTTAGCCCTTAAGTTTCGGATTTTGACAATGTTCACATTGTTGTTGTGACTGTTGATGTGTAATTGCTTAGCGATAGGGGCTAAAATGTCCGAGAATGTCAAAAAACCGGAAATGAGAATCGCAAACGCGTATTCGAACCATGTTGCACATCCAGATAGTTGTAAGTCCATGGTCACACCACAGCGTATTGATATTGACACCACAGAGCTTCATCGCTGGGACTCCTTAGTACTCAATAACCTATTAATAACTTCACAGGATACAGTTCTTGTGTTGATAAATACAGCCGGGCTGTCACAGCCGGCCGACACTAAAGCCAGAGCGGAAGTACTTGTTGATTGCGTCATTATGACGTTTAATTGTTCAATTATGAAAGGCAGCGAAAGGAAATACTATCAGTTGATGTAACGTGTTTCAATGCAGCTTCTTTGCGTTGTATGAGCGAGAGGTGAGCGACAAGAAATGTGAACTTGATTATTTATGTACAATAGAGCCGACAGTGGAAAGCCAATATCAATTTGCATGTTGAGCTCCACACCATTCTGAGGGGGAGGGGGAGGGGGGGGGGGGGAGGGGGCCGAGTTGACAAAACACGAAAGTTTATTTATAAACACTGACGTATCGGACAACGGGGGAAATTAACGTGGCGAACTTTTCAATATTCGAGCTTTTAATGTATGAACAAATGTTTATCTATCAGAAATAAAAACAATTTTACCTGGACTGCGCTCAAGCAAGAGTCAGTAGTAAGTAGTAGTAAGTAAGAGTAATGCTTAAGAACGATCGTTCCGTTGGCCCAAGTTTTGTTTCTAACTTCTAACCCCTTGATCCCTCGCAGTTACATTTTCTTAACTCATTTTGATAAGCTATAAAACATTCTTGAAATAACCCCTTCTTTTCACACCCATTTATTTCAGAACCGAGAACTATTTTTAAAACAATTCCGGGTAAATCATAAATAAACAGCAACATGACGTTTAATTTTTAATCTTAATTGATTCATGTGGTGCGGCCGTTACTTTGGATACCCGACTTCGCTCGACTGCCAGAACGAGTGAGATAGTTCTAGACTCTATCCAGGGTTGAGAAGAAGCAATAACATGTTTACAGGTATACGACTGTATTTGGAGCCGGACTGAAAACTTTCATGGATGCCAACGTTTACATGAAGTTACCGAAATGGATCCGAACTCGATTTCGGTCTCGCATCAACACACGTGATAGGACTGAGTACGGGTTTTCAGTACGGTCCAGCTATTTAGTCGGACCGAGCCGAGTAGTTTCGGAACCGTTTGCCAGGTGTTTACTTTTGGAAAATAAAATAATATAAGATATTATTTCAAGGTGGAAACAACCATTTCAACTTATTTATTTGACAATCACATGGTTACAACAACACAAGAAAACATCTGATATAGAAACAAATAAACACACCGCCTACACGTACATACAGAGTTGATTAATATTAAAATATATCAAAATACAACATTCCCACTTAATCAACACTGTAATAATCCCATTGATTTACAATGTTTTCTATGTTGTTTTACCGTCAGACCCTTTGTCATTATGTCTGCTGGCATATCACTAGTAGACATATAATTCAAACAGAGTTCACCTTCTTCAACTCTCTTGCGCATATAGTGATACCTAACTTCTATATGTTTGGTACGAGAGTGGAAGATGGGGTTCTGGCATAGTTTGATTGCACTTTGGTTATCACAATGTATAACAATAGGCTTCACCTCCCTTGTTAACTCTGAATATAACCGTTTCAGATAAACTGCTTCCCTAGCACATTCGGATAGAGCAACATACTCTGACTCTGTACTGGAAATAGACATGCATGACTGCTTCCTTGTAAACCAAGAAATAGCTCCACCAGCAAGTGTGAAAACACTCCCTGAATAAGAGTGTCTATCTTTCTTACAACCAGCCCAATCAGCATCTGAGTAACCAGTAATACCCCCCTCTGTTGGCTTATAAGAAAGACACAAATCACTTGTCTGTTTAAGATATCTTAGCACTCGCTTTGCATGTTGCCAGTGTTCATTAGTATAACACGTGTTGTATTGACTTAGTGCACTGACAGCAAACATAATATCTGGTCTAGTGCTAACTGCAATATACATAAGACATCCGATAAGATTTTGATATGGTAAATTTGCTTTCATAGTGTCACTTGACTTTACAAATGTTAGATTTGTCTCCACTGGAGTATTTATTGGCTTTGCATCTACCATACCAAATCTTTCCAACAGCTCATTAATGTAAGCAGTTTGATCTATGGTAACTACACCACTATCTTTGTTTCGAGTTATTCGCATACCAAGGCAACACTTAACATCACCTAAATCATGCATTTTAAATTTAGACATCAATGCTTTCTTGAGCTTACATTTCTCCTCCACATTGTTGGATAAAACTAAAAAATCATCCACATACAATGCTATGATGACAATGTACTGATTACTGATCTTATAGTACACACATGGCTCATAATCAGATTGCTTGAATCCCAATTCAACAAGAGTTACATGGATTTTTCTATTCCACATTCTAGACGCCTGCTTCAACCCATACAATGCCTTTTTTAACAAACATACTTTATGTTCATCACCGTCTTTACAGAAACCCTGTGGCTGACACATGTAAACTGTTTCATGGAGATCCCCATTAAGAAAAGCAGTTTTTACATCAAGATGATCCATATTAAGATTTAGCTGTACAGCTAGACCAAATAACAATCTAAGAGTCTCTCTCCTCACTACAGGAGAAAATGTTTCATCATAGTCTACCCCTTGTTGTTGAGTGAAACCCTTGGCTACTAGTCTTGCTTTATACCGCTCGGGTTGACCATCAGCACCATGTTTAATTTTAAACACCCATTTGCACTTAACTACACGCTGATTGATTGGTTTATTCACCAACACCCAGGCATTATTTTCCTGAAGAGACTGAAACTCTTCTGCCATAGCAATTTCCCACTTATCCTTATCAGGTCTAGACAATGCATCATTCACTGTTAAAGGATCACCAATGCACTTTTCTATCTCAGCTTGATAACTAATATACCCTGGAAATTGAGTTTGCCTACGCTGCCTTTGTGGATACCTACACTCAGTTTGAATCTCATGAACATTAGACACATCACTTTCATGACTTTTGTCACTTTCATGACTTTTGTCACTTTCATGACTTATGTCACTTTCATGACTCCCATCAGTTTCATGACTATCATCAGTTTCATGACTATCATCAGTTTTATGACTACCATCATTGTCACTAGCTAAGGAATGAGAACCAAAAAGCTCGATTACTGGAACACTATCTTTGACAACTTCTTCACTGTCTTTGGCATAAATAGGCCTATTACATGAAAAGTTTTCATCAAAGATCACATCTCTTGCTTTGATTACATTACAAGTTTTAACATCGTACAAACGATACCCTGTAGAAAAATCACAGTACCCTACCATAATCAACTCTTGACTCTTAGGGTCCCACTTTTTTCTACACTCTTTCTTAACATGAACTAGTGCTTTGCAACCAAACACACGCAAATGCTCTAAGTCAGGTTTCTCACCACACCATGCCTCCTCTGGAGTTACACCTATAACACCAGCATGTGGAGAACGATTTTTGAGATAAATCGCTGTGTTGCAAGCTTCTGCCCACAGTTTTTTGGATAAATTGGTTTCCGACATCATGGCCCTAGCTTTCTCAACTATGGACCTATTTGCACGCTCTGCGACACCATTCTGCTCTGGAGTTCTGGGAATCGTGGTTTCATGCTTAATACCTCGTTCTAAAAAATACTTCTTAAGAACATCATTAACATATTCACCCCCATTGTCAGACCTCAATTTTTTTAATCTCCGTCCAGTTTGGTTTTCTGCAGTAACTACAAACTCCTTTAGCTTAGAAGAAACTTCATCTTTTGTTCTAAGAAAATAAGGAAAAATTTTCCTAGAAAAATCGTCTACAAAGATTAGCATATATCTACACCCACTAAGCGAATGCTCCTCCATGGGGCCACATACATCCGTATGCACAAGATCCAACACTGATTTGGCTCGCTTTCCTTGTCTCCTAGACGGGTTTCTACATTGTTTTCCCTTAGCACATGGTACACACACATCAGAAAAAGAACCTGTGAATTTAACACCCGTTACCATATTTTGTATGGTATCCAGACCCTTTTTACCAATGTGACCTAAACGCCTGTGCCACAACTTTGGATTATTCACAACAGTTGCTTCAGACTTACTTGCTAATAACTCATCTATACTGTTGACACTGCATGGCTTATTATCATTCACACATTCATTGACAACATTCAGATTAGCTGCAGTTGACTGCTCGTCCAGCTTATAAAGCCCATCAATTTGTGTTGCAGTAATTCTAACTTCACCTCTAACCTCGAAATCATCCCTGTGATACACTTTACAACCTTGATCATCAAAAACACTCACTAGTCCCTTCTTGGACATTTGAGAGATTGACAAAAGGTTCACTGACAATTCAGGAATGTGCATAACATCGTGAATTATTTTCTCACCATCCAGCACATTAACCTTAACATTTCCAATACCCTGGACACTCATGTTACTATCATCAGCTATAGTTACAGGCAAGTTACTTGTTGTACGATAGTTGACTATTACTGCTCTGTTCTTACCCATATGATGAGTACAGCCAGAATCCAAAATCCACCCTGTTTTAGGAAGTCTCGCACCGAATGCATTTAACAGTCCAGTAAATTTAGGTTTCTGTTCAAATGTAGACATGTTTACTTCGGAACCAGATTGAATTCTATTCGGAGTACCATTCTTGAGTTCAGGACAGTCGACTTTCTTGTGCCCGATCTTGTGACATTTGTGACACTTTATCAACACAATCTTGTTTTGTTGACCTTGACATTGTTGATTCTTCTGTTGACCTTGACCTTGACCTCGACCTTGCTTGTTCCATTGGTTTCGCCTTCGAACAGCAAGAGCAGAATCACCAGCAGCACCAGCATCCCTTCGATATTCTTCCATCAGAAGTTTAGACTTAATGTACTCACTCGTAATTTTACGATCACTTGTTTCCAATGTCATGACCATGGGTTCATATGATTGAGGTAGCCCATGCAACATAATGACTCCAATGAACTCATCCCAATTTGGAACACCACTCTCTTGGATTTTTTGTGACAAAGTCATAATCTGACCAACATAGTCAGCCATGGAACTGCAATTTTCAAGCCTCACTGAAACCAGTTGACCGAGAAGATAGACACGTCCAGTCAGTCCTCTATCACCGAAGGTTTTATCAAGAGATTTCCAAGCATCTCTGGCAGTAACACACGAATTAACATGCACATAAAGCTCTGGCTTAATCATTAAAGAAATCTTCGCCAAGGCTTTTTCATCCTTCTTATTATCAAAGACAAACTGTTCTCCTGTCGTAGGTGCCGGCTCACGAACGTAGTCCCACAGGTCTTCATGACGCAGATACATGGTCATGGCAAACTTCCACGATTTGAAGTCTTCAATGCCACTCAACCTGTCCACTCCGATTGATCCGTTGTTTAACGCCATCTTAGTAATCTTACTTTCCACAGATATGTATTACGTGACAAGAATCTGGGCCCATAACCTTTTGGAAAATAAAATAATATAAGATATTATTTCAAGGTGGAAACAACCATTTCAACTTATTTATTTGACAATCACATGGTTACAACAACACAAGAAAACATCTGATATAGAAACAAATAAACACACCGCCTACACGTACATACAGAGTTGATTAATATTAAAATATATCAAAATACAACATTTACATGGGTACTGAGTACGGAGAACTCACTCAACCTCGTACTGAGTCCCTCATATAAACTGATTGTAAATGGGTATATTTTCCACGGCCAAATAATGTGTCTTCCCGTTGTTTGAATGGCAGATTAGTAGGACTCCATTCATCCTCCGTGCATCTCAAACCTGGCAGAACTTCAGTGTGATTGAAGATCTATTGTATCTTCCGATCGAGTGATTGATTTGGGAGCTTCTATTCTATTGATCCCGATCATGGACAACTTCAGATTGAGATTGTGTTGTGCGAAAGTGTTGACTGTTGACAATGATTCAACACTGTATTGTACACAACACATCGTTGGTATATTCGTTCAATTGTCTGTGGGACGACACAGCCACCACTTCGGATGCCGCTGTGAAGTAATGTCCCAGAGAGGGAACCAACTGATGCAAGCTGCCAACTTAATAAAACGTAACGTTTTATTGCCGGAAAAATAAAACTCTGTTTTGTTTGGTTGCTTTACTGGAATGATGATCGCGTAAATCTGGGTAACTCAGAACAATGGAGGCAAATTGGTTACGGATTACTTTCAATTTGTTTCGGGTTGAGCTAAGTAAAGGACATCACTGATATAGATCCTAGCTGAGCGTGAGAAGAAGTTTCTGTATAAACTAGATAACAAACATTTGGCTGGGAACTAACAGTTAATGGGAGGTTGCGAGTTCGACTCCCACTTGCGAATATCCTGGCCGAAGGATTTACCACGGGGTTGGTTTCTTCAGTTCATGCAGTGAATTGCTATTTAATTTGGCAGATAATATTTCGGAATAAGCGAAATCAAGTTAAAACAAATTAACTGCCAGTGTAATTATGTATAATTGATTGATGTCAATTTGGGGATTAACGTACTCGACAACTGGGTCATATTATGACTTGGGCCGAATCAGATCCATCACATCGCCGGGGTCGTCTCATGAAGGGGGGAGGGGGGGGGGGGGGGTTGTTGGAAGGCGTGGAGGGTTGGTGGACGTTTACGTCGCAAAGAGGGCCGGCGTAAATGAGAAATGAGAGAAAGATACGAAAAAAGAGAGAAAGGAACACGATCATGATGATTGAGAACTAGGGTGATCAAAGATCTGAACGAGAGCCCTCTTTGCGGGCACCGGTCACCACGAGCAAGGACCCACCTCGACCGGTAATTTAGTCTAAACATTCAGAGCATTTTGGAAATGATGTAAATATTATAAACCACGGCCCAGAAACCCAGGAAAACCTGTTGTAGACTTCATAGTATTCGCCATTAAACTAAATGCATTCTTGTAGTGGTTACGCATACGCAGAGATATTTTATGGGGTTCAAAATAGACCACGCTGACATGGCGACCGACGAAGATGAAAAACGTACTTTCTAGAGGGTCATAAACTCCCACAAAACAGCACTGAGCATTTGATTTCAGGCGTTTGGGTACAGAAATAAGGACGAGTAATTTTGCTTACAAAAATGAAGGGGGATGATAATGCCCCCTTTCTTCTTTTGTATCGTATGGGACGCCTAGAAACTTGTGCGTATAGGTTGAAGAATGAAGAGCTTCCAACGTTTGTAGAATCGCACTTTCTTATGCAGCACTTTCTTATACCCTGTTGCTTTATTGACAGATCTACTGAAATACGGTAGGTGAAGCAAACAGATACACTTTGGACCAAATGAGACGGTGACATTGCAGCATTGCATTAGGGGGGGGGGGGGGCACAACATCTCCCTTTTTTCATCATCTTCATCATCATCCTTTTGGTATTTATAACGATGATAAGTTCATTGGGGAAGTTTGATACACACTCCCTTATGTTTTCGAATGTCCGATTCGGCGTCTTGCTCGAAGCTTCTTCTCAAGGAAGGCGTTTGGCCCGAAAGCAGCATTTAAAACAAAGGGTTATTGAATGTTATGTGCACCTGTTTGTCGTAGGCCGACGTCAGGTCATGTGTGAGCTAGCTCAATACGAGTGGGGCAAGTTGTTGCCCCTGTGACAACGTTAGGCAACCAAGCGAACGTGCCTGTGTAGCGGGCTGCTTAATATCAACACAGGCGCAGCCCATCACCAGGCAACACGCTATCCTCAGGGCTCCGCGAGCTATTTTAGTCTTTTATCTTTCTAAAACGGGAGGTTCTTACTTTGTGATCATTACATGAAGAAATTCGTGGTTTCGCTTCATGTTTTTGTGTTCTAAAGAGATCTAAAACATTTCGTAGCTTCTTTCGCAGTACTAATCCGTTGCTTCTTAGAATCAGTTATCTGATATAATATGAGTTTAAAAATCTGAACACGTTGTTGGAATTAAAACACCGTAAATAGATCCTAAAAAATACAAAATTGCGCTTGAAAGAAATAACCCGTAAATCGAATGAATCCTTTCTCTTTTTCATGGATCACGTTGGACATCAAAACGCGGTTACATAAAGTACAACTAACTTATCACTTCGCATTATATCAACTTACTTGAATTCGAATTTATATGCATTGATCATTAATATGTGTCAATTCTAAACATAAATTTGTGTGTAAATCCCCATAGTCGGCATAGTCAGGAACATCCCATGGAGCTGCATACAAATCTGATGTCTACTTATGACTAGAGGTGTTTGTAAATGGTGTTATGTTTTCTTAAATTTCGTTTATAGATTTAATAATTTCGATGTTATGGCGGTGTTATGCTTTTTTGGAGATTTTCTACTGTAAATTTCACCAGAAACATGTTTAAATTAAAAAGGAATTTTAATGTAATGTGATTTAATTTATTTGAATTGTATGTACAAACTAGTGCTAGTTAATACGAAGTGTATTAACATTACCATTACCTGTGTTTGTCTAGTGTGTCTTTACGGTCGAATTAAAGGCGGCAGTCACAACACATGAGAATCTCCTTGTCGGTCACGTAAAATCCCTCAGAATTGTACTCGTTCTGCTCTGCTTGACGCCGAATTTAAGCAAAAATAAATCGTTGATCTTCTTAACGAAATCATCATTATAATGAACAAATATTAGGTCCCCACGATTGTGTTGTAATGTAATGACGTTTGACTGTAAAAATAAATTTAAATTTTATAAAAATGTTTATAATAAATTAAAAACAATCGAAATTTCGTGTTATTTCGCTCTTTAATACAAATTTCGATGTTATGACTGGAAATGGACGGATTTCGCGAATTTTCGCGGTGAAATTTTGATGTTTTTAAGGTGCCTATCAACAGATATACACTTTGTTTATCTCCCCCTTCTTTATCAACACTTTTCGCGATTTCGCGGTCCGCGAAAAACAAACACCTCTACTTATGACCTATACAATGCTTATGTCATTCATTATTTGTAACAAGTTGACGCGGATTACTTTTATACACTAAGGGTTTTGTCAAAGCGTAATTTTCAATGTTTTCCCGCAAGCAGCTACGAGACAGTTAGACGTTACCTCGGTAGAGGATAAATCCATTCATCGCTAATTGAAACGAGAATAATAATAAGCCCTCCAAGTCAGCCACTAAGATGACTCCTGCCTGGAGCTTCAGGCTGTCAAACGGATATTATACGGTTAGTCTTCGCTAATTATGACAAACGCATCATTAAAGTAGAACCATTTTATGGCAGGGGGAGGTTTTTAATAAATACAAAAGAATAATCCAATTTATCTCATCTCATAAAGCATATTATTCATGAAGACGATGGGACATTACGCCTCCTATGACTAAGATCACTGCGCTGTGAAACATATTGTGGCCAGGAATTAATTGAGAGTATTTGGTTCTTTGGGGCAGTTTCACACTTGTATAATTGTAATGTGGGATACGATACCAGTGGGGTAGCTACTTGGCGGTGCCCCTGGACAAATATTTCAGTTTGTACACATTTTGTATGGCTGTATGCTTGTTTGTTTATAAATAAAACAAATTCATGAATCTTGTGAATTTTTTCAAACAACTCAATTGATTCTTTGAATAAGGAGTATTATGAAGGATTCTACCCCCAGCATTCGTCTTTTTATTAAAGAAACCCTTCAGCCAGAATTGACTGTGGCCTGTATCGAAACGGTGTCCTCTCGAACCATCGCGGACGTTACCGCCGAGCCACTTATATCGGGGCCAAAGAACACAGCTTTTGATATTCACATATAGAGACCTTCTAGAATGAACCCGCAGAATAACAGAACCGACTGACTCAAATAGAAGAATGTTTAAAATTCGAAACCTCGAACAACAAAACTGTGTTTTATCGTCCAAACCATTGCTGTGTATATATACACACAAGCTCAGCCGGTGTTTGTGACAAATTAACAGGTTATTTCTACGTTTTTCTTGGGTGGCTTCCAGATAAACTGTTGGTTGCTCCGGAGTGAACGATATGTTTCAGACCACATTGGTCGCATTAAGTAGGCTTGGTTAGAACCTTACAACTGCTCGTTACTTGAATTACATTTGCTTAGGTATTGCAGTAATTATAAACACATAACACTAACACACACTTGGAAACTAATAGTTGCGGGAGTAACTTATTTACCTTACACTATATAATTCTTAGAAGTTGAATATATATTTTACAAAACTCATACATGCTAATGTTCTTAATTGCAGTTTCATCATAGAGTCGAACTCGAGTAAATATCAACTGATCTTTGCGTAAAACAACGAGTGTTTTTACATTCCGAATTTAGTTTATTTTACATTCCCTGTATTATGTCGATGCACAGCGCATTAGCATGTGTGTAGCCTAAAGTTTTATGTAACACTATTATATCCAATTAATAAATTCTCAGACTGCACATTAGATATCATTGTATCAAGATTTTTTTTCAGAAGTTCTTGCAATGCTTTACTTAATTACTCTGCATACCGCACACGCACACGCACACGCACACGCACACGCACACGCACACGCACACGCACACGCACACGCACACGCACACGCACACGCACACGCACACGCAGTGGGCCAATACGACAATAGTGGACAGTTAGTATTAGGGAGCTATGTATGTGTTGTGTTCACAAGTAAGACATGTTGATAACATGTTGGTAAATCACTCAACCATAATTCAGTCTCGTGTTATAACTAGCGGGTAAACATCACGTGTGGGACATCCTATGAAAGGCGGAATAATTCGATGCTAATTTTAGAAGAAGTACAGTCGTAGCCACAATTGAAAATCGATGAGCTAAGTGGCATCAAACCAAGGGCCTTACAGGGAATTAGGAAGTGACAGGTTTTAAATGATGGTATCAGTACCTCATAGTAACAGCTTGTTATACCGGTACCTCTTAGTCATAATACAGCTCGTTATATGAATACCTCATAGAATAGAATTGATTAGAGAATCTGAAACGAATTCTATCCTCATTTTTGATAAATCCTTTAACACATATGGTGCTACTAATCTGGCCAATTGATAAATAAGTAACCACATGTTAGTTATAGGGATGTGTGTCTTGTGCAGCCTCGTTGGTTCGTTGTCTGTGGTAAAGTGCGCCGCTATGAATAAGGTCAAGTTCGCTCGGCCGCCGGTAGGGGAGCAGAGAGCGCTGAGGGGAGTCCCTAGGGTCGCCTGTATAAGCGACCGTGCTGCGCTCTGTTGAGAGCATAATTCATAAACTACTTTGTTTTGTTAGATAAAGGCTTATTTACCATTCACTTTGTCTAAACTGTACGAAACTTAAACTATGTGAAGTTTAACTATAGATAGGGAATCCTTAGTATAACGTTTACCCCTTTGTTTTGCTACTTTACGCTAAGTTGGTCACTGGGGTGGTATTATGACGAGTTATTTAGAGATATGCTGCAGTTTTTAGTTTTTACCTCATTTGCCTTAATTACAGTAAACTAAAAAAAAACGAAACGAATCATTTTAAGTTAATTGGTTTCTTTTATATCGGAGTTACGAACGAACGTTGCAAAGACACGTACCGGGTTAGCATTTCAGAGTAATTGACCATTTTTAAAAAGGAATGTAACAAGTAGCATCGTTCTGATCACGAAAAGCCCCAGCCAGCCACTGCAATAAAACTGCGATAGAAGTATACCACCTTTACAGCTCTGTGGCTGGGATAGGTTCGAATTAGTTTTAAAACCACCCTCACTTGCCCGCCGGGGCTCGATAAGTGCTGCCGTGACGTCAGTCGAAACGTCTGACCTTCAAGGTCACTCACACAGGGTCGCAGAGATCGCCATGTCCATGCCTGTGGAGTAGTTGTGGGGTTCCTTTTGGTTTGGCAACGATGAGACAAATTTTGACAAAAATTTGATAAGTAAATGTAAGCATGTATGTTATTCGCCGACGTGTAACGAAGTTTCTCGTGTTTTACGAGAGTTTCGGTGCACGAGAACTTGAGTTACCTTCTTAGCGGTGGCAGTGTTGGTGTCAAACTTCGGCGCAAACACTAATTTCTTGTCGTGTAGCAAAGAGCTTCGCATAAAGAGACTGCGGGTTTCATAATTATTATCTGGAGCCTTCTCGCCTAAAACATCTTGTGAGCTGCGGCAAACAGCCGTGTCATCCCAACCAGATATGCGAGAGTCTTCTGAAATTAACCGACTAAAATGTGTACAAGAAGAGGGGTATATAACAGGGATATTGTCAATCCAGGGCGGCCTACGAGTCTTGTTACTAAACAGAAAGGGCGCCAATAGAACAATTGTGCATGCAGTTACCAATTTTTTTTTAATCTCTTCAATTTGTAAGTCAATGTATAAACTATTGTTTCTCTTTATAAACTCCACATGTATCTTAGAAAACCCCAACTATATACACCCCCGGATAATTGAGATATTATTTTGGGATTTTATCCAAACGTAATGCATTTTGCATAGATTTTGTTTCGTTATCAGCTGCAGACCCTGGTAATATCTAGCTGTGCTATCTACTCACAATTCGATTTTAAAAGAAGATACGAATGGAAACATAAAATTCTCACTGTTTTTGAAGTCCGACTGCCGCAGACTCTTAAGGTACAAATACTGATGACGTCATACTGAGGTCTTGGCATTTATGTTGGTAAAGATGTAAGTTAAGTTAGACTGTGTGTTTTAGTTGTTAACGCGCCTACTTCTTGAAAACACCAAAATGTCGAGTAGATGTAAAAAAACTCGAGTAATACAAAAGCGAGTCTTCGTAGTTGCGTACATGGCTAATAGAAATTTTAAAACCTTTAGGCAAACTTCACCCTACCTTCTTTTAAAAATAGGCAAACTCTTTAAAGAGCGAAAAGCTTTGTGTTGAACAGTTAACTTCAATATCTTTTGTACCATGAAAATTTTTACCACAATGTAGTTAAGAAAATGTTGAGAAATATTAGAGCAAAGAAATTCCCTCTTAAATCTTCATCGTGGTGTATCTGTTTTGGAAGGAAAAACAACGGAAGAATGACGGCTTAAATAGTTTACTTTTTATGAGCAACTTTGCCGATAAGTTTAAGAAGCGGTTGAGTCAGTCAATACTTAGGGTTGTTAAGCACCTTGTGAACGGATTAAAGATAAGATTTATGCATTTTTGATCAACCACGCCGAAAAAGTCTGCAAACAGGCTGACAATCAATCAAGTCAACTCACGTAGAGCCCCTCTGCAGTAAGTTATTGTTATTGTCAAATGATGTTTCACATTGCTGTGAGATATTGTTGCGATTAACAACACGGAATAAGATGGGAGTTACAGCCAGGCAGATCAAATCATGTTACATTGTAGCACTGGGAAACATGATGACTTTATTACACGTCACAATCATGTTATACTCAATCAATAAATGTCAGCTGTTTAGATTAGAATATGTTAACTGATAAATTGATCCCTCAGACAAAATTATTTATAAAATAAAATGTGAGTTTGATGTTGTTACCTCTCTTGTCTGTCAAGTTTTGATCGGGCATAATAATAACTTCCTGGCGATAATTGACAAGTTGAATACATTTCCGACCATTTTATGATTCAAACAGAACATGCGTCGACAAACTGTGGCCGTGATCCTACCGAACTACCACTGTGTTGTATAACTACCACTGTGTTGTATAACTACCACTGTGTCGTATAACTACCACTGTGGTGTACCGTGTATAACTACCACTGTGTCGTATAACTATCACTACGGTGTATAACTACCACTGTGTTGTATAACTACCACTGTGTTGTATAACTACCACTGTGTCGTATAACTACCACTGTGTCGTATAACTACCACTGTGTTGTATAACTACCACTGTGGTGTATAACTACCACTGTGTTGTATAACTACCACTGTGTCGTATAACTACCACTGTGTTGTATAACTACCACTGTGTTGTATAACTACCACTGTGTCGTATAACTACCACTGTGTTGTATAACTACCACTGTGTTGTATAACTACCACTGTGGTGTATAACTACCACTGTGTCGTATAACTATCACTACGATGTATAACTACCACTGTGTTGTATAACTACCACTGTGTTGTATAACTACCACTGTGTCGTATAACTACCACTGTGTCGTATAACTATCACTACGGTGTATAACTACCACTGTGTTGTATAACTACCACTGTGTTGTATAACTACCACTGTGTCGTATAACTACCACTGTGTTGTATAACTACCACTGTGTTGTATAACTACCACTGTGGTGTATAACTACCACTGTGGTGTATAACTACCACTGTGTCGTATAACTATCACTACGATGTATAACTACCACTGTGTTGTATAACTACCACTGTGTTGTATAACTACCACTGTGTTGTATAACTACCACTGTGTTGTATAACTACCACTGTGTCGTATAACTACCACTGTGTCGTATAACTATCACTACGGTGTATAACTACCACTGTGTTGTATAACTACCACTGTGTTGTATAACTACCACTGTGTCGTATAACTACCACTGTGTTGTATAACTACCACTGTGTTGTATAACTACCACTGTGGTGTATAACTACCACTGTGTCGTATAACTATCACTACGATGTATAACTACCACTGTGTTGTATAACTACCACTGTGTTGTATAACTACCACTGTGTCGTATAACTACCACTGTGTTGTATAACTAGCACTGTGTTGTATAACTACCACTGTGTCGTATAACTATCACTACGATGTATAACTACCACTGTGTTGTATAACTACCACTGTGTTGTATAACTACCACTGTGTTGTATAACTACCACTGTGTTGCATAACTACCACTGTGTCGTATAACTACCACTGTGGTGTATAACTACCACTGTGTCGTATAACTACCACTACGGTGTATAACTACCACTGTGTCGTATAACTACCACTGTGGTGTATAACTACCACTGTGTCGTATAACTACCACTACGGTGTATAACTATACCACTACGGTGTATAACTACCACTACGGTGTATAACTACCACTACGGTGTATAACTACCACTACGGTGTATAACAACCACTGTGTCGTATAACTACCACTGTGTCGTATAACTACCACTACGGTGTATAACTACCACTACGGTGTATAACTACCACTACGGTGTATAACTACCACTACGGTGTATAACTACCACTACGGTGTATAACTACCACTGTGTCGTATAACTACCACTGTGGTGTATAACTACCACTGTGTCGTATAACTACCACTACGGTGTATAACTACCACTACGGTGTATAACTACCACTGTGTCGTATAACTACCACTGTGGTGTATAACTACCACTGTGTCGTATAACTATCACTACGATGTATAACTACCACTGTGTTGTATAACTACCACTGTGTTGTATAACTACCACTGTGTCGTATAACTACCACTGTGTTGTATAACTACCACTGTGTTGTATAACTACCACTGTGTTGTATAACTACCACTGTGTTGTATAACTACCACTGTGTTGTATAACTACCACTGTGTCGTATAACTACCACTGTGTCGTATAACTACCACTGTGTTGTATAACTACCACTGTGTTGTATAACTACCACTGTGTTGTATAACTACCACTGTGTTGTATAACTGCCACTGTGTTTCTAGCTTCCTTCGGATCCATTTTTAATTGCATTTTACAGCTAAACCGTGCATCGTAGAGGGAAACAAGGCTTATTCTGGCATCACACAGGCACCCTCACTAGACTCCCATACAACACTAGTGGCTGCCTTGGGATCAATCTTTAACTGCATTTTAAAGCTACACCGTGCATCGTGGAGGGAAACGGGGCTTATTCTTGCATCACACAGACACTCTCACTAGACTCCCATACAACACTACTGGCTGCCTTGGGATCAATCTTTAACTGCACTTTACAGCTAAACCGTGCATCGTACAGGAAAACGGGGCTTATTCTGGCATCACACAGGCACCCTCACTAGACTCCCATACAACACTAGTGGCTGCCTTGGGATCAGTTTATAATTGCATTTTACAGCTAAACCGTGCATCGTAGAGGGAAACGGGGCTTATTCTGTCATCACACAGGCATCCTCACTAGACTCCCATACAACACTAGTGGCTACCTTGGGATCAATATTTAATTGTATTTTACAGCTAAACCGTGCATCGTAGAGGGAAACGGGGCTTATTCTGGCATCACACAGACACCCTCACTAGACTCCCATACAACACTAGTGGCTGCCTTGGGATCAATCTTTAATTGTATTTTACAGCTAAACCGTGCATCGTAGAGGGAAACGGGGCTTATTCTGGCATCACACGGGCACCCTCACTAGACTCCCATACAACACTAGTGGCTGCCTTGGGATCAATCTTTAATTGTATTTTACAGCTAAACCGTGCGTCGTAGAGTGAAACGGGACTTATTCTGGCATCACACGGGCACCCTCACTTGACTCCCATTCAACACTTGTGGCTGCCTTGGGATCAATTTTTAATTGCATTTTACAGCTAAACTGTGCATCGTAGAGGGAAACGGGGCTTATTCTGGCATCACACAGGCACCCTCACTAGACTCCCATACAACACAAGTGGCTGCCTTGGGATCAATTTTTAATTGCATTTTACAGCTAAACTGTGCATCGTAGAGTGAAACGGGGCTTATTCTGGCATCACACAGGCACCCTCACTAGACTCCCATACAACACAAGTGGCTGCCTTGGGATCAATTTTTAATTGCATTTTACAGCTAAACTGTGCATCGTAGAGTGAAACGGGGCTTATTCTGGCATCACACAACACCCCCACTAGACTCCCATACAACACTAGTGGCTGCCTTGGGATCAGTTTAGAATTGCATTTTACAGCTAAACCGTGCATCGTAGAGTGAAACGGGGCTTATTCTGGCATCACACAGGTACCCCCACTAGACTCCCATACAACACTAGTGGCTGCCTTGGGATCAGTTTAGAATTGCATTTTACAGCTAAACCGTGCATCGTAGAGGGAAACGGGGCTTATTCTGGCATCACACAGGCACCCCCACTAGACTCCCATACAACACTAGTGGCTATACCTTGGGATCCATCTTTAATTGCATTTTACAGCTAAACCGTGCATCGTAGAGGGAAACGGGGCTTATTCTGGCATCACACGGGCACCCTCACTAGACTCCCATACAACACTAGTGGCTGCCTTGGGATCAGTTTAGAATTGCATTTTACAGCTAAACCGTGCATCGTAGAGGGAAACGGGGCTTATTCTGGCATCACACAGGCACCCCTACTAGACTCCCATACAACACTAGTGGCTGCCTTGGGATCAATTTTTAATTGCATTTTACAGCTAAACTGTGCATCGTAGAGTGAAACGGGGCTTATTCTGGCATCACACAGGCACCCTCACTAGACTCCCATACAACACAAGTGGCTGCCTTGGGATCAATTTTTAATTGCATTTTACAGCTAAACTGTGCATCGTAGAGTGAAACGGGGCTTATTCTGGCATCACACAACACCCCCACTAGACTCCCATACAACACTAGTGGCTGCCTTGGGATCAGTTTAGAATTGCATTTTACAGCTAAACCGTGCATCGTAGAGTGAAACGGGGCTTATTCTGGCATCACACAGGTACCCCCACTAGACTCCCATACAACACTAGTGGCTGCCTTGGGATCAGTTTAGAATTGCATTTTACAGCTAAACCGTGCATCGTAGAGGGAAACGGGGCATATTCTGGCATCACACAGGCACCCCCACTAGACTCCCATACAACACTAGTGGCTATACCTTGGGATCCATCTTTAATTGCATTTTACAGCTAAACCGTGCATCGTAGAGGGAAACGGGGCTTATTCTGGCATCACACGGGCACCCTCACTAGACTCCCATACAACACTAGTGGCTGCCTTGGGATCAGTTTAGAATTGCATTTTACAGCTAAACCGTGCATCGTACATCACGTGATTCTATTGCGAGTATATGGGTTTTACTCCTCGTTAATGCTTACATGGACATTAATGGGAGATATTGTTGGATCATGGACATTAATGAGAGATATTGTTTGGATATTTGTAAGAGATATTGTTGGATCATGGACATTAATGAGAGATATTGTTTGGATATTAGTAAGAGATATTGTTGGATCATGGAAATTAATGAGATATATTCTTGGATCATGGACATTAATGAGAGATATTCATAGATCATGGAAATTAATGGACAGGGCGTGACTAAAGAAACTTACTTTTCCAGTTCGTTGTTGTTGATGATGGACTGTCCTAGCCTGGCCAGCATCTCCATGACGTACTGAGAGTCAGGCTCGGAGTCCAGCTCGGAGAAGTAGGGGCTCTTGTGACTGAAACAAGCAAGACATTACTTAGATCATTTCAGACTAAACATTACCTTACAAGTCACGCGCCTAAAGCCGGGTGAAAATTTAACGCAGCAAAGCAAAGGCAGGGGAGGTGAGACACCCTATTGACGATGTAGCCGATCTGTACTTTATGAATTGTACTCTTGTCCGATGAGTCATGCAGGAATGACGTCATCTTCGGAGTTCTTTCATCGAGGGTACTTTACCAGTTGATCTCCAAATAAGGCAAGGTGGAGTGGTGTTGGTCTATCGCACCCACACCTTCACATAACTGCTTGTTACGTGGTCGTTTCACCAAAAGCTTCCCCCTTCGCAGTGGCCTTGAGATCAACACACCCTGTCGCTCCAGCCCTGGTGTGATGCGCGCGCAATGACCGTGGGTTGTTGAGGTATCTATCGCATTCACGACCGGACGGCGACCATGGCTAACGCGATGCGTCGTTATTGGGTTCAATGGTCATCGGAGGGCGAGAACTGTCAGACGTCCAATAAAGTCACGTGACACGTCGACTGTTATGAAGGCCCTCTTGAATCATCTTGAACCCTTTGAGGTTGTCCGATCCATCAAACTGACGCTTTAAACGAATCTCGCTCTTTGCGAACGAGCTTGATTTCAATATCATAGGCAGGATGACAACCAGTGAGAGATTGGTCAATTTTGTTCACGAGTTTTGACGGCGACGACGAAACCAAAGAACTTGGTTGACAGCGAAAAGCAAAGCTGACGTCTCTAGGAGCGAACAAAGTAGATTCGTTTAACCTTGGGTAATAAAGTGAGTAATTATATTTTACAACTTTCCTGACGTTTTAGTAATTGAATTGTATTCTTGGATATTTCATTCAGTATAACAAGTTGTCAACTTTCCGCTACAAGTTGGGTCTACACCAACATTCATCGCTTTGATAATCGTTTCAATCTAGCGGCAACTGTTTGATTGGACACAAAGTTTTCCTACTTGTTACTGAGAAATGCGGTTCAGTCTCGATCTTACGACGGTTACGGTAGAAACAACGCTATTGTAAAGGAGAGAGAGCCGACTCAGGTCTGCTCATTGAATTTAAATTAACGATTTACTTAGAGGGAGTCTGTTCTAATTGTGTTTTGAATTAGCGCACACCAGACCCCGCGCGTTCGGATAACCGCGAGGTAAATCAGCAGCCATGTATAAAAACCTCCCCTGACCGAGCTCTTCCCGATCGTTATTCCTAACCGACGTAATTGCTGGTTTCAATGGCACCAAATCAACCTCTGAAGACATTAATTGCATCTTGAAATTTCGCTTAACTCTACAACCTTCTTTCAATGAATGATCCGTATTCCAATATCGTCTCTCTTTTGCTTATTTCGAGCGTTTGTTCCCGTCATGCAACGCGATCTATTCAAAGGTGAGCGTGATTGGAGACTCGATACGGTTGACTCGAGCGGGACGGGAGGTTTATTAAAATGTTGAATCTGATCCAATATCTCTCAGGCTTTTTCAGAATATTTTCTCTTTCTCTTTCTAAACTTTCTTGACAATTGGCAACGTCTGTTGGCATTTGCTGCTTGCTACGCACACGCACACGCACACGCACACGCACACGCACACGCACACGCACACGCACACGCACCAAAGGGTTGGAATTTAGAATCAGATGTGCTGCTTCTCAATCTCCAATCTTTTTAATCAATTCAATCAATATCTATAATATATCTATAAATATATATAAATATATATACGTTGATAAAATTAAACACATTTCGGTCACACTCAACCAAAACCCAAGACCCTAAACTCTAGTCCTCTTCTAGTCCACTCAAGGATTTAAAAACGATAAAACAAAGAGAATATATAAATATTTAGACAATTAATGTACATGACCTGTGTACTGTGGTACTGGCATAATATTGATCTCACGCTTACAAAAATCGACACTACTAAAAATTGATTGTCTTCTATCCTCATATGGCTCACTACAAATTATTGTATCTATCCTTAATATTGTATAGCATACAATATAATTGTCATTAAAAGTATCCCTGTTTTGCATTTTCGTATTTTAATGGAAAGTCCAGACAGTTTATCGTAGGTAAAAGCTTTCTATACTTAGAGGCAAAACGCTTTTACGTTGGTAATTTTATTTTGTTCTAGTATCCTGATGGCGAATTTAATGGGCTATCAATGTGCTAATCATAAAAGGTAGTTTAGGTGTGTAACGAGTAATGCATCCCTATATCATGTCCAGTCACGTAGTTGCTACACCTCACTACAGATGCCGTTGTACCAGATTGTATCAAACAATGCAGTTTTAGATAGAGATCACAATGCCCCACATTTGAGCATGCACAATCAATGCTGTTACTAGAGCGTCATTGCAATTTGAAAGATTGAGGTAAGCTGGTATTTGCGATTAGCTATTTATGCCACGTTTTTTCATGTGATCACTCCGACAATGTACCAGTGTTTTTTTGTGATCACCCAGACAATATACCAGTGTTTTCATGTGATCACTCCGACAATGTACCAGTGTTTTTATGTGATCACCCAGACAATATACCAGTGTCATGCCCAGTTGTCCAGTAAAACATCCTGGATAATCAGTTTAGGTAATATATTTATTTAATTTTAATATGATATAAATATAAATTATTTATAAATGATATAAATCTGACTGAATAATTGTAGCGTCGCTCCTACTCTGAATCTGTTGGTAGATATTATTTGTAGAGACACCTGGTACGGATTGTATAGGGAATGAATCTCTAAGAACTGCCCATACATTTTAGTCAGTAACCAATATGATGCAACTCTAGTAGATTACTGCCCTTACTCAAGTACAATCACTCTGACTTGTGAACCATGTAACGGCTTATGTTACATGCATCCCTAAACAAATCTCTTCTACTAAAACTCGTATCTTGAATTTTTAACTCGCGCAGTTCAAAACAAAGCAAATGTACTTTTTTGTGTGTAAAGTCCCATCGGTACTTTAGTGCACTGTTTATATCCCACTCTTTTCTCTCTCTCTCTCTCTCTCTCTCTCTCTCTCTCTCTCTCTCTCTCTCTCTCTCTCTCTTCTCTCTCTCTTTGTGGTCGCTGCACTCCGAGAACAACACGACCCAAATTACCCTGGCTAACACAAATTCGCTCAAGATACTTTAGTTGATTTGTACGTTATCACAACTTAAAAGTCAGCGTTTTTATTTTTTAATTTGGGTTTGATTAATTTTGTAGGGGATAGAGAGTGGAATTTTACTTTCTGAAACGAGAGAACGTTTATTCTTAACGTGTCAAAAACACTAGCAGCTCGCGCGCTAGCGTGTAAGCAAAGTTGTGGATACTTAGTAATATTGTATCGAGATATTGATACAATATGTATTATAATGTTGTTCCAGCTTAATCAGTTTGAAGCCCTTTCGTGCAATGTTTCAACGAAAAACAACAGATTTTACGACGTACTCGACAGCTAGGTCATATGACGTCAGGGAGGGATTACAAATCATGGGTAAGTGGGAGGACGATCACATTTGAAACGGTTAAGGGGAGGAATAGGAATGGGGATACCGCCTCGTATGACTGGCTGAGTCCCCGGGCCCAGATGGTGAATTCAGAATTTCAGTGCACGGTCGTAAATGATGAAGACTTGTTTCAAGTAGTTTTAGGAAATGGGGAAGTAAAAAATTAAATTGGTAATATTAGAGTCGGCTTTTTCGTCCGCATGAGAGTAGTTTTAATAGAACAGCTTTAACTAATTTAAACAATGGCCATCAAAATACTGAATATTGACCATTCGCAACATTCAAATGTCTACATAACAACACAAATGAGATATTTGTGTAAACGCAAACTTAAAATCCGCGAATGTTTTTCTTGAATCATTGTACAATACAAGGGTTTTATCAGAATAAATGTTTGCTAAAACCAGTTGTGAAAGTAATGAGAATGGATGCGAGTGTGCGGGAGAACCACCGCATAAATCATCGTTGTACAAGTTATAAGCGTCGCCCCAAATGTATTCTCCTCATGATTGTCCGTGATTCAAACAAGGGCTTGAACTCAAATGTAAATACCTCATACTAGTTTGTAATTATGTGTACAACACAAACAGAGAGTGATTAATTTTGTGATCAAGATAGCCTGAATTCTGTGTATACAGCACATTTTGATCAAGATATACTGACTTTAATGGGCTCTATTTTTGGAAGTGTAATCGATGTGAGTGTGTAAAGAGCTGAATTGTAGTTTAATAATTTTCCATTCACAAGTTTTCTCAAAACTTGGTGTTGGCGAAAGCATTGTATTTTGTATGTTGTAATATATCTCATCCCAAAACTTTTGAACTTTTAGTTAGAGCTAAACGAAACATAATTTCAAACACCAAGTGAAATTTGTTTTTGTCAAAAGTTTTTCCGTGAAAGTAGTCCCACGTTAGCCTGTAGCCAACCCTCGTGCTCAATGTTGATATGGTCCATTCGTATATCTGATATTCTAGTGTTTATGTCCACTTATTTCGACATCAACTGGATAACTAAACACAGTTCACATGTATAGGTAAGTCAGGCAATGAATTCTCTAATGTTTAGTGACGGCAAGTCTACACAAATATGCTTAGCCTAGCCTTGGTTATAGGTTATGTTCTCCTATGACTTCATTCCTGATAGCAGCCATCTTTGGTTGTGTGGCGTATGAATACAGTCAACCGGAAATACTTAGCCAAAAATTACGTAACGGATTTCAAAACCAGACTTTACTATAGAATAGTGAGGGAGATTGGAAGTGGGAACGAACAATCTACTATTTATTGAGTACTGGTTGCAATGACAGCTTCAAGGTCACCGGATGACCGTGGTCGTTTATGCACCCCGGAGTCACGTGACAACACGAATACTTGACAACATTGCAATGATGTAATTGTCCGCAATCCTGCCGCGAGCATCAACACTGCACGCGATATAACATGACGGACGAGGCAGCTGCGGCCGCTCTCACAATCCTTATAGATGTAGGCACATTGTCTCCGCGTGGTTGTGACGAAGTAGCGGCCACCGCCACCTCAACCACCGTCACTCAACGCCAGTCCGACGCGTCGACGCGACACGAAAACTTAACCACAATTTTAAACGCATTCCGCGCGAAAATTACTTTTAAAGTGGCTTTTCATAGAACGTGAATGATATTCCTTTGGTCGAGTGTGTCTGTGACAAATGTGTTGTGAGTTTTCGTCCTCTGTTGATTGTACGAACCATTGTGTTTGGCTTTTTACCCTCGCTAATTATTTCAGTGTTGTTTGCGGGCTCAAAGGTCTCCTATTCATAATGTTAATTAGAGCACATGAATGCAACGGGCTGGGCCATTCGGCTAATCTGTGATGATGAAAGCCACAGTATTTATTTTGTGTGTACACTTGCGCGTATGTGTGTATGCATTTAATTGATACATTTGCGCTGTCATTTTCACGGCCAGTACGGCAAATTAACGTCCTTCTAGGCTCATATCATAGATGCTATCATAAGGTTTAGTTTAAATATAAAACTAATAATTGTACACACCATTGTTTTCGTTCTTCTTTTGTATATTGTTATTTTGTGTGTATATTTTCTTAAATATAAAATGCCAAGCGTCATTCCACCGAAACCTCATTACTAAAATTATTATTATTATAGTATGGGAATAATAATATATTATAATATACAATTAAAACGCAATATTTTGAAAGTTGAACAGTTTTCGAAATATTGTGCAGTAATTGTAATTGTTTGGCAAGGAACAGAATACCGGAATATGCGTAGTGTACAGATCAGTGCCTTCAATGGAACAATGACATCGATATATATGTCACGTGGAGGAATATCCGATATCATAACCACAGTGTCCGCTCTCTACACTTCAATGTATAACGCCGAATCAATGCGATACAGCAGCCCACGTTATTCAGTCTGGTGGCGCAATTCAGTTATCTCCCGGCTTCGTGTATTCACAATTAATCACAACTCTATTATTATTGCAGCTGAATAGGTTCGGTTTGTATGTATAGTTAAATTCGACCAACGCTGGTCTCGAAGTTGATGAATGCTTTTGAAACAAGTACAATTATTGCTGATTGGAATATTGATTGTTTAAAGTGTTGGTTGTTCGCACAGAATGATAATATTGGTAGTAGGAAAGTTTGTGAACATCGTTGTCATTGTGGGTTGTGATGTTCTGCTGTTCCATCGATATAAACGACTGGTGGACAAAATAACATCACAAACTGTCGGAGTTTCCTGTCATGTAAAACTAAACATGAACTACCTCATATTTGTGGTCTTGTGAGGGCTGTGCAACTTGTGTAGTGGTTCATCGAAGGAGGAAAATGACATTCGAATGTGTAGTTAAAGCTAAACATTCCCCATGGTATGTCGTGAAATAATGTGGTAAATTGTCCTACGTAGCTTCTTTGTACCAACAGCTTTCTTATCCTTTCCTTCCTCGTGAATTGTGATGCAATCATGCAGTTCTTATGACACATTATGTGTGTTTGTTTATTTCATTTCGAGTGAGCACTCGCGCTTACCTATCTCTCCCCTCCGTCTGTAAGGCGCCAATAACAGGGCCTCAATAGAGAATCAATCTTCAAGAAATATATAGTAATGCAAGACCAGAACACAATTTCCCATTTTCCAACAAAATATGTATCGCGTAATCTTGGAATGCAATACAGTCATTTGTTTGTCTACAACAATGACTTCGTGTACGGGATGGTGGTCGCTATGTGTAGGAACTGCAATACCTCATGTACGGGAATATGGCCGCCAACAATGTCAGTGACGTCACGTGAATATAAAGAATAAAGCCGCATTCACATAAATGACTATTGATTACTGACTATTGACTATTGACTAGTGATTATTGACTACCCAAAGAAAGATATGAACAGTACACAACTAACTTCTTTGACACGTATGATCTGCCACCTAGAACAAATGAATCAAACTGATTGACAAACAACAAGCTGTCAAAATAATAAAATTGCAACATTATGAAGAAAACGAGGTATGGCGATAGTAACTGTTCACCAGTTAAAACGTTTAATGATGGGCTTAACCAAGTTGTGAAGGTTTTGTATGTTTCTTGTTTGTTTTGAAGATTTGTTTTCAAAATAAGAATATTTTATTGTATGACAGCTTCATAAAAATAATAAATAAATAATATTCGCCGGAAATAGTCAAAAACAAATACACTTGACACTAATTGAATAGTGGTATTGACTTCCGTTGCTCCACATTCATTGGCTGAACGCGAACGTTGTGATTGGTTGTAACTATGACTTCCAGATATCTTCAATTCGTTAGTCAATAGTCAATAGTCATAAGTCAAAAGTAAAGTTGTGTGAACGTCAGCACGTATCGCCTATGGTTCAATTCGCTTAGTCACTAATCAATAGTCAATAGTCAATAGTCAATAGTCACTAGTCATTTATGTGAACGCGGCTTAAGAGAACTTAATTTCAAATCTTCTGATTGTATCAAGCAGTTACAATGTAGTGGAGTCATTAGACCGGTAGTTGCCTCGTTGTTAGTTCGCCCCCGTAACTACCGAGTGGGTTACCTGACAAGGCAGCTATGTGTTTAGCTGCGGACACGTAAGAGGATAGCGTGTCCGGTGTCCGGCGTGCGGGGGCGTAGAGGTCAGGGGGGGGGGGGGGGAGTGAGGGATGTGTCGGGTTAGCGCAACGCTGCGGTTCCTACGCAGTCTTGAATGAAGCGGTGTTGAATGGCAGAGCTACTCTTGCTACGCCAACATGATAGTTAAGAACTTATAAACGCGGTATTTAAGAAGGGTTGTTTTCTGAATAATTGTTTTCTCCAAAATTAAGGGATGGGAGATATGAAACTTCGAAGAAACAAAAAGTAAAATATGTTTTAGATAATAACATGGGATTATAGATAACCAATTCATAAAAAAAGAAGTCGTTTTCATACAGTACTTCAGAAATACATTCGAGAAACTTGGAAAATAACGCATTGTGACGTGAATAGTAAACAAATGATTTATAATTTCTGATTGAAGAATCGAAGTCGACTGCCTGAACTATGCACCTGCACATTATCGTCCATTAAATATATAGTCCCGGAATTGTTAAAATAATTACTTATTTAAAGTGCTCTTTACGTGAGTCTACAGTTGAAACATGTTAATGCTCCTAATTGCATTTTTGTAATTAAAAAACAACCTTTAACGTTTCCCTTGGATGAATTTCCCAGGCTTGTTTCCATAAGACTTGTATGATATAATATGTGCTTCAATTACAGCATGGTGTGTTGTATATAACAATTCCTTGTTACAATACCTGCTTGGCGTTTTAGGAAGAACTTCCCAGAATCAATTTATTTAGCTAGTATATCTATGTATTGTTTTTTCCAAGTTCAGCCCTCGTATATAGATACCTCTAGAAAGTGGGTATCACAAACTTGTTCTTGATTGACTGCACTATTATTACGTTGAGAGTTTATGTTAAGCTTTGTAAATATGTTTGTGCGAGTAAAATATCATTAATTGAGTTTTACTTCCATTTATAATTGATTCATTGCATTCATGATTTTAATCCGGATTTATTATAGCATCAAAAGCTTATCTCTAATTTTCCTTTTCCGATTCAGATACAATTTCGTTGATTCATCCGTATATAGTACCATTTTATGATAATTTGCTTGAATTTGTGTTATACCACTATAAATAAAGAAGGATAAGAAAATGGCGAATAATGCAAAGCGTAAAACACAAAGAGCTGAAACGGAATTAACAAGAAACAACCCAAGAAGAGAGAAACGCCGGAACATGTTTCCTACGACCCTTAAAAATATAACAACCAACCACAGAAGTAATTGTTAGCATGAACAAGAAAATAATGATGTTGACAACAGGGTTCATCTCGGTAAGTTGAAGAGCAGACATGGGCAGGCGCACTCAACAGAACAGCGGTAGTAAACAGTGCGGTCGGCTCCTGATGCGCACAACTTGATGCGCGAATCAAATGATAGAGATAACAAGTTATAGTAACGTCAAATTAACTTGCAAGGTGTTGTCGTCACGGATTATGTAATAGGGTAGCGACTCTTGTAGCACCTACAAACCTAAATCTAGTTGCATCCCGTTCTCTTGCCTTAGGTATTGTAGTGATAATATCGCTCGCCAGTTGTCAGACGTGGTGGGGCCGCATTCCCTTCAAGATTGGTGCAGTCAATGCAGGGGACAATAACAATGCAGGTATCAGGAATACCATTGAAATGGACCGTGTGGAGCGACCGTCTCTTCTTAGAATTTTAGGGGACACTTCGCTTCTTACAGCGTAGCCAGTATAGGTATTGAGTTTGTTAACACTAACAAACTCAATGGTATAAGTGAGTTACCTTGAGATGGGTCCGCTCTCGGCAGTTTGCACCACGGCTAGTATGAGCAGGGTCCCCATGAGGAAAGCGCTCGCCAGTATCACACAGGAGTTCATGATGACGCTGGTAGTCGGCTGAGGAAGAGAAAACAAACTCATTGACAACTTTGCTGACGAACCAGCTGGAACAACATTATTTCAGTCAACAAAACAATTTATTAAACGACAATTTTGGGACTGTGATAGCATTCAGATCTTTCAAAAAATTGTCTGAGTACAAAATCACCATCGAATAACATCACAAGCTTAGTAAATCTATTGGCGCAGATCAACAAACAAATCAAAATGTTCTCGAGGCTTCAAAAATATAAATATACTAACATTTATTTAAATGTCTACCGGAGGGCACAATAATAATATAATTCGACTCTATAAGTAGTAACATATTAGGGCATTTGGATAGCGGGATGTATGGTTCATCTCAGTATTGGCCGTTATTTTTTAAGAAACATGGAAAAGTCGGTAACAGGATTTTCGGTAGCGGGAATGGAGCCGGCGACCTCTAGGATTAGAGCCTCGTGAGGTAGCGTCAACCAAACCTTCTCCACAGCTTGGAAGACATTCTGCCTCTCTCTCATCCGCCTTCACCCCCCCCCCCCCCCCTCCTGTTAATCTCACGGGAGAGCACCTTCCGAACCTGGGCTCAAGAATAACTCAAACAAAATCTTAAAAAGGAGCCCGACAGTTTTGTAACTGGCTTAGTTACGCTTATCCTTATGTAATTCCCTGTGATATCTAACAACGTTCCAGTCCGTAAGAAGTATTACCCATTCCGAAAACATGGTGCAGGTGGGATACCGTTTACAACTATTTACAGCGCATCGCGATTATCTGACGTCGTGTTTACACAGTTTACACGAACAAGTTAAAGTTTTTGTTGTTAGAGCAATTTGTAATCTTATTTTTTGTTCTATAAAACACATAAACGACTTTTGGAAAGTTTGCAACTAAAAAGTGGCTTTATAATGGAGAAACTAAAATAGTTGTCACGAAACAACCTTACAGATTCGTTCGACAAGTGGTTCATGGCCAATCAGCGATCAGTATTTTAGAGTGGGGCTCACCGGTTGGCTACAAAACACTCATCCATGACGAAAGCATTTGTAAGGTTGTTTTGGAGCAAGTATAGATTAATTAGAAGGCATAATCCATCTAGACAATCACATCAGTGCCTATAACGCTAAGTATAAACTAGAATATATTATGTATCCGTTCTTTGCGTGCAGCTATTTGCCTATTATGTAAACAGCTATTGTAAATAAGCTATTATTAGATACGTTTAAAACACGAACATTCATTCACCTGGTCAATACAGGTTATATTGTCCGGGGATGAATGGGGTTCCTGCAGCAATAATATTGTGGTGTGTATCAATGTTACAAAACAAAAACTTGTTTGCACAGTGGAATACTTAACCTGCTCCGTTGAATTTTGAAAGCTTACAGAAGAGTACACCATTATTGTCTTAAGGTCACAATATTGGGGTAAAGATCTGTTATTAATAGTTAATAATAATTTCAAGACAGTTTTTCGAACAAGATAGTGGCAGTTAGCAATTTTTCAATAGTCAACGTCATTTTCAAGTATCTTTTATTTTGTTCTTTATGTGTTTGCATCTAATCGAGCTGTTCTCTGACTTCAGTTGGCTATTCACACGTTCTACCAAACAACGTATTGTTTTTACGATCTAACAGACCCTCCCTTCTTCACACATATCTATAACTGTTCTTCTTATAGCTTAGCACATCCCTTTGCAATAGCCGACAGATAGTAGATTCAGCTAGAATGCAACTGTATTTGTTTCATAAAGTGTAACTGCTGCATTTTATATTGAGCACAAACCCGTATTTGTTTACTTATTTCTTCAATGAATTCTATCCTATTGTTATAAAACTGTTTTACAAACGAGGTCAACAATAATATAGCTATACAATATATAATAAAAACAACAATAAAACTACGATATGAAACAAATAAAAACACGAAAGTACTACTATAAGAAGAAAGAACCTAATACTCTATTTGAAAATTTAAAATATGTATAAATGAGTTTGTATTGTTTTTGTTTTTGTTGTCGTTGTCGTTGTTGTTGTTCCTAATGTGTGGAGTGTGGACACAGCATCACTGGCGCGATCTAGTGAGTAGACACTGAAACGAAAACTATTGAACGTGAGCTGCACAATCTTCATTTATAACATCACTCATGTAACAATTTAACAACAAGCAACTTTCACGTAACTAGTTAGGTGTTTAATTAGAAAGGAAGTACGCTTCACAGTTCTTAATGACTTGGCGGGTTATTACGCTATAGTTGAACGAGGAGGAAAATAATTGGCATTCCCTTTAATGTAATCTACGAGGGGTTAATTAATGTCCTTTGTTACATCGATCATAATTATATAGGTAGGTTTAATTCTGATTCAAAATCGAGTAAATTGTTAATTTTAGATATCGGTGCAGCAATTGAATATGCTTGTGTGGGATATTAGATAGTAAAGGCATATTTAATAATGCAATTTAAATACATTTAAAGCTAGATGCATTAATGTGTTTAGACCCGATTTAGCCAAGCTGGTTCATACTACCAGGAACTCAGAACTAACTAGGAGAGATGTCGGTATAGAAGATCGTTACAGCGTTTGATATGTCGGCGGGTAGGCCTACGTTGTGTTGTGCGTGTCTTTGGTGTAGGCGCCGGGTAGACAACACATTCACACTACCAGGAACTCAGAACCAACTAGGAGAGATGTCGGTAAAAAAGATCGTTACTGCGTTTGATATGTCGGCGGGTAGGCCTACGTTGTGTTCTACGAGTCTTTGGTGTAGGCGCCGGGTAGACCAACACATTCACACGAAATGCAATCTAGACTTAATTTTGGATCATTAAATTAATTAATTAAAGTAAGAAAAAATCGAAGTCAAAAACCCGTTACCAACTGTATTAAAACATTTAATTACGTGAAAGCAACACAACGATACTGCTTCACTGTGAAGTACCCTCCTCAGTTGAAGGACTGTCTAGTCAAGTTTCATATATTCCCTTAATTAACTCGTACCAACCTAATCAACACGCCCCTTATTATTATCGTGATCCCTGACAATCAGTGCTGCCACTTCTATTCTCACACATTCTAAAGTCCGTAGCATTAAAACCAAATTAAATTATTATTCAATTTGATTTCTTTATTGTACATTATTTTCTGTGTGCATACTGTACACTTCTCCCAAGTACTTTATTCATGAATGTAACGGGGAAAAAAGCGTTATTTCAGTTCTATATACACCTCTTAGGTAGTACGAGATTAGGCGGTAGTTCGTTTAGTCTCAGTAGCGATAGCGCAGGATTAGAGTTAAGCTGGCGTGTTTGTCTTGTGTTATGAGCGGGTGTTATAGTTATATACTCTGTCACGCGCAAGAGCATCCTTATCGCGGGATATTAGGACCACAGCACAGGAGTAGGCGAACATACAGCTTTTACAATTTCCAACCCCCTCCAGCGAATGGAGTGCTCGGCCGGCGTGCTTTCCCATATCGTGTTGTGCATCCATGGAACAGCTTGCCGACCGCCCTTAAAAACTGTCCAGTAAGCCACTTCCCTTCCCTGTGCAAGAAGCACATGTGGCAAACTTTTAATTTGTGACGTGTTAGTTAAGTTAAGTTTAGTTTAGTTTAGTTTAGTTTAGTTTAGTTTAATTGAAGTGTTAGTAGTGTTTAGTGTTTAGAAGGCTCTTCGCGGCACAAGATTTCCTAGAATTTTAAGTGTTTTAGAATAATGTTTGCTAGCGTCGACGCCGTTTCTTGTCAAGAGACTTTTAAATTTGTGTTTTTCTTTCCTTTTTACTTATGTGGTTTTGTGATACAAGAATAAACAATTAAAAATATTAATAATAGTAATTTGAACGGGATAGGCGTTGATTTAGGAAAAAACTGAACCCTTATGATCTGAAGTGAGAACCGAGTGGTCACCCAGCCAATTGCTGTCCTACTACACATGATACTTAACGTCACGTTCATCTGCTAATACAAACGTTTGTTTGGCTATCGTTGGGGTTCATGTTTTTGTAGTGGTGTGTATGTAAGATGGCCCGAAGGTGTAGTCAGTCCTTAATAACTAAACTGAAGGAGATTCGAAACGCGTCTCAAACACATAAGCTTTCGAGGAGATAAAAAGAGCTCAAATTTCAGTACTTTTCAGTGAAGAAACGAGGCCGCGTAGAATAATGCCTTCAAAATACACTCAAGATTGTCTTCATATTATTTTGTATTCACCAATAGCCACACTTGCTTATCTACCACTACACAAACATGGTGCTTAGTATGATGTTATTCTTGAGCCTGTATTCTCAATATTGATGTAAAATTATATCAGGGATTTTATTGCATTTTCGTATAAAAACGAGAACTCGGTCAAAAACGTTACAAGTAAAAAGCCTACAACATCCTTCTGCACAGAACCTTTTCCTTCCTTCAATCTTTTACCACACTGAACATACAGTATAAGTTTAAGCTACAACTATGTGGTTGCATCATCAAATTTACCTCTAGCTTGGCTTACATTATGCATTTAATTTTATGTCCGTGGATAATTTGGTGCTATTTTTAATTTAAAAGTGTTATAAGTATTTATCGTACTCGTATAAATGTTATGAGAATCATTGGTTACATTATTTTGTAAACAGATTTGTATGTAACTCAATCACGGCAAAATTAAACAAATCTAAATCAAGCATAGAACATAAGTAAGAAATATAAATAACTACCTACTCATTTAATTTCTTTAAAACATCATAAATCACACACAATACTGAATATTTCAATACAAAATAAAAATATTGAATATCATATTATCTTTTGTTAAAAGTAAAACAACAACGTTGGTACCCCTGTTTATTATGCAGCTAGCGCGGTTATCACTGTTGTGTTCAACAAGCGAAGTATAGAAATGAGTCCTGATCCTTTGTAAACGTGAGTGTGCTATTGGTCCGTGAAATCTGTTATTTTACCCACGGCTGACCCATTTGATAACAACATTATTATCGTTGAAAGCTGAACTAATTCACTAACTACCCTCAATACATAGTTATCGAGCAACATTGCAACAACTTCTGTGAATATTGTTAAACATAGCTTGTTAGTGAAAATAATCACAAAAGCAAATATAATGCATCTGTTTCACGAACCAAAATGACATATTCGCTCATTATTAATGCCGGTATAATCACAAATGATGGTTAAAATGTAAATGAAAACCTAACAAAATGTTTGCTGTAGCTTTGTTTTGTTAGTTTACGACAATTCCGTTAAAAATACAAACTAATTTTGTAAACTGCTTTGTCCACCATGTTTAACACATCGATAATGATACCTTTGCTTTCATACCGTGACAATTATGTTCGCCGTATTGTGGTGGAGAGAACACAATCCCGCTCAGACGACCGAACCGCGAGCATTTCCAGCTCCATGAATCTATTAATTATATCTATTGATAAGCACGTTATTGACCATGGATATGGAACGGAATACAACCTAACTTTGGTTCAGAATTAGTTCCTATGACCGTGTCGTATGGTAATTATGCTCGCTGATTGAGTCGTTGTGTTGCTATTGGTGCTCAGTGGTAAAACATACCCACTGTGATCTTGTTATGACGTCACTGGCAGATTCTAGGGCTACAGGAGGCTGCGATTAAATAATGTGGCCGTTTCTATTTGAGTACGTGAGAAGAAGAAAACTAACGATTTGGAAATTGTTGTTATTCACAAAAGTAAATAGCTAAAAAGAACTTAATGTACTATTCAAATTTGAATGTGATTTTAAATAAAGGAACACGATAACTCCCCGTTTACGTTACTCTCATCTTACGGTCGTAAGACTACATTACCGACCAACCGACGGTCATTTTCCAAGTGTAAACGCTGCACAGTTAGTAAATCAGTTGGTAGGTCTACCAGAGTACACTTACGGCAGTTAGTATACTAGTTGCCATTTAAACTTGATCTAAAGAAATATCAATACAATACAACTCGATTGTTTCGCCTAATACGTGACATATGAATTAAATCAAACCTGTTTCTACGCCAATGAAACAACAACATAAAAGATAACCTCAATAATACACCAAGCTCCATCGTCCCGCCATTTGTATTTTTGTAAAATTGTGTTGAGTATTCCGTGGACGGGATGACTGTGTATGAACGCGGGTAGAGTTACGAACGTCAAGCACCCAAAACCTACGATCGTAACGATGAGGGTAACGTAAACGAGGTGCAACTGATGTAGTAAGATACAAGACAGATATCTATGTTAACGATACGAACATGCTGATATGGTTGTACAACTATTCGATTGCTAGCAATGTCACTGGAAAATGTGTGTATTCATCATACCAGCAATATATTGCAGCAATGCGTTCATTATGGTGAAACGGGCTTTTAAATAGAAATGAAACGATTTTCTTAACAACATTAAAAATCTTGTTTCTGGGCCCAGATCTACAAGATATCCTAAGTATTTTTTGGTCTTCTCTAAGACCGGCCTAACTGTGAACCTCTTGTGAATTCAGCGCACGCCCCATGAAGAAGGTTCTAATTGCTGGTTGGAACAAAAACGCAATGAACAATCCAATAATATGTTTTACATTTCGTTTTCAGATATGAGACTTGATTCACAAGAGGTTTAAAGTTAGGTTGGTCTTATAGTGAAGACCAAAAGAAGACTTAGGACCTCTTGTGAATCCGGGCCCTGGTGTTTGTAGATGACGTTCTGTCTATTCTACACACCCATACCAATAACTATTCCACTGCAACGAGCCTGTGATTAGCGGCTCGTAACAACAGAGGACATTATATTATTTACGGCTACGTAAACAGGATCTCACTTTGACCTGTTGCTCTGTCAGTAACCGACACGTTTAGTCTCGTCCGATCGATTGGTCTGTGTGCAACACAAAACGCTCAAGTATTCGCCTTACAAACAAGTCTTCACGTGCCCCACCCCCGTCTGATTGCGTTTCCGGCGCACCGAGAGCCAGTTAGACGTAGATTAGTCAGTCGGAATGGGGTCGGGGGGATTTTGTGTCAATTTACAAAATAAATTATGTACCCGAGTTGGGTCGTGGCGACGTCAAGAAGGTAATCCACGAGGATTGGCCTCGTCACCGGATGACATAGCTATACTGGACTTCCAGACATCCGCTGCTATCTTGACCTAACAGCTCCTAGTGAGCCGACGGACCCTTTACATGTTGACTGTCACTAGGCTTAAAGTCTTAGATCTGTTTATTACATTATATATCTATCCTTTTCATATGAAATGCTAATTTAATTCACATCGTGCAATATTTGTTTTTTGTAGGGAAATACAGTAAACGTAAAGAGTTATATTGTATATTGTGTCATCCAATACATCTTGACGTTACAGCAGGTTTGTCCGAGATTACTCATGAGATGGATTAAAGAACGCGACTTTGTACACAGGTAGTTAACTTGTAGCAATTAATCGTCGTGTTTAGAAGAGGCATAACTGAATTGTGTTAGGAAGGAGGTTACTCGTTTGTCACGTGACTAACTATGACGGTGGTGGTTGTTTTTACCTCATCGCACATTCGCAATCACACTATAATAACCACACACACACGCTCGCATATAGACCATAGAGTTATCTTCTAAGATTTCCCTACAGCGCAGCCAGCATTACACCTCACATGGTTAGCGCCCAAGTGCCCACACACCCTTATTAAAACATGCATAATTCATCCCTGAGTGGCTTCGGTCCAGACGACCAACCACGGTTGTTTCAGCTGTTTTCATGATCACTCGAGCAGGTTACGAGAAGAGATTGTTTATTGAAGCGCTGGAGCATTGGGTAAAGTATACGTTGCCGTGATTGTCGATTCTTCTGACCCCGAAGAAGGTATTGGATATTTATGACCCTTTCCTCTGATCTACTCGACCGTTAAGACGACGCCCATCTGATATCTCCTCTCAATCATTGGCTTTAACTGTGTTTTTTTATCGGCCTGTTTAAAAAAACATTCAAGGATGACATTAAAGTTTCAGTTAGGGGCAGAGTGAGATGTTTGCTTGCTACGTGTGTATTGAACCAGATATTGGCTGGATTGATTAGGGGTCACGGAGGTCATCTGGTCATCTTGAAGTTTGAAGTCAAATATGGGCACTTTTCAGAGATAAAGATCGAGTAAAAAGTTACCCGAAAATAATGTTTTGTTATGAAATTTATACTGTACAACCCAATGTCGAAAGAAAATGTTGATAAAATCAAGTAAGATTTAAGAACTATACATCTTCAGATCTCGCAACAATCCTACCTTTCCCTCATTAGTTTAAAGATAACACATCAACATACTAAACACAGATTTCGAAATCGTTTATATTACTCATTATGATTATGAAAATTAGAATTACCAGTTTACTTTGTTTTATTTTGGACAAACGTTGATTATGCATAAATCAAATGTTTGCCCAAGTAAAATGTATATGATCTCAGAAACCATGACCACGTGAAGTGATATTGTTTTCACCACCACAGCCTTCTGAACCCCTCGTTGAGTTGCTGTATCGATTCACAAGGCCGTGTTCTGGTAACCAGACCCGACACCTCCATCAACAACAGTTAACTCGATTATGAGTTCTCACGTCGAGACGCCCTCTTCAAAACTTTGTCCGCAACTATATCGCGATCCAGCGCGATATCTCTATGTGTTTTTAAGACGCTGTACTTAAATACGTATCGCCTTACTTAGTTTTAGGGGACAAAAACTTTATCCCCTTAAGACGGAGGGATAATCCTGTAATTAAACCCGCAGAAAGTTATGTTTATAGTTATTTCTTGAAAGCACTACACAATTTGTAAAACTAGAAATTTACTTCTAAAAGTTTCGAATATTTTCATCCTTACGGTTGTTATTTTGTGAAATAATGAAATAATTTGTAATTATTAGTTTCCAAAGCAAGAAGCGTGACGCCCACAATATTGGAAGTGTTTTCAATCCAGTCGATACTCTCACATCGCGAGTATTAATTACTTTTACAATATTGTGTAGCATTCTAAAGATATTACTCAAAACCTTAGGAGTATCGGTAGTACAACACCGCCTTAAGCCGTCCGCGCACCGCAAGAAGTAACGGGTTTAAAATACTTGTGTATTTCAAAAGAGTTAATTAAATACTTAGTAATAATAATGAAGTGGATTAAAGATACAAAAGAAGGTTATAAGCAGTTGGTACACTTAAGTATACCACTACTACTTCTTCTTCTTTTTCAGGCCCTCAACTGTTTTGTTCGATTATCTATCGAGGACCTGTTGTAAGATGTAGGACTTACCCTCACACCTTTTTGTCTTTACCTTTGTTATTGGTAATGGAACTTAAAATTAATACATATTAGTTTAAATTGAGCGTGGGTTCGTAATCTATCAATAACAATACCAATATATATCATGTGATCTGAATATTGACAGATATACTTTGAATTTAGTGGAGTTGTTGGAGACTTTCACGACCCAAGGTGCCAAATACATAGTTATTCTCTACACAGACAAGTTAATACATTGATCACATTCTCATCCCTTGGAGACACGGCTGAAACTGAATTTATAGGTGTCAAGTATATTTCGGCTCCCTTAGCGCTCGGGTAACCGACCTCACAGGCAAACATAACACTTGTTACATTGAACTGAAGTACGGTTTCATAGTTAGTCATAAACTAGAGTTTCAGTTAAGTTTAACGCCCACTGAGTCCCAACTATCATCGGTGCACAAGTAAGAGAAACAAAGTTAGTTAAATATATAATTTCGTTCTTGTTTTATGCCTAATATTAGTGGTTTAATTTATTTCTCTACCATTGCTTGAGAAACGTTATTCATGATTCTCATTATATTGATTTTAAAATGTATAGACTGTCGTTTGCGTTGGAATGAAGATGGGTTGTCATGTTTATACAAATGGTGGCGGCGCCAGGTTACCGTATTGGATACAAATTAATCAGCAAGTTGTTGTTTAGGACACGCTTTCATTTACAAGTGTCCATCTTTAATCGAGACCTGCTGGAACTAAATAGAGTTTGTCTTCAATGGAACGAATATTAACGATTGTTTCATTATTCATCTGTAATTTAAATATCTAAGGGTAAACTATTCTCTACAGTCTACATTGATTTAAAATAATATGAAGTGATGAATATATATTAAATATAAGTATATATTAGTTAAGAGATGTTTATTGAATCAAATGTAACACACATCCGTTCTTTACACAAGCGAGCATGTTACCCGGCATGTTACCCGGCATGTTACCCGGCATGTAACCATGTTACCCGGCATGTTTTCCAGCATGTTACCCGGCATGTTACCCAGCATGTTACCCGGCATCTAACCATGTTACCCGGCATGTTACCCGGCATGTTACCCGGCATGTTACCCGGCATGTTACCCAGCATGTTACCCGGCATGTTACCCGGCATGTTTTCCAGCATGTTACCCGGCATGTTACCCAGCATGTTACCCGGCATCTAACCATGTTACCCGGCATGTTACCCGGCATGTTACCCAGCATGTTACCCGGCATGTTACCCGGCATGTTACCCGGCACCTCCACCAAATGTAAATATGAATTTTTCATTCCATGTATACACATCATTACACGTTTTAAAACCACAAAACAAATACATTTTGCTTTTAGAAATTATGGCTAGGAGTATTAACAGAATTATCTCCTTAAAGCTAAAATTAAACATCACTAAAACAAGATGCTTCTGTATTAATGATAGTAATTAATAATTATAAACTAAAAATGAATGAATAATAAATCAATAAATCAATTAATTAATAAATCAAACTTAAAATCAGTGCTGATCAGTCTCTCAAACAAAGTACATTTCATTGAGATATGCTTAGAAACGGACAACAAATCACAATATTGAACTGACGAAGTCTCAGGTTTGAGATCATTACAACCACCACCTTATCAGTTCTAACCACCGCCAGCGTTCCCACGGCTGTCTGGTTTCACAGCCTCTGAGAGCGTCTTTATCACTCGTGTTGTGTGACCCACATTGACACGTGGCTTCGCTTAGCAGTGGCAGAAAGGATTTGTTCTCCTAGCGTGATTCTGCGGGACAAGTCGACTACCCCCCCTCCCCCCTTCCGTTCCGGCTTACGTTTGTTTGATTTCTCATCAATACCGTCATATTAATTCGAAAATATTTCGATTTCAGCTGAGAAAATAAACAACGCACATCTCATACAGATATTTTTGAGTACAACCAAATGACTTGTTAAACCGGATGTTCTAAAAATGATACATTAGGTTGTTCCGGTATCTTCGATCCCAAAAATTATCTAAAGTTACCTTTTTAAATAATGCAAAAAATAATAATTATATTATATGTTTTTACTTTTAAAAATATGTTCTTTAGTGTGTTAATTACATGCTCTGTAACTCTAGACGGGTCATCAAGGAATCATTGATCAAACATAATAGAGAACATGATTAGTGATTTGAGGGTTTTATACTTCGCGTTCGATTAAACCTTCATTATCTTTCGAGGGTAAAAGTCTGCTGACTCGATTAAAAACAAATCTCTGTTAACTTTTCGCAAGAAATCTTTTCTTCCCCGAGCGAGAAGAGGGGGGGGGGGGGTGCGAGGTGCTAACCTAGCCGTGTAATTGACAGGCTGAAGAGAGCGCACAGTGAGCTGGATATGTCTTATGATGTTGTATTGTCAAAGGGAGGATTTTTAAAAACAAACAATTTTAAACGGAGCTTCTTTCATTGTATTTCAATTTTTGATCACTTATTACAATTATGTAAATACATTCCTAACGACTAACTTATTTTCAAAAGAAATGTTCTATTACTCTTCCATCAAAAATTCATTATCACCAATCCAGACAAATTGTTAACTGGACTTAATTTGATAAAATTTGCATTTGATTTCAATTAGATGTATTTAATTAAAACGTGTTACGTAAAAATCTGTAGATCATTAATAAGAAAAGTTCTCTATTTATTTGAATATTATAAAATCCCCATTTATCATTTATACTGTGCAGGCGTGTAGCTTTTGTTATCACATTGAATATCATTGTTTTATCAAACCAAATCAAAAAAGATGCTAAAGATTCAAACAAATCTGTACGGAGCTCTATCGTTATTCAATAGTTAATTTTCTCATCGAACAACTTGCACTTGTTGTGAATTACATTTTTACAATTTTTATACATTCATCGTTTAGCTGACACAAACCCAAATCGTCGGTATGAATCAGTTTTCAAATATCTTGAAGCATTCTTAAGATATATTTAAAATGTCGTTACTTTTGAGTGATTTAGCATTGCGAGCTACACGAGTGCACATGCACATAATATGTACGAGTGTAGAAAGGCGCGGAATGCGTTAGGAAGGTAACACAACCCCCTTGGGATCAAGACTTGAAGGGGTTGTTCTCCATAATTGATCATTCCTCGCAGGCCCCAACTAAGAGAGAGTTGTCCTACGTGAGACGGTGCTGCTCATCCTGCGAGAGTGTCGTGGGTAAAACACGCACTACTCGAACAAGGCAATGACGTCACTGCACGTTTTGAAGAGCAACGCTTCATAGGCCGAGACGGGACACAACAATCCTCTCGCCTCACAAATAAACACAGTGTTACAAGAATACGCAAGTAACTTACGGGGTCACGTATTCAAGGGTAATATGAGTACTACAGCGTTGTAGAAATCTTGTTTTTTCTTGGGGAGGGGGGTTTAGGGGGGAAGGGAACTTTTTACAGAATTTTGCTTCAATGTTTTCTGGTCTTTCCATCAGAAGATATTAATTATATAGTAATAAGCTTGGCTAATTTTGTGTATTCATACAAAATTAACTAGCAACAGTTCGCAATTCATATGTCTGTAACTTCATCCTAATCAATGAAGATAATACACAATTACACACAGCACTTTTATTCAGTCTTTAGGTCATACAAAGACATGTGAGTTGACATTACACACTAAAGAGTTCTTGACATATGTCGCGTCGTCCTAATGTCAGCGGTGGTCGTTCCCCTTAATGAATACTCCAGCTATAGCACAGGAGAGTGGACGTGTGCCAAGTGTCGATAATGTTGGCAAGAACCTGGCGACATATATTGCAAATACCGCATCAGTGTTAACACGAGTAGTGTGGCGCAGTAGTAATATGCTGCGTTACATACAAACTAGTCACAAGCTGTGTTAACCAGGTTTAAAGATAGAAATGTCACGTGCTTCCTTGGTTTTATCTTGTAGAAATATAATAAGAACTTAATAAGCTATTGTTCATATTGTATCCAAAATAAACTTTATAACTTTGTTATTATTATTGTTTATTACAAATAACAACCCTCTTGTTTGTAAGCATTGATTTGTGTAACAAAGAAGTTCGAAACGCTAAACAATGACGATCGTACGAAATAGGATCAACCACTAAACAAAACTAGAGAAAGTCTATGCTGATCAAACACAAAAGCAGTTTAGACATTGAATACGAAGTATGAGTGGGATGTAGGGGGTGGGGGGAGGGGGGGGGGGGGGGGTGGAGAAACAACTATTGTGATTATTTAAGTAAAAGCGTTAGAGTTACATACGAGTAAATAGGTCTACACACACACATTGTAAAGATGAATGGAAGGAAGTGTAGTTTCCTTCTTGCGTGAACCTAACAACGAAGTTTCACCCGCGCCCACAAACATCCAAGAAAACTTTTTGTAACGAGCTATTTTCAATAAAATCAATTACAAAATGATTCGTGCATGCTCAAGATTCTCCTCATTTTCTTTAGAACTTCCAATAATTTAAAATAACTTTCAACAAATTGAAAATAAACTTTTCTTTTACTTATTAAAGCCCTAAGGGAAACATTCTTAGCGATGATAAAAATAATATTAACAAGTAAGAGGTTAGTTTTATTAATATCTAGGAAGAGTATTTCAGGAAGGCGGTAAGCGCGCTATGTTACGTCGGTCTTGCCCGAGGTAATAATCTATCTGAAACCTCATTTGCAAACTTGAGAATTTCTTGGAGTTATTGGCCGATAATGAACAGCATGAGAATTGCATTTGCGTATCGCATAACTTCCAATTACCAACTCTCGCGTATTACTAATTAGTTGTTCTAATCATCCAATGAAGAAGGTACTTCATCACGCTGAGATAGTCGTTGCCTTGTGGGAGTTAATACTCGTTGCTAACACAGTCACAGCCGAGCTAACCTTGTTGTCATTGAATATACTGTTACTAGATGTATAGGTTGATATAGACTCCATTCACGTGACGTCACAAGGCTACAGTGCAGAACACTTGAGCTGTCAGTAGAAGAATATGGTACCAAGAAATACGGTAGAGTTTACGAAATGATTATTTATTTATTTATTTATTTATTCAGGATTTAAATACAGCTATACAGCAATTTTACATTAAACCTCAAATTTAACATTAACATTATTCATTTTTTTTTGACTTTGTACTTTTTTTGAACCACAGAAGAGTGGATAAGACAGTAAAGTTTCTTTATGTTGCTTTTTCAGAAGCTATAGAAAACGAAATATTGAAGAACAGTTGATTTTCAACCAGCCGCGATCTGAAAGATTGTAACAATGAATGAAAGTGTCGTCACATGTCGTTTTGTTAAGCAAAATGGCCGCTATGCACGTTGGGCGAATGTAACGAAAATATAGAAAGAAACAAAATAAAGTTTCTAGATAACCAGAATTGTAGAGGAACGAGAAACACACATCACATAAGCACATTTGTAGGCTCACTCGACAAACGGCATCGAAAGACATCAAGCCTTGCAATGTTTGCTTTGAAATGAAGAATACTATCCAAGAATACCATAAAACATAAGAATTAAACTGCAGACCTGCTTCTTCGTGACTCATATCAGGCATCTCAAACGGAAATGGAACCGTCTAGTTCCGGCTTTGTAGACAAGCTGCTTATTTCTCCAACGTGTTCCCCTCCCCCCCCTCCCCCCCCCCTCTACCTCCCACGCCTTCTTGTCAGGTCAAACTGTCGACTAAGATAGTGAATATATGGCAGACTACTTAACTCGTTCTTATAATACATGTATTATCTACTTCAAGTGCAGAGATGCAAATCTAAATGAGGAACTGTCCTTCATATCCAATACAGGGACCAATGTAAAGTGGTCACGGCCTTTTATGAACCAACAATGTTTACTTTTTTCCGTCCATCTATCGATTATCTTGTATCTTAATCACCGTCAACGTGTTAACGGGCGTAATCGTTATCATCTATTGGCGCAATCAAACCTCCATTACAATAATTGCAATATGACTTTAGAGGTATCTTTAACTTGATGTAAATAGCGATCATGCATGCAGATGCAAATGCAAGCAAAGTACATTTTTCTCTTAATTTTTAGATTATACAATAGAAGCATTCAGATTGCGGACAAAATGGCATAAATAGTTCCATCTTTGTCCTCGTAGGGTTTTTTCTTCAATATCTGCTTAATTTACGGATTGCAATTTATCAATTTGGATAGATAGTGAGAAATGGTAACAATAAATGAGTTCTACAGCTGAACACAGGTGAACGCTCCTGATTCATTGCTTTGCACTTGTATTAAATCCAAGATGAGCTTAACCGTAAGAGCCAATCTGCCAGAAAGAGAAATGCTACCAATTTTGTGGCTATTGATCAAGTGCAACTTCTTAAGAATTGCTTGGATTAAAGGAGATTTTCATTTGGTTGGAAATATATGAGACTCTTGAATAAAGTGTTTTAATTTAAATGTCTCTTGGACTTAAATATATATATTATCTATATAACATGATACTGGTGCACATGTAATACTAAGCACATAATACATTGTATAAATGTCCTACACTGAAAATCATTTTTAACTTAGTGGGTTCCTATAAATACAATTCATGTATTTATTCGTAATTTTGCAAGAAAATGTATGTTTAATCGGATAGAGATACTATGCAGCTTGTCCACCCTGTAGGTGTGAAATAACACATTGCGTGCTGGTATTTCTCAAATGACTGGACACATACATAGACGTTCCCCTTTCGAAACTACAATACTAACAATGTTCTGTCTTAAAGTAGTTCATGGAAACATTGAAAAAAAAATCATAAATCTTCATGATACAAAGCACTGTTGTAAAATATTACTGAAAATAAAATTCCGGCTGTTACGGGATATATTATTAGTTTCTTACATTCTTATTTTAATATTATTATCTCAAATTAAATGGGGGGATGCACAGCTTTTAAATTAGCATATAACATTAACAATGATTATCTTGCACTAACGGACGGAAACATGAACACAAACACGAACAGAGGACCCGAGTTCATGTTCGGGTCGTTCGGGTAGCGAAAACCCGCGACATCTCATCAGCTAAACCATGTCAACGTGACAGTAAAGCGAAATAAACTCTAGTTAGTATCTCACGTTATTGCATGATGAACTAAAATGTCTTACTTTAAAATTCATAACAGGTTGTTGCTTTTCTATTTTTTTTTATATCAACACACGGCTATTTCAAAGTTTTAAAACATGTTCGTAATTAAAAAATGAATAATAGGTGACTTTAAAAGCTACTACTGCGTCGGGGGACCAAGGTTTAATAATTACCTTGGTTGTCACGTGTGTCGCGATGGATACTGACAACTGCCCGTCATATAATTGTGTTGTTAACTTGTGTTATGAACATACGCAGTGGTAGATGTTGTTGGTGGTGACGCAGCATGCAGCGCGTCAGGTGACACTTCTACTCTCTGGCGGTGACGCGACATGCAGTGCGTCAGGTGACATTTCTACGCACCCTCCACGCAACGCAGTAACACGAAGAAGCCTCGACTACAAATATCAAAGAGCAGAATAACTCAATTTGTTTTGCTTGGGAACCGTTTTCATTACGACGCTCACGGTAAATTTGACGAAATAAACACAACTTTCAAAAGCTAAATTATTTTTAACTGTTGGGAAAGAGAGAAATTATAAAATAAATCGTCAGAAGGTAAAATAGTATCATGAAGAAATACTTGAAATAAACCAATTAAATTCTCATTTCCGTCTTGTTTGAATCTATAATCGCGCTCTTGAAATGGTGACGCGTAGCAATTTGCAATCAACAAGTGGCTGTAATAGGCTCCGCGTTGAGCGAGGCTGACAAATCACTGACGGAACTTCAAACGGATGTTTAGCTTTGAGTTTTTCTACTCCAAGACGCCTAAATGACGTAAGATGTAGGGGAGGGGGAGGGAGGGGGGAGGGCAGTGTAATTACCTTCATGAAACTCACCGTGGAACTGAAATACCGCGTCGCAACTTTTGTTAAACTTTCCACCCTTGTAAGGCTAAAGCTCCGAGCTATTATCTTATTATGGTCCAAGGACGAGAGCTCGTTCTAAAATACGACTCTGAAAACAAAAAGCTGGATTCCTGCGTTGTGGTTTTAAGGGGATACAAACCGCCAGTACAGCGGTTATGTTCAACGGGTGACCTAGACGACACATTAATGACGTCATTATTCACGGGAACTACTTGTCGTGATGTTCACAACCCATTGGTCTACTTATCAGTCCACATGTTAGAGTTAAAAGTAATACCACGTAGGCCTACATACATGCAACGTCAACTTAACGACTTGCATACAATGGAAATTGTCATAAATATAAATGTAAGTAAAAACCTGCAATGAACGTCGGTCGACTGTCGATAAAACGAAATGTCTTCCTAGTTTTTATATTACGATCGTTATCTAATTTCAAATTTTACATGCGATAAATGATGGCATCAAAATATCATCATGAAAATGTATTTTTTAAGTACTGATATTAAAGAATGAATGTGCACGTCATTAAAACTAGTATTTATGGTTCCATGAAAACCACTATCAGAATATGTAGTTGCGTATGTTTCACATATTTTAAAAGACAAATGCGACCGCCCTAGTTAAGCCCGTATGACTCTAGCGTGGTCACCGGCACTAACAACCTATTGACACACGGTAACAGGTAAATCATTGAGGCACACGTCATAGCTATAGGTCACCGCGTAATGGTACCAAATGGGATTCTCTTGTTCTAACGGACCATCCATCAAAGTGGGATAAAAGTGCCTTTTGAAATGCATGAAAAACTTCGTTTATATAAGCACAACTACTGGAAATGAAGGGAAAATAACATATTGCGATTTTGAATTGTCATATTATAATACGTACAAAACGAAATAATATTATCCATATCATAATACTATCCATATATCCATATCCATAAACAATAACACTAATGTTACAAGAAGATCATATCTCTTGGGCGAATTCAATGACACATGCAAATTCTTTGCCTAACTTTATACAAGATCGGATCTTGGCAAAGTAAATATACCGACCAACATGATTATTTCTTCGCCCATCCCCATCAACGCGTACAATTGTATTCGTTCATTGTCCCCTTCCTTCTTATCTCCTTTCCTTCTTGTCAGCCACAATGGGTTGAGAGTTCGGACAAACAGTCGTTCTGTTGTGTCGTGTGAAGTACGCCGCGCTACTATCTTGTCAAGATGGTCGGAAGCGCGTCTGCCATGTTGCCAGATCTACGCGCTCGTGGCAACGGTGTTGACGCGGCATCCACGAGGGAATGGCTGTTTGTGTTTGTCTCGTGTGTGTTCTGAGGGATTCATTGAATGGAAGGGTATGAAGAGAAGGTGTTTGTGTGTGAACGGGGCCTTAACCTATTGTAATTGGGATTATATTATATTATATGTACAGTAAGGATTTATAAAGGGGACAAATACATGTATTTCACTGAAGAGTACACATATAAAACCAAAAAATACTAACATTAGATATTTTTTCGAATTTCCTAAATGTATTATTTTTGTAAACAAAAATTGTAAGGATTAACTACTCCGAGGGTTGTAACAATATCATCAACATTGGCGAAAACTTTGGAATATAAACACATGAATTTGTGATGAAAACATACCTCCTCTCTTCACCCTCCCCGCTCCACAGCAAAACATATCAAACATTCCCCTCTACCGGCTACCCCCCACAAACACAATACAAATGATACAATATTATATAAAAAATCAAATTTACAGTATTAAATATTAGGATAGTTTTCAGAATGAATCATGGTATTGAGTAGTGAAATACCACCTTGCACATATGCTAACGCTAATCAGTGCTCCTCTACTCAGGCAATTATAACTGTGGTTGTGTCGCTCATTTGTATCGCTCCAATAATTATGCTAGTTACTAGTTTGCTTCATTCTCTAAAGCAAATATATAAATAAACAAATAAACTCGTTCGAATCGCTCATCATGTCAATCCATTTTACCATGAAATTACGGTGCCTTCATTGCGTAAAACATGCGGCTTTAAACCACGACAGATGCATAAAAACAGTGTTTTCGACGAGTTAATTAGCAATAGTTGAACTCTGTAGTTCGAATGAGTTTGAAATGTGCATTGAAAGCAGGAATAAGCTAACACAGCTTAAGGGCTAAACCACCACACACAGAGCAATGGAACCACTATAAGCAAAGATGCATAATTATTAATTAGTATTCGAGGATTGTTTTAACACTTCCTAAAACTTTAGCGACTTCAAGTTGTTGATTGTCAATCGTCGCCTCCGACACTGATAGGCTAACCAACTTCCAGAGCGCAAATCACAAAGTTTCATGTCGTGAATTAAATGGTGGACGAAACGACGAGACGTTTTGACAAGGTTAACCGGTTTTAACAAGTTCTACAAGTTTTAGTTTGAGAAAGTGTTAAAACGAAGGTAGATGGGAAGTTTAACACGGTATCTTGAACATTATTCACCGGTCTATATTGCGTTGAGTGAGGGCCATAGAAGTGGCTTGCCTTGAAAAGTCAACAGTTACTGGTAAGCTGGATCTAACTCTTTAACTTCAAGTTATGTTTGTTGTTTTCTTGTAAATGCTTTTGATATTGAAGGAGTGAATCAAACCCGCGATTTGGTTAAGCGAAATATTCATAATTCTGTTTATCTGGGTAGTAGACATTTTGTAATACCGATAGAAATATAGATAGCGTCAAGTGCAATTTTACCCCATGAAGGATACAGGTCGCTTTCATTCAACCAAAAGAATACATTTATTGATATTTTATATAGGTGTCTTTATCAGCGTATAGATTCATGTATTGACAAACTATTACATTATACTCATCTTGTTCGTACTATACGACACATTTTCGATAAGATATTTGACGTCATGTCAAGCAAAGTGCTCTCTCAAAACACTGAATTCACAATCGAAAACAGACAGCATCGTATTTTAGAAATTTAATAATTCTCTTTGTATATCTGTCAGCCAACAAAAATAATATTCACATTTATTTGAAAAAACTGACAGCTCACCGATATTGGGAACAAGTTAATTATTATTTCTATGGAGCACAATGAATGGCGTTGTCTAGAAGCGCCCCCCCCCTCCCCCCCCCCTCCCCCCCCTCCCCCCCCCCCCCCCCCCTCATCCCTGTTTACCAATCTGCTGTGGGTGTGGACGGTGATAGCGTTACACAATAGCAAATGAAACGAGAACGGTAAACGAAACGTTTTACTCTGAAAATAGACACAAAAAGGCATCTTCAATGAGTTTTCTCCATTTTGCAATTTCATCATTTCTGTCCCAGCGTGGAAAAACGGTCACAATTGACTATTTGTTGACGTACGAAAACAAATTTAGTTTTTATGTACAAAGGCTTTGAGTTTAAATTAAATTTAAATTGTACATTGATTTTAAATTGTAGATTGTAAAGCATATAGCATAAGCATATAGCGTAAAGCATATTTTTACATTACTTTTGAAGGTAGACAATCCATAATATTTCTTTATTTGTAATCAATCAGATCACCATCTCAAATGAAGTAATAGAAAAACATGAAACATGAACTATTTTTCAACATCAAAATGTTAATATATTGAAGATAGGAGGATATCTTTGATTAAATTGCCCAGTCCGAAATAAAAACAGGTATCCACACAAAATAGGGAGATGCCTCAACCTTGAACGACCTCAAATATTGTGTCAACAACTCTAACCTGAAACGCGTTGAGGCGAATGTCTCTCTCACGTCTACAGAAGTGCGTATTCGGTAGAAAGGTTGAAACGTATTCCCTGTAAAATACGACAGGCAAAGATAGTAAACGAAATGTCTTCCAGGATGAATTCTAAACTGTGGTTCGTAAAAGTTTTTAGTGCTCACAGTTTCAGTAGGTTTGTGCGATACAGCGCAGCACTGAGGTATAAATCTACCATGTTAGGCGAATAGGGGAGGATATTGACAGCTCACGGAAATGCACCCCGTGTTATATTTGCGAGGTTCTAAGTTTGACGATAGGGGATGATACAAATATCTTCTGCGGATCTCATTCACTGCATTTTGCCATTACCAACACATTTGATGAAATTTTACTTTTTTATAACGTGTTTTAATTATTTTTGTATGGAACTATCACATGTTGTATGAAACAAACTTTAAAAAAAATAGTACCGTGCTGTAGCGGGTAATGGGTTTAATACATGAGGTTATTTGATAACTCAGAACGGTACTAGAAGTAAAAATAATATAACAAGTCATCCACAGCAAATACGGGGACCAACGATGAATGGTACTATATTAATTTAATTAAATGTGCGTGAATGTTCAGCATGGATATATTTTGATTGATTGGTTTCTTATGCTAAGCTTCAAGAATACGAGACTCCTGAGTTTGTATATTTGCCGTAACACTCAGATAAAGTATACGTAAGTTCATTTATCATCATTCATTTATCCTTTTCCGAATATGCTTCCTCTTTTTAGTTCAGTTTTCCATAGTTCAACGAATAAATATAAGCCATTTTACCCGGTGTGTTTCCTTTAAACTTTGTCCATGACAACGAAAAGTCGCCATCTTTTACAAACCTTCAAAAATAACAAATTATTAGTGGGTGTGTTTTTCCAGAACAACTAATACAACAACTTGTCCTTAACTTGTGGGAATTGTATCTTCTGTATATTGGAATAAATGCAGACGACAACAACATTAAAACTTAAGTTTGAAATACGAGTCTCCTGGCTTTTAGCTGTCTCTTGCAACACTAAAGTGGCTCCTCTCCCATGCGAGAGAAAGAAACAAAGGAACAGGAGATAAAACGAGGAACTGAGAGAAACATTCTAAAAATAGTAACGGACATCGATACGGAAGAGTAAGAGACTCGCGAGCTAATGAAGAGAGAAACGTGGACAATTAGGGGCATGTACGAAAACAAGGTCAGATCCTTCTCGCTCGTAAACTCTGTTTCCTCCAGGACGAATAGAGTGCCAGGCCTTGTGTCCTGGACACGTGTCCTGTGGACTGAGATGACGGATAGGCCTCTACGGACAACGATATAGACCGCAGATTCGCTGCGAGAAAATAAACTGTCGTGCTCTATTATTTGTAGGCCTCGATAAATAAATATATCTCGCCCCAATAATGTCCAATTTGACAAGTGTAAAATAAACAGAATGAAAATACAATAATGGAAAAGTTAACGTCCCGAGAGTTTGATGGTGTTGTCCGTATAACACACGAGAGAGTCATTGTTACTATGTGGACAGTTGAAACATGGTGCGAGGGAAACTATCTGTTTGTGTGTCTGCACTCGACGGCACCGAACTGACCTCGTGGCCTTTACAAGATAAACTTAGTCGGCAACGAATGGTCGGCTTCATTCAGTGGGATTATTCAGAGGGAAACTATTGTAATTTGTTCCTAATGGATTACATCACGTTGAAAATTGATTGGTTTCCGATTTGTCTATGTTTTTGCTCTATTTATATGAACATTATAGTTTACGTTTTAAAACCACCCTATGAATATTACGTATAATTAGGGATTGTTTTATGCACACAGAAAATTAATACGAATGAGAGATTTTCAGTTCAAAAAAACCAAACTCGCCATCAATGGCTACTTTGACGTCTTTATTCGCTGTAATAAAGATTGCCAATCATAAATGCATTGTATATTACATGGAGTTTATAGCTTTGTTAGTTTTTGATATCATTTTGCTATTGACGAGAACAATTAATTATTAATTATCTAAATCTCTTGACATTTCAATTCAAATGTACATATTACGATTGGAAATTGGAATATATTGTTGTAATAGAATAATAACATAATACACCTAAAATATGATGTCAATAATGTTATAGGTATAATATAAAACAACTATTAATTAATGTAATGAAGTTGTTACAACTCAGCAATAAAGTGGTCATCATGCCAACTTTATTGCTGATCTATTAATCGGGGGAGGTTTGTTGTGTTTTTGTTTTAGACTATGTCGCCCGTATGTTGGCTAACATGAAGCCTTCAAAGCAATCAGTGCCAATGAAATAAAACGTTGCTTTTCTTTGAACAAGGAGGGCCAGAGTTTGCCCCAGTGTTTAACATTCTGTGAGGCGAGTCATGCGGGTTGATGCAATTGCTCAAACAAGTAGGGTGAGTCCATTGTGGCTGTTACCACCCTCTCTGCTCTGTCTACACTCTACACTCTACACTCTACACTCTACACTCTACACTCTACACTCTACACTCTACACTCTACACTCTACACTCTACACTCTACACTTGACACTCTACACTCTACACTCTACACTCTACACTCTTAGGGTGACCAGACGTCCCGGTTTTACCGGGATCGTCCCGTTTTTAAGCGGCCTGTCCCGGTGTCCCGAAAATAGTTCTCGGGACGCCAAAATGTCCCGGTTTTAAGAGTTCGTCCAATTAATTCGTATTCTCCATTTAAATTTCCATTAATAAACAATATAATGTTTCATATAAAAGCCAATACTATAGTTATAATTAAAAAAACTCGAAATGGAAGATCATTTTCTGCCATTTTAGTGCCAATCACATTCCATGTAAAAACATTGCTGTCATAGTTGAGTTTACTCTCTCTTTGCCTGGAAGAAATGCTGCTGTGGAGAGGGTTTTCTCGCTTGTAAACTGTTTTTGGTCTGACGAGAAAAGTCGTTTGGGCGTCGATACTGTTAGAGCTGCAGTTATAGTAAAAACACACTTCAGTGAAACGTGCTCCCAATTCTATGAATTTTTGAAAAGTAATGATAAGTTAATGCAAGAAATTCATGCTTCAAATAAATATGTTAAAAGTAAAACAGATAACACAGACCCAGGACCAAGCACAAGCTCACAGTAGAAGCATGTATTTCCATAAGAACAGTTAGCAAGACTTAATTTTGTACAAGTTTTTTTATTTAATCTGAAAGATAAAACAAATGTTGAATCCTAAAAAATAAACACCTATTGCCAAGTTTACAGTAATTATTGCAATTGCGCGTAGTTATCTTTTCCTGGAACCTGATTCTTCTCTTGCGCCACACCCTCAAGGCAAAGGCCAGCCCCCAGCCCAACCCAACCTGTCTCAGATCTCACTACAGGCTATCTTGAGATAAAAATTGCCCAAAAAATTTTGCGCCTCCGGCGGCTGGGGCTACGCCCCAGACCCCTTGTGGTCCACACAAGTCCATACAAGTCAAGCCTCCATGTGTCCCGGTTTTTGCTTTTGTAATTATGGTCACCCTATACACTCTACACTCTACACTCTACACTCTACACTCTTCACTCTACACTCTACACTCTACACTCTACACTCTACACTCTACACTCTACACTCTACACTCTACACTCTACACTCTACACTCTACACTCTACACTCTACACTCTACACTCTACACTCTACACTCTACACTCTACACTATACACTCTACACTCTACACTCTTCACTCTACACTTGATTACGTTCCTCGTTTGTAATTAGAGTAATTATTGTTTTTATTCTTCAAAACTGAAACGTTTAGGTAACGGTAATAATTTCGAATTGTAAATACTAATCATCCAAAAGTGCGACCACCTATTTCGTTCGACAAGGGATGTATGAACACAATAATAATCTCCCCTTTGTTTTGTTTTATCGGAGGGGCTGCAAATCCCCACACGGCTGCCAACCAAACTGTGATTAAGGAGAGTGTTCAGCGCTCTGTTTGCGACGGAATAGCTGTGAAGCACAGTTGCGAAATGTCATCGCAATGAATGCCAAGGGTTGGCAAAAACTCTGCTCTCCATTGTCCCGTGTGATGGAGATGGGCAGGTTGAGGGGTTGTATTGTGGTTGGAGATGCGATTACAACTGGTTGCAGAGCTACTACAGCGATATCGTTGGTTTACCGGTGGGACGGGACATGTTTTATCTTGCAGCAATATGGAAAACTAGAGGGAAATATAAACCTGCAATTATGATTAATCTTCAGAAATTAAATGTCAATTGAAAGGGTTTGAACTACTATTTTGATAGAATAATGTTTTCCAAGACACGAGCACTGTGTTTTAAATCAAGGAAACTTTATCACTATGACGATTCTTGTTGCGTTTTGTCTCTAATATTGCAATTATGCTATAAGAGACGATGATGGGTAGTGGATGAAGATACACACTAATTGTTTTTACATTACGTCGAAAATAAGCTAACTATTAACTGAAATAAATATAGGCTAATATGTAAAATTACATGGTTCGATCTAAAAAGTAAAAAATACAGTCTCATGATACGTTTAAATAATGATTGTCTAAGTATGTTTTTACATTAACATCTTATAGTTGAACCATGCCCAATTCTTCCTTAAAAAAATCTCGTTAGCGTCAAGTGTAGTATATATTATTATTATTATTATTATTATTATTATTATTATTATTATTATTATTGTGCTAATAATAATACAGTGCTGAGATAGTATGTGGAAGAGCAACAGGGAAAAGAAAGGAGAAGGAAACACCATGGTGGAATGAAAAAGTAAAAGAAGCAGTTGGGAATAAGAAGCGGGCATGGAGAGAGAAGAACAGGAACTATACAGAGGAAAATGTAACGAAGTACATAAGGGCAAAGAACAGTGTAAAACAAATAGTGATGAGAGAAAAAGAGAAGAGCATGAAGGAGTTTGGAGATAGACTTCAGAAAGATTTCCAAGGAAATAAGAAAGTGTTGTATAACATGGTGAAAGAGAAAAAGGGAAGAACTGAGGAGGCACATTTTCTACGGAAAGAAGATGGAACGGTCACAAACGAGCCACACGAGAAGATAAGACTATGGAAAAACTACTTTGAGAACTTGCTTAACGTTGAAGATGCAAGGAAGGGAGGGACAGCACATACAAGTGAGCAAGAAGGCAGTGAGGAGCTAGCTACAGCGGAAGAAGATGGAGGAGAAGAGGGGAAGAAAAAAGAAGAGGAACTCTCGGAAGCAGAAGTCAAACTGGCGCTAAAAGAGATGATGAATGGGAAAGCACCCGGAGTTGATGAAGTTGTTGTGGACATGATCAAAGCAGCAGGAAAAGAGGGGGAATACTGGATTTTTAGAGTGTTAACAGCAGCATGGAGAGATAAGAGGATTCCAGAGGACTGGGAAAAGGGTGTTATCATACCAATATTTAAGAAAGGGGACAAAAAGCTCTGTGGAAATTATAGAGGTGTAACTCTACTCTGCCATTGTGCTAAACTATATGAAAAAGTGCTAGAGAAGAGAATGAAAGAACATGTGGAGAAAAGCTTAAGGGAGGAATTACATGGGTTTAGAAGGGGCCGGTCAACGGTGGACCTGATTTTCTCAATACGTCAAATGATGGAAAGAGAAAGGGAGAATGGTGAGGAGATATGGATGGTCTTCCTAGACCTCACAAAGGCCTATGATAGAATGCCCAGAGAGAGAGTGTGGGAAAGCCTAAGGAAAAAGAAGGTTGACAGAAAACTGGTGGAAAGAGTGCAGAGCATGTATATGAAGAGTGTGAGTTGCGTGGAAACCAGGGAGGGCAGAACGGATTGGTTTGAAGTCAAAACAGGTTTAAGACAAGGAAGTGTGCTGTCACCGATGCTCTTTAATATAGTACTTGACGAGATATTGAGGAAAGTAGAGACAGACGGACCGGAGGCATCTAGAACCTTAATTTATGCTGATGATGTTCTAATATGGGGAAAGTCACGGGAAGAAGTACAACAAAGAGTAGATAAGTGGAATGAAGGGACTCAAGAGTTTGGATTAGAGATAAGTATGGCTAAGAGCGAAGTGATGGTTATGGGGAATAAGAAGAGGAAAGCGGAAAGACCAAAGATTGTACTGCGAGGCGAAGAGCTAGTAGAGACTGAGGATTTTAAGTATCTTGGAAGCATCATCTCATCTGATGGTAAAATTGACAAGGAGATTGAAAGACGAACGGGGACCGCTGAAAAATTTTTCCAGTTAGTGAGGAAACTGATTTGGAAAAAGGATATACCAAGGCAATGCAAATTGGTAATATACAAAGCATATTTTGTACCAGTACTCACGTATGGAGCGGTGACTTGGCCAGTTGGGGGAAAAGAAGAAAAAGCAATACAAGCAGCAGAAATGAAGTTCCTAAGGAGTGTGGCAGGAGTGACCAAGATTGATAAGATAAGGAGCTCAAAGATAAGGAAGGAACTTGGAGTGGAGAGTCTAAACTTTAAGCTGGGAAAAGAAAGATTGCGGTGGTTTGGCCACATGAAAAGAATGCAGGAAAACAGGATCCCGAAAATCGAGTTTGAGAAAGAAGCAGGGAAAAAGAAAAGAAAAAGGGGAAGACCAAGACTGAGGTGGGAAGAAGTGATAGCAATGGACGTGGAAAGAAGAAATGCAACTTGGGAAGAGGTCAATCAGGAACGATGGTGGGAAGATAGAAAAGTATGGACAGAATTTGTAGAAAGAGCAGAGGAAGAAGAAAGTGAAGACGAGGAGCCGGAGGAAGTTAACATGAGGGAAGCGTCAGGCATGGCCAGCCGGCTTCGATGTACCTAGGGGCCAGAATATGATGGGATGAAGTTCCTATCCCCTACCCGACTTCATTGTTGGACACAGGGAGCAGATATAAAAAAATTATTATTAATAATAATAATAATAATAATAATAATAATAATAATAATAATAATAATAATAATAATAATAATATATTTATTTATTTAACTTTAGATACAAGCTGCACATCTACCGACAGTCCAAGCATGACTGGATAAAATATTAACAGTCTTCAGCGTTGTTGCAACTCTACACAAATGATTTAATTAGAGGACTGGAATTATAAGAACAGTGAAGTACGCGACTGTATTTACCATAAGCCAACAACCAGAATGAAAAGAACAAATTTGTGACACGATTTCGTACTCTGAAATTAGAGCTTTGTGTGTCCGTCATTTGCAGCCCCCCCCCCCCCTCTGTTTGCAAGCATGCGGGCTTTTATAGCGCATGGACCAGTCTAGAGGAGGAGTGCACTAATTTAAGGTGAGGGGGAGGGGGTAGTTAAATGCCGGACTCGAGTCAACATTTGACTTTTGTTGGCAAACTAGAGGTAATACCTGGCGTACATTTAATTAACCTTGTTATGTTCAGTTTCATTTGTAATTATGCAATTTCCGTATTTTTTGTAAACCCCTCTCGTAAGCTGTTCTTTGTGCCGTGTTTTTTTTAAGAGTAGAACAGTCAAGTAAATTATCTGTGCGTTCAGATAAACTAGGACCAATTATTTGAGACATAATCACAGCTGATAGTCTTGATAATGTTTAGGCTGTACTTAATTGATGTGAAGATACATTTTTTATAGTAAATATTGTTTACTACTTTGGCCATTTAACGGGAAATGGTAGTGTGGGTAGGAGTTGTCATATCTTACTGTGGTTTGGTAAGCCCAGTTACATTATAAGCAGTTGCCTTTAGATGATATGTTTATTGAATTTGTATTACTGTTATGGATTTAATAATCAAAATAATACCCCCCTTCCCCAACGCTGTTTATTTTAACAACGTTTGGCTTATCAAACTGCTGTGCGCTAGGCTCTCAGTTTCCACTTCGGTTGGATTGAATTCCTACTCAAAATTGAAAACAAATAAAATATCCACAATTTAATATTGGCTCTCATATTTTTTTAAACTGTTCATATAACCTCTGTGAAAAATAAAACCTAGTAAATAAAAAGACAATAGGTCTAAAACGGAACAGTGCGCTTGCAAGTGGTTCTGTAACCGCAAGATTCACCCCCTTGGTGGAGGGGCCGGGTCCAATTAGTGAGGTCATGTTCAATCAGTGTCTATTTACGAACGCTGCACCAACTAAATAATAAACAAATGTGAACCAGTAGGTATAAATCTGATGATGTGTACGCCTTTAGCTCTCAATTACAAAATCTAATTTTAGCTACAATAATAACTGCTCATTTGCCTTCCCATAACTCTTACATTTGTTTAATGAAACTACGAGTGATGGCAGCAGTGCCTAAGCTACACCAAGCTACACCAATCGAGCAGACGAACTAGGAGCCCCAGCCTACTGATTATTTCACGTACGCATAATTTTGGCGGCATACTGTTATGTAAAATAAACATTTGAGCTTAAATGTTGGTGTGGACTTTGTGTGATAGATGAATGTTTTAGTATTGTAGAACCCAGGACAGCGGAATTAAAATCAAACAGAATCAGGAAGCAAGGAATATCTACTTGAGTGTCGATAATATATTCAAGGTAACTGGGAACGAGTTGTTTTATTTTAATAATTTCAAGAATTTAATTAACTAATTACATACGCAATGCGTCTTATTAAAAGCCAATACCAACGTAATAATGAACAGAACAACAAGCATTACATCATTTTATTTCTTTTAACGTTTTCAAAACAAAATCTAATTATCTTTTGTTAGTTAGGTGTAAATTTGACAAGGATTTCACATTAAATTAAAAGTTAGAAAATCTAATTAAGGTAAAAAACTTCGTGAGGTTAATAATTCTCCTGCTTTGTTCTTTTGTTTTATCATTTTCAGAGGTTGACGCCGGGAGGGTTTTCTAATAAAATGTAAGTAGAGAATGATGAATTGCCGAAATATGTTCCCTTCTGTCTGACGCAGAATCGTAGGTCGGCTTTAAGCGGTCTGTCCGCTCACAAACAGAGAAGGCTAATTTGGAAAGTGTACATTATTTGATTAAAACGTATTGTACAATGTAGGCCTATTTGTCGTGTATGATCATAACTACAAGCAAAATTAATCATGTGCGTCAAAGCGGCGCATAAATTTGCAATAATTGGAAATAGATTGTGTTAAAATGTCACGCAATGTTGCTATAACAAGTATGAATGGCCGCAGGCTGTGACATTTGTAAAATTAAACGTTTAAATGCTTTTGAAACGGTTTCAAACGAAGTTTCAATAAAGCTTACATAACACTATTATCGCAATTGACAATTGTGCCAATAATGTATAATATATACTCTCTGCACACTTTAATTTTAACATTTTAAACAGCGTAGAATCCAAAATATCTAACGCTGATTCTGAAGGCATTTGTTGTCTGGAAGTCTGGGATAGAACATGCGTATGCATATATTCAGAAATACATGTAAAATACGAGTCTTTTTTGTTTGTCAACATGTTATCTGATCAATTCTATTTTGATAAACCAAAACCAAAGTAATTGTTGGTAATACATATTGTTTCCAGATTTTCTGGATTAGTTTCTCCAAAACTAACTGTAGATGATTATGTACGGTCGTGGCATATTTGTTGTACTCATCCTAGCATTCGCATTTAATGTGAAAAACCACGAAAACCCATCAGAATTATTATTAATTATTATTTGTTTGTTATTATCGCTTGTATTTCTGTATATAGTATAATCATTTTCATTATTACTCATGTTCCATGAGATGGCCTCACAGAATTAGAATTACTCTTTGATGAAAATAACATAGACATAAGTATTGCACCATATCATTTCTGCGGACATTATCCTCAAAGCTTAACAACAAAAATACTATTGCACTTAACAATGAAAATGTATGGTTATGGAACAGAAGACTACAATTTGAAGGTTCATATCAAAACAGCGGTCTCACTGAATTGTCTCTTATGAAGTTGAAGATGACACACGTGAGTATATACGAGCCATATTATTACTCGTAGCGCTGTCATCAACGGTTAATAACAGAACTGTTGTTGTACTTAACTAATACAGTGGATGGTTACGGAATGGAAGACGACATACGCAAGTATATGAGCCATATTATTACTCCGAGGTTAATAACATAAAGCCAAACCACATCACTGTCACCTTCCGTCGTCATGTTAACTGTAGACCCGTTACGCGTTACAACCAGGTTCAATCTGGTTAATAATTTAATATCTGTGGGAACGACTGACATGAATTCGCCCCCAGCTTCGTAAGCGCTTGTTTTCTTGTATTGTCACAATATTGATGGTGGGGGCGTCGTTGAGTCGCCGGGCGCGACACTGCCAACACATTAACGGACGCTGAGGGCGCGCTCGACGGCCATTGGGCAACTCACGCGGAGCATTACTGTACCGAGACGCTCCGTGATTGTTGCTGTTGTTATACACGGTGTCATTCTGGCTCCATCACATTTAGAACAGCATCACGTAATTGTTGAAATACAAATCGTGGGTTTATAGTTCAGTTCATTTAGTAACCCCCGATTATTACAATCTCGGTATAACATTTATCCTTGGGATAACTTTGTTATCACCATGGCAACCACCAACCAGAAGCTTTGAAATGTTGTTTATGCCGAGGATAACTTTATCTAGAACTTTCTCCCGAGATCGTTATACCGGGCCTAAGCCATAATCTAACAATATATATTGTTACGAGAAATATTATTTGATCATGGGCCTAAGCCTATAATTGGCTAGTTTTGCTCACACTCTCATCTGAGATATTGGTTAGAATTTTGGAGTTGCTCCTAGAGTTGCTCTACTCGTGAAAGCGAAATATTCGTAGTTTACAATAAGCACTTGGAACAGCTGTTCTTGAAGTCGACAAACAGGGAATCTTTTTATTAAAAACCAACTCGAAAGAAAGATTTATAAACACAAGATTCTAATACTATATTATATTCACGTTTATAGAAGATACAGCTTAGTACCAACTTCCAAGCATAAATGAAACGACAAGGTTACTTCTTCCGATCTTTGGCTTGGTAAGTTCATTCAGTAAAATAACCTACCTTTAACTATTTACATTCAACGTGAAACTAAAACAAAATTAAACAGTGTACGTCAAAGTGGGATGAATTTTAGTAGGCCTACTGAACCATTTTTCATTTTCATTTCATTCACATTGTACGGTACACATCATCTTTGCGTATTTGTGAAAATATCTCCCCCTCCCCCGCCCCCTAGAACGTTAAACATACGAGTCTTCTCTCGAAGCTGCCATCATAGGTCCTTCATATTTATAACATGGCTAAGCCACCCCCACCCCCCCCCCCCCATCCTCCCCGTTATTGAATTCTGACAGCATTGTTGATGACCACTGAATACCTTGATAATCCGCTCGACGTGTGAGAATGAAGGGGAATCAGCGTTTACGGATGAGTAGGGGAAGAGGGGCTTGACTAATGACCCCCAACATAACAGTACGATAATATTATTAGTTCCAAAGTATCTATGCTTGCTGAAACTCCAGCTTTACTGTAAGTGATTCTATTTGTGTATATTTTAGCTCATTTTCAGTTTCGTTGGATTTTTAAATTTTCATTAATTTTCAACATAATCATCAGCACAAATCACATTATCTTAACGTTTATATTTTCTTAAAAATGAGATGAATTAAAATATGGTGAGGGTGCGGAGAGCTTTCACGTTGCTGCTCAAAGGTAGTCGAGTTCATTAAAATGTTTGACTTATAACGTAAGTGAGTTACCTGGGCCTGGACCACCCGACAGGGTATATCTTACTATCTTTGGCCTGGACGGTGGCTAAATATGTGGTTGGTGGCCAATGAGTGGTGACCAACGCTACGTTTGATGTACGTCACACGCAGAGGTAAAACTTGCAATATTGAATTACATTCAATTGGTTACCTAGTTAGCTGAAGGACGAATATAACGTTATAAAACATCGGCATTTTATGTTAAACGAATTGTGAGGGTATTCTGGGCCTTCGGTTTTGTTTGAATTGGTCAATCGACATGGTCGCTTACCGCCATTTTGTGTATTTATACACTAAACGTCCACTGGCAGCTGCCTCGCTGCTTTCACGACCCTTCCTTAGCACAGCTGAACACTGAACAACCAGCCAGCGCGTTCAATCCAGCTCGGAACGTGAGTAACTTATGACTAACCATCGTTACGAGCCGGGGAAATATATTAACAATTCCATTAAATTTTCAAGGATAATTACCAGGGTTCGCACCCCGTTTCCGTGATGGCATCAAAGATTGTCCATGGAATATGTATGCGAATGTTCGGCGAGTTGGCTGGTTTAAATAAATGACAACTTTGAGATGATATTCCTGATCGGTTATGCTTGACTGCTCTGTTGGAGAGAGTAGCAAAGAATGAGGCGAGATTCTTGTGTTTATCATTGACACCCCGTGTGGTATTAATGGACTAGCTCTACTCATTTAAACAATGGCCTCGTATTTACGCTTTAACATTAACAATAGGCTCAACATTTGCAGCATAATGGGTAGAAAATACTAACAAATGTATCGAAATATTACTTATTTACTATGCTATTTCACTAAAGCACTGTTTCAAAACAATTATTACTATAGTTAAATAATATAGAAGAATACGTGAAATAGAAATTTCAATAATTCACGAGTTTTGCTGTCACTGACTTTATAGTACATATTTCAAGAGTAAACTATTCAATCTTTAGATGGGTACAGCATCACTTTTATATTGAGTATTGCACCATCTGGCTTCTGATTTAAAATATGTTTTGCTCTACGCACGTGAGAGTTTTGTTTAAAACCATTTTCCGATTCTATTATATGGACATATTGAAGGCGTCTTAGAAATAAAGATCTTGATACCATCTTTGTGCTTCAAATCATAATGAGATGATATATTAACATATTTTATGTCAAATCTCTACATAATCTTATCTCTCACCCCACTTCAAAGACGATATGTCAATTCCCTTCTAACAATCCGTCCAATAATCACGTAAGATCCAAGCCGCACAACTATGCGACCGACCACGCTACAATCTATAAAGTCGAGTAGCAGTTGGTTTGATAAAACTAGCCAATCACGGAACTCATTTCATATCTGACGAACGACAAACTTTACTAATCCGTTGAGCAAACACTTAGCGCTAAATTGTCTAATTAAAAGTAATCCCGTTAACATTAATATACGAGACCAAACTAATCGATTTTTCCGGTTTCATTATTTTTAATGTTTATCTAATGTCTAATGTCTACCATATTCAATTATAAAACAGATTTACATAAGGGAAACAATGTGAAGCCAATTACGGGGAACATTTTGTATCTGGTAAATGACAAACTTATGTAATTGGTAATGTAAACACTGTACAAAAAGTGGTTAATTAAAAGTCACACCGCACAAATTAGTAAATGTTACGGTTTGTAAATGTATTCGGGTTGTACAGTTGTGATCAAGTTTTCTCATAAAATACAATGTTGTATGAGCTATCCTGGGTAAGTACTGCACATGTATGAGAAGAAACTGTATAAGAGGAAAGATGAGTATCAAGTTAACTATTTGTAGTCATCTAAAAAAGATTACATCCGTTGATAATATACATAAATCTGTTGTTAGTTTCATCTAATTTAATGCCTGGCTCAGAATAAGAATAGATGCCATCTTGTTAGCATAATGAACTCCCGGAAAACAATATATATGCCTTCCTATGACAAACATTCTACGTTATATATTTTAAAACATTTATTCCTTGGATTTTATTTTTACAACAGCTTCGGAAGGTTGATTACGTTATAACGTTAGAAAGCGCTCAAGCCGGGGGCTGCCCCCTGTTTGCTGAGTCACAAAAGAAACTCCATTTAATAAAACTCAGCTTGAATCTGATTCGCCACGTTAATATAACCAACGAAGTTACTATTATGAGTCTACGATATTACTAAGAGTTTAACAATATACTTCTTGCAACAAAAGATTTCTTGAGGCACGTATTGTACATTTATCAAGTACGCAGAATTCGTGACACTTTTGTTAAATCCGAGCAGGGTTCGTGTTTCGTTGAGTCTATGACATGGAGGTAGTGAAGCGGAGGGACGCGTACCGCGCAGAAGCCATTTGGAATTGGGAAATCTTACGGTATAGACATAATAATATATGTTTATTTTATGTAGCCTATATCTTTGTATTGGTCGATTTTTAAATATGTGTATTATTATTACTGGCAATTGTTTCAATCAATATTTAAATAAATGGTTGTAGAGCAATATCTTTTCAATTAACGCTACTGTTAACTATAATTTTCTTTAACACTTATTAATTTTACTGATTCGGGGCGTCAAACAGCTGTAAACTGTATTGGGATATATGTAATCAAAGGAAATCAAGTCTGGTCAAAATAAATTCTGTTAGGTCATGATATTTCAAAGCTCCAAGTATGAACTAAATACTACTATGCTAACTCACCGCCAGCCAATCACACACACCCCGCCTTATTTAGAACTAACTTCATTGTTGTTCGTTGTTTTTTGGGCAAATATTGAGCCGACTACGAAACATTGAGACATGACCTTAGTTTCTTGACTACTAAATGCAGAGCGTCCCAATTCAATGTGGATGCAATAGCCTTCTAATTGGTACAGACAGACAGGGTCAATAAAGTAGTTTCCTGTACAGATTATCTCGCGTTGTGGGAGACGCAATTGGGTGTCACCATTGTTTCAGGGTCAATTCTTTGGGGTTCCCATCGATCGCATTCAGTCTTTCTTCCTCTTGTCACAAGACCTCGCCATCGTAGGGCTACCTAATGGAAGTGGCCTCCCCCGTAAACACCTCTACCTCTCAAATTCAATTCCAGATGTCACCACCAATGTTGAGTTATGCCTCACTGGCTTTCAGTGACTGACTGAGTGACTGTAGATGCACTCAGATTCGCCACACTGAACAAGCTTACATATATTAGACTGAGAAGATGTTTCAAGACGAAGAGGATATTGTTTATTTGTAACCAAAGTGCTAGACAAGTTTATTTACCGTGAATTGTGTATATGTACGTGACAATTCGATATGACAACCATTGGTGAGCTCGCATTATTGGACAGCGAGTTCAGATGTGGAACATATTAGAAATGTTCAAAATCTAAAATAATTCTCCAATTTATAAAAACTGAGAGGTTCGCGGTGTCATCACGGAATATGAGCTGCAGGGGGGGTTGGGGGTAGATGATGGGGGGTGCACTTTTCCCGAAGCGTGACACTAGGGGTTTGTAAATATCGGAAATCCATACTTTATTTTGATTACAATAATGTGTATATCGTTATTTAAGTTAAATTTCTTTTTCACTTGCAAGTACACTTTTCGTTGCAATATATGTCGATATTTTTTCGAATATCGTGCAAATTGAATTAATCGTAGTCAGCAGAGAAATTATGACAGTCTGTACTTCATTGGGGAAATATTGTGAAGATTGTGTAGCCCAACCACGTGCAAAGCTTGAGCTTTAAGATTTGTTTGTTTGTTAGTTAAAATGTGTTTATTACTTGTTTTTTTACATAATTATAAGCTTGATTTCATATTATTGGCTCGAAACTACATAAAAATTATCGCAACCTAACTAAAATAAGGTTATTCTCTAGATAATGTTATGGTCTACTTTATAAATATTGCAAGTTTCAGTAATATTTCATTCTTTAAATGATAGTTTTAATGTTTAAAGTGTTCTACAAGCACATTACAAAAGTTGATGCAATCATAAAAACAACCATATTATTGAAACTTATTCATCACACATAAAATAGAACATTACATTCTCAGGGGAATTACACTTCTATTTCCTTCCGGCAATTTTAAACCAATTGTAAACTATTTTAACGTGGTGCTTAGATTATATGTTCATAGTTAGCTCTAGCTTTACGAATATCGTTCTATACGAAGTTGTAAAAACCCCGTTAGTGTTATTGCAACGTAGTATTGGGATAGTAGAGGTACAGCAACTTGTATTGCGACAGAGAGGCAAAGCTTTGTAATACATGTGACGCACAACAGCATTTAAAATAGATCTCTCAGTAACAACTGATTGTCTGTCCGAGACATAGACATACCATGCATTATGTAACGTGGCTATGACGCCTTCTAAGTCACCTTTAACACATACCGTGCATTACGTAACGTGACTATGACGGCTTCTAAGTCACCGTTAACACATGCCAGTAACTATAATACATTTGTTAATTTTCAAATTAAAACCCCAGCCCAAACCGGGGATCGAACCCTAGACTATCTGCACTGGAAGCAGGAATAAACGCAAATATAACAATTGCCTTTCTCGAATGGGTAGGTGAGGGTGAACTGATAGTGATAGTGATAGTGATAGTGATCGTGATAGTGATAGTGATAGTGATAGTGATAGTGATGTGATAAGCGAGTGATGATGATGTTTTGAGACAAAGGGATGCACCTACCACACAACCAACATGGACTATGCTGCATGGACTAGCAGCATGGCCTATGCTGACTAGACGCATCCATAGGCGACCGGTTACCCACGTGGCGTGTCAAGGAGTGTGTTAGAAAAAAAGAGGGAGGGGGGAGCTAAATTCAGATTTAAACAACGTATGAAAGAATTATAAAAACAAAAATTCAAGGGAAAAGACAAAACCTCAGATATCTACATCTTTTAATTATCTCGATGCTTCAAAAACCGTTTCACTATTCACCATCCCCGAACCTCCTCTTCTTCTACGAACCTTCCTCTACCTGCAACGTCGCTTTGTCGATTTATTGGATTATTGTGGGGGGGGGGGGGTGGGGGGGAGGGGGGCTGTGAAAACCGCTAGACTAGTAGTTACCCCGCGTAGTTTCAGTCTAGCGGTTTTGTGAATTCGATTGGAAATGGAAACTAGACATTAGCGCGATCATATCTTTCGTTACTCAGGTCTGCTCGTCCGGCGCAACTCGTTGTGCGCAGCTACGTCATCTAGTCCACCGCTCAGCAGAATCATACTGTAGACTACTGTTGGGGGGCATCCGACATTTCTCTTGAACGAGTGGACTAGTTACGTCACAAAAGTAAGAGCCTTGCCTATATTATCATTGGATCATGGGAAGCTATAATGAAATAAGATTCAGGAAATGATTATAACGATAAGCCAATACCACATACAATAACTGCTTGTTAGGCCTTTCTGCTGTGATATTTTTGATCTGATTACATTAAATGTTATATTGAATGATAATTTACATTATCATTATTACATTAAACTGTTAAATTATTAAATTACATTAAGAAAAGAAATTACATTAAATTTCATTACATTAAATGGTTTGAAATAATTCGTTCTAGTCAGTTGACTCACAACTAAAGTAAAGAAAAATGGTGCAGCTTTGAGCGAATCAACTCTACGGACGTCCCGTTGTTGTCCCCCTTCAATAACATGGCTTTTACTACTTGTCGATATTTTAATAGCTGCCCTATGTAGTGAGAGTCCGTAGGTCGTCCCACTCGAGTGGCGAGATATACCACAGTCGCGCGAGGCGCGTGGCCACAACACATCCATACAGATATAGAGTTGTTTATGATAATAAAACTTTACTTGTATCTTATAGCACATTTTTCTACATGTTTATTTACGATCAAATGTCTTTTGCACAACTATCAGAATGAAATATAAGAGAAATAATAGCGAAACATGATATTTTCTTTTCTCTAGCACGTTATCAAAGCTACTACTATTCTTCCTTGGTTATCTCTTCTCTCTTTACATTCTAATCATCTGTTCTTTTCCCTCCCCGACCTCCAGCCCTAGGGATAAAACGACACCTCGTTAAATTAACGATTTTTATCGATGTCTTGAGAGGGATTTGGTTTTGTTAACAATGAATTTGATTATTTCAAAAATTTTGTATTTTCAGTAAATAAATAATTAAATGCACACTCTTTAATACGAACGTATGCCTCGCTTTAAGATTATTCTTATAGGGGAATACAAATATAGAATATTTGTTGAAACTGAAAACTGAACCTGTACTGGAACCTGACAATTCTTATAACCCTCACGCCCATATTTCCAAAGCGCAAAGAAAGACCAACGATAATTGCAATTCCGTGTCACCGTATTTCCCACAACGTGGTTTATATTGAGTAAGGCTGCGCCCATCTCGGGGCGAAACACCTGCAGACTCCCACAGCAGACCGAGTGTGCGTCGTTTAGTCTGGTTGCTAAACACGAGCCTGAGAGTTCTATACAATTATCCAACAAGACTCTACAGAGAACTCATACAAAGTAATCTAGAGAACTTTGATCGTATATTGTTGTACCTCGCAAACGAGTCTTCATTTATAAATCTCGAACCCAGAACTTTGGAAGTGCAAAGACACAATCATGAGATATCAGCCGTCAATTATCTCAGACCGCAGACCAATGGTGAAATTTCACAAGTCGGTTTCGATTTGTTTTTACAAAGAAGGTGTTATTTTACAATACCTGCCAGTGAATATAACATCTATCGAAGGTAACCACTGAAACATCATCTTTCTAAACAATTCTCCAACGTTTTAGATGTATCCAATATAACCTACAACGTCTGACCTTTGAAAAGCAATGGACAAGTATTCTATCTTATCCATCTAAGCCTGTAAATTGTGATCACGGTCTAATAGATATCGAATAATGTTGAGGCTATCTCATTTGTATGCGTCAGTTAAAACCGAATGTTGTGGGCGATGGAATGAACGGACTTCTAGAACCGTAGACAAATACTACCCACCAATCAATGGATTCAATAATTGGAGTGGTCCCGAACATATGTCTAATGTCCAAGGGATGTTCAATGTTCGGGTCTTAAGTAAATAAAAAACCTCGTTCTCTTTTAATAAGCTATGGTAACATGCTCGCTTTAAGCAAACACATCTTCAGTATGAATAAAATTGTTCCATGAATAAATATTGGTCGAGGTTTTGTTCGTGTAAGTTGACTTAGGCAGTTCCATCTGGACTTTTACGTTTTCTAAAACATGGCCAAAATTATCATGGTTCAAAAACGATATTGAAGCATAGTCCTAAAATAATAGAAGATATTTTTTAAACATATTTTCTAGCGGGTATACGGAAAATAATTGAGTCTCCAACATGTTTTTTAGTATCGTTCAACGATGGTGACTGGTAATACTGAAAGAGGTTCGATATACTTATACAATCATCTTATATCTTTTGTTGTGTGAAGTTTTATGTTTGCCGGTTCAAAATTAAAAAAAAACTACCGGTATCCAAATAGTTCATAGAATGTAGAATATAAAAGATAATCATAATTTAAGAATAGCATGCCATAGGTTAAGAGTTTTAGTACATACGTGTCTAAAATTATTTTCCATCGTTGAAAGTTATAATATACACTAATACAGCGTACTGGAAATAAAAACTTGTTTTGAGACGCTATTTTGGCCGTAACTGTTCCAGTCTCAAAATCTTTCTTTTGTGTTGTTTCCAATATCAGTTTGTACAGAGTTCATTTATGCCGTGTTTTAGAAAACTTATTAGCGTCATGAAACGAAGCTCAAATAGAATTTTCTCTTCTTGTTTGAATTTCAATAATATTTACTGACTTGGAAACTAGCTTTGAATGAAGCGGGCTATTCGAAAGAAGAAAAGAAGGGCGCTTTTTGATTTGTCTGACGCTTTCTAATCAATTTGTATTGGCTCTGGAGTTTGCCAGTCAAAGGGTTTCAAAGCCAGCGAATAAGCCACCGTGGCTGATACAATGAGCTTTCAACGGCTACTCGATTTGAAAAAGAATATTATCACAAAATAGAAATCTTGGCTTTCGCGACGAAAACTTTCATTTGCGAGAGCAATTCGACCTTTGGAACTGACCATCGAGTCTTTCTTCTTGTTTACTGGGTCGAAATAAATCGGAAATAAGCTCCTTGCATTCTGTTTCGGATTCTTTTAAACTGGCTGTTTGTGGTGATATGGGAGATTGAAATGCACACAAAGAAATACCTCGAAACGTTTAATCGGTCACCGGTTTCGTAAGTGAAGAGATTGGAAGATGGCGCTCAAAGACGCAATCTCACGAAATTCTAGAACGCTCGTCAAATATAAATTGGAAGGGGGGTTTTCGAGGATTTCAATCGCATATTAAAATCATGAATGAAAATGAATGTACTGAAATTCGCGTTGGTAGACTGATGTAAGGCCAAGGGCTACATAATATGGGCTGTAAAGCGTTTGGTGATTTCAAATAATACGAGATATACTGGAAATGTTTGAAAAAGTTCAAATAAAAATAATACACGTTATGGTTGTGTGTGGATGTCTTGAGGGAAGGATCATATACAGTTTAATTGTAAACTTAATTATGAAGTAAGTATACAATTAGTACTGAGTGTTTAATTCATTTGTTTATGATAGTCAATTCAGTATTTCTTCAAATATACGTACACAAAACGCAATCATTGTGGACAAGCTTGAGTAAATGAACATGATGGTTTTAAATCGAATACACAAATAATAAAGAATACATATTAAAATAATCAAAAACTAAATACTTCTTGCTACTTGAAACATTGTGCAAAGGTACAATAGTGTTATCCCTTAACCCCCCCCCCCCCTCCTCCCCCCCACCACATTCCCTGGATGGACTAGTATAGGAGGCAACGTTTTGGACTAGTATAGGAGGAAACGTTTTAATTAAGAGTATTACATTCTAGAACACCTAGCCTACTTCAGACGACTCAACAAACGCTTGAAAAGTACCTTTGAGCTCCTAAAATTTGACTTGTCACTCATTTATTGCATTTTGTACTTCCTTTCGCCGTCAGCCAAGAGGAAGCGAGCAAACGACTTGTTTCATGTACTCGTCGCTTATAATTAAGATGTGATGTTATGCTTGATATTGGGTTCAATGAGCCCATTCGCTTTTAGGTTAATTTTACGAAATAACTGTTATAGGAATCATTCCCAGCATTTGCCTGAGAGGAACCCTTGAGCGCAGTGCGCAAACACGATCTTTGTAACAGATCGTTCTCTTTATACTTTGAGCATTTTCAAGGAGCGAGGCCATGCAGACTCCGAGCAATATTATCACATTATCTTGCAGCAGCTGGTGTGTCATTAATATAACACACAATACAAACTTGTCGTATAGGGATTACAAATCTTAGTAGATGCATTTTGTTTATTAAACAATACAATGATCAATAATTTATGTAAGTTGTATGTCTTTACAATATAGTTTATTTTTAAGTTGATGGTCATGACTCTGCCACTCATAAAAGGCGACGCAATAAGGTCCTTCCCTTTCCCTTTTCTTCCCCTGAAGAATTTTGAATACGTTTTCCTATAGTTATCCCTTTCCTTCATTCACCCCCCCCCCTCCCCTCTCCCCCCCCACCCCCCACCTGACGAATAATTTTCGAGTACGTACAACAAATAATCAAATGAAGGTACAATATTAATTATTTGTATTTTATTAATATTTTATGTTATACTTCTTGCCAAAATTGACAAATTGAATTTTGTTACAGTAAAAAATCACAATAAATCAGTGCTGAATTAATTTACATTAACGATCTAATAAACATTACGTTGTCAATCGCAGCCAAAAATGTTTCTAACACGCTCATTTCAGATGTTTAGTTATTTCGAGTTCCTCGTCAATCATATGTTGATAAATAATTCATCACGTAGACGTCAGTGCTTTGGTTCAGGTGGTCTGTTCACTTTGACTAACACTCGTCATAATCTATTGTACTGGAGGTTGAGGACTGTAAACCATTAAGTTAAGTAGACGCGTAAAAAGTAACGCTAATTGATTGCCGAGTGTTTGTCTTCACATATATATCTTCATTCAGTCACATTAGATCGACATTGTTTACGTCTGTTTAGTGACTACAACGAAACCGACGACTTAACCCCGAACAATGCGACAACGGGAGTTAATTTATGCGCTAATCTGACTTTATCGAGTAAGAAAATATTTAAATCAATTTCATGGGTATTATTTGATTTTGATACAATTACATTCTTGCTGTTATTGCTTTGTCTTATTATTAAAAAGACGATTAAAAATTCTTTGTTCAAATTTCATCAAAATATTTTAAATTTTCAATGTTTTTACTGACTAAAAAGTTTGATTAAATTTACTCTACAGAACGAAGTAGATCAACCTAGTTTATTGCACCAACAAACTCGTTTGTGTTTGCCGTGATTTTGTGTTCATCTTGTTTTGACTGTAGAACAAACTAATGTTCTTTTCCATTTCCAACATTTTTGTAGACCCCGTTTTGTTCTTGCATCAAAGAAGACGTACTCAACAAAAAGTAAATTGAATCAGATTCTCCAACAAATAGCAGCGCTTTGCTATTTTCATTGAAAAGAGTGGCAAAAACTTTAAAATTCGAGGTCACAAATTGACTTCTATCGCGAACGGAGATTTTCTTTCTTTGTTTTCTCTTAGAACGAACCAAAAACTCCCGTTTACAAGAATTTTATATTGAAATTTGTGTTCAAGATCTTAAACAAGCTCTACAACAGATTTCTTCCGTGATCATCCTGACGTAAAGTAGTCATTTGTATCCTGTATAGCTCTAGGGGGTCAAACATATCTCTAGTGTGTCGCAAACTTCTCAATACATACAAGGCTACTTTGCAAGACTAATGGACGTACGTTGTACTTTTAGCAGGTCAGCTCATTTCTTAATGTAGTAGCTAGCAGGCCCAGTTAAAGAGACGCAGGTTTATAATTTAGCAGCTGTGCACGTCACATTAAAACAAGCTTGGTTTGAGCTTCAGCTACGCAGCACAAATGGAAGGTAGCTGTTACTAATTCAATGGAACTTCTTAAGACTAGATAAGTGCGTGTTAATAATTAAATTAGCTACGTTTAAGCAATCAAAAGTTTTGAAACAAACACACTAAACACGGTTTAACGTTTATACGCTAACTTTGATTTATTTTCTTCCATTTTATCCGTACAGCGTACATCACTATCTGCATTGTTAAAAACAACATTAAATATTAACTTATGTGTATACATTATGTCTTGTACATGCTTACCCGAAGTACACCACTCAATATAAATAACAATCATACGGCAATTTAAATTACTAATGTTTTGAAAGAGAACAAGTTACGGACAAAACTCTAGCTAGAGTATGCGAGGGAGTTGAATTGCCAGAACACAGGCACAAGCTCACCTATGTGTTACAAGAAACAATCTCCTTCAGCTGAGCACCAGCTGCGGTTTACACCAAGGTGTCGAATGCTCATTCTAACATTGTGATGCAAAGTTTAGTAACGGAGCTCGGTCGTTGCCGCTCTTATAAAAATGTAATCGTCCATTTCTCGTGACGGACACAATATCAAATATTCAGTTAAAATGCCAGAACAGTGGAAATTGAAATGGATTGCAGTCAAATTTCCAAAAAAATGTCAAAAAAAATATGGTTCATAAATAAAAGATCAGCGGATAGACACACAAACTGCGAATTTATAGGACTCTCTTTCGGAGACAGGGGGGGGGGAAGGGGGGGGGGGGCTTTTATACAGCGTAAAACCAGTCATACGTATAACAATGTTCTCATAGTATTTACAAAATTATATTTCGCAATGGTAAAATACATCTTACACATTTAAATTTTTAGAACAAAATGTCAGAACAAAAAAATGTCAGAAAAGTTCGTTTTAAACCGTCAGCGTGTTGGCGTGAAATCGACAAGTTTGGTACAAACAACGATACATCAGGGTCTTGCGGCTACATCTAATACACCGCACTACTTTAGCAGACACCCCAACGTACGATCCCCACGCTGCTTTGAGAAGCCAACGTTTGTACGAGACCTCAGAGTTTCCTTGGCGCTCACGTGGTACTCTGGGAGGGGGGGGGGGAATCAGCCACTCAGCCACTTAACAAGTGATTATTTAACCATCCTTGCGGCGCGGTAGCTCAAAGCAGGAATATGAGCACTTAATACAGAGCAATTGGGCTCGAATCCCGCTTACAATACGAGTACTTGTGGTTGTTTCTATCACTCATTGTCATTTCATCATTGATCCAACCAGTACATCGGGGCCGTGTCATTATTAGAGCATGCAGAGAGTGAAACAGAGAACATGTAGACCTACCAAAGCCAATTGCCGGATAGGCAAGATGCACAGTCAACTGTCAAGTTAAGAATATGATTTGTTGCTATGGTATTGTTTCCTTCTATTACATGCTTTCTATAAGTAAAACAAACTCCATAGCAACCATAAACAAATCCATTATTAACTCGACTGTACACCTGGGCCTGGATTCACAAAGATGCCTAACTCTTAGTTGTCCTAAAATAGGCAAATCCTAGATAGATAAATCAAGATAAATCATCCTTGGGTATTACTGCACATTCACAAATACAATATTATTAGTTAAATTGTTGTTATTTTACTATATTGTATCTTTAGGACATTGCAGAGCGATATATGCGTGATTAATTTCACTAAGATTTGCCTAAACTAGGACGTCTTAGCACTAGGCACTTTTGTGAATCTGGGCCCTGGCCTTTTGGTTTGAGATGAAAACCTCAGCCAGAATGAAATGTGGCAGGAATCGAACGTGAGACTTTCGGAGTGAGAGAACTAGATTCAACCTGAGCCACCCCTAACCGTAATATCAATATCTGGTGCAATAGTAATGAATAAGAAGTAGTGGGAATCGAACCTGGGCATGCAAAGCATTGGAAGCATGAGAATACCCAAACGAGTACACATTTGTGGCCATAGTTAACTAAAATCATAGTCTGGATTAATGTTCTAGCTGTGTAAACGTATCGAATATGTGACCTAAGTTAGTTTCTGCCGATCTCCGAGTTGAGTAATCCCCTTAGCTCTCTATTTTCGTTGGCCCGGCCGTGGGGCCCAGCAAACCTATTAGAAAGCTTAAACGAAACTCTAATATAACACGACTATGTCATCCCTTGACGAACACAGTGACGGCCATTAAAATTAGCACAAGATTTTAAATGTAAGATAAAGAAATTCAATTAAAATTTAGTTTACATTTTACATAACGATGTGTACCCACCGACTTACGACAGTGCTTCTACGAAGTTTAATACGTTTTGCCCGATAACAAAACTTAAGTCTGACACTCATTACTATGTACCTCCAATACGAGTATTTTCTACTGACTTCCACATCTATAACTATAAAATATATCTATAACACCCTTCACTATTAAATTGACAACATATTTATGTTGAATTACTAAAACGTTTAAATACTAAATTGTATCATCGCGTGCATTAGTAATGTTTATATGTTACGATAATATTGCCCCGACGCCCCCTCCCCCTACCTAACTCAATAGAAATCAACTGATATTATTTTGTATTTATACTTAATTTAAATTATGACGCTACAATCATGTATACTAATATTTTGTTGACATTAAAAATAGAGAATTAATTCACTAAGAAAAATACACAACAATGATGGCAAATTGATTTTATTTTGTACATGCAATTTACTTGACTCACCTCTGCGCTTAAAACTAAAACATCATATTTATCCTGGGTAGGTCCGTAAACGCGACCAAACCGACAAATGACAATAAAAATGCCACAATTACAATGTTCTTGGCTATACCTTGTTCACACATCGGCCACTAACAGCAGTTACCCTAAAATATTAAGTGAAATTCAAATGTTATATGAAGGCAGTGTTAAATTAACCTCTGTTAGCTGTTAACTACGTTCACATGACATTCTTAACAGCAGTAAGTAGCCTAACGTCTGTTAGTGGCCGTAGTGAGGAGAAGGTATTACGGTACACATGTACCCATGCACCCTGGGCTCAAACACGAGACCACGTGGGTCGAGGGTAGAAATTAACCCTCGAAGCCAACGAGCAACACGGTTTGATCGTTTATTGCGTGCTAGCATCGAGATGTTAGTACGCTAACCCTAATGACAGTGACAAGACAGTGACAGTGACAGTAATAGTGACAGTCAGCTTACCGTGCGTAGAGTGTATCAGCAGCCGCCCTTATCTCTGGTCGCGTGGAGGTGTCGAGTGTTGAGGCTTGTATCACTTGGCCAGTTTTATACGGGGTTGATATTCAGGCGTCGCAAGGACGGAGTCGAGACCCCGCCCCTCTCGACCAATCACAGCTCGCCATTCTACAACAATCAGTCATTGACCACTTGTGGCACGTGGATGCATCATTCCTTGTTTGTTTTCCCTGAATTTATTAAAAGCGTGCACTTGTAGTTGGGTTCCACCACTCCGGGGTTCCACGTCGATAATACAGTAGGTTCCGTGGAGGAACCTCCCTCATGACGGAAATGTGCATCTGAGATACTTGACTGCAGAAGTCTCATCAAGGTAGATGTGTATTGAAGGTCTCGACAATGGCGCTTTCTTCGTTGATTAAACCGGAGACGAATGCACTTTTGTTCGACATTGCTATATCTTTCAGACTTCAATTAAAATTGACATCTAAATGGAAAACCATCTAGGATATAGATTTGTTAAGACGCTTTTTTTGGATTTGAAATTATTTTCTATCCATGTATAGTTTTTTTTTGAGTCTTTATTTAAAAAAAAGTAGCTCCAAAAGTCGATTGATTTAATTTGATTTGTCCCCCTTAATGGAGCCATGTTTCTCAACTCGCGTGAGTAATAGACTAAGATAGTATTAGTATTATTCTGTCAATGGTTTTGAAAATATTTGTATATTTTACAATTATTAACGTGTAGCATTTAGATACTTCTTTCTAATTAACAAAAAGCTAATTTAAAAAATCATATGGTTGAAATCAAAGTCGTGTTGTTATTCCTTGCTAATTCCATTTCATATTATTTACAGTGAGAATTTCCTTTTGTAACAAACATGTCCTACTTTTTAGACCAAAATGTGTTCCAATTCTTCTCCAATTCTCAATTCTCAATTAAATAACGTTATTTAACATAAATCGTGGTGTACTGACGTAGGACGGATAGGTGTATTGATGTTAATTATACATGATTTCATTAATATAACACCGTTTCAAATCAAACGTTTCATCAATATTGGTGTTATTTTTGCTTGTTTTTTATAATGTGTATACCTCCCCTCAGGTAGTCAGCTAAGCATACGATGTGTAATATAATCAACACGATGCTGACACCGTTGCATGCTGACAAACAAGCTACGAGAGTAAATCTTGTTTAAATGGTAATCGTATTTTCGTCTCGTCGTTCACTACAAACAGGGTTGGACGAGGATATTCATCTCAATAATTACTATTTGGTCAAAGTACAAAAATCTGTAGACGAAGGGTGGATAATTTGGTGTGACATGAGATAATATATGCAACCAGTTTCACACAGATTGAAAGTAGATCAAATTATAACTCCACGCCACAGTTGTGCCGTATTTTGTATATTTCTCTAGCTAACGTACTATTGTTACAGACACTTCATAATCACTTTTCAAAATATTAGTACAGTGGAACAAAATTGTATCGACAAAACGACGGCTGTAGTCAATTGTTTGTCGGTTTGTTTTAATACAAAAGAGTAATGTGCGTTTGTTTTGGTGGAGGGTTCCATGAATAAAACGAATAAATGTCATGAATTTTGTTTTGTAACAAAATCATTTCAGACATAAAATTTCCATTTATATTTAGTTAATTTTAAAATTATTCATCTTTAACTTTAAAACAAGATTCTTACAGTGTAATGCAAAACTTTCCGAACAAAGAAACGCAATATCTGTCTGAATTGTCACGGCTTGACGTAGATGAAATATGTAAATTGTTGAAAAACATAATTACTGAAAATATTATTACGAGAATCCATTTCTTTCTGGTTACAGTTATATATCACATTTCACCTACTCTGTACAGTGTACACGCACACACGCACATGCACGCTATGTTGACAGCTAGGGCATGATATTATTGAGTAACATTCGTGATTGTCTCCCTCCCCCTCCCCCCCCCCCTTCGACCACGTTTTATTAATTACATGCATTATATGTGACGCACCACTAAATAATCTTGTTTAAATCTCTACGGTTTTTACTTCAAAAGATTTACAGCCAAAAGTGTTGACACAATCATAATACGGTTATTAAAATAACGTTTTGCATGTAAACTTGTACCATGATTTAACTAATCAAACATATTATTTCATGATTTCATTTTCACTGATGAATATCTGATATCGGGTATATCTCCCCTTAATGTCAACTACTGTTTGCTAGGTACGTTTGTGGTTGAGAGAGAAAGGCAGGGACTGAAATCTTCGCAAGCGAAAATAGTTAGGCAAAGTGAATTTCTCGATAAACTGTAATTCGTGTAGACAATCAAATTCATGAGTTTCGTTGTTCGTTAGGCTCGCGTGCCATAGACATGTTATACCCAATTCAACTCCTACGCTCTTGTTAGAAAAAATCTGACTTGAATCTTGCGAGTGAATTCTTTATTAGCCTGCATGGATTTGTTTGTCTTTGTATTGATTGGATCCATTGGTTTAGCCAGCATGAATAGTTAAGTTGTAGTTCGAATGAATAGAGTACAGGTTAGGAATGGTTGAACGTGCAGCGGGATGCAAGTAGGTACAAGCTCAATATAACACAACTGAGGGTGGACAATACATACATACATCCTTTGTATTATTTATTAAATCAATCAATACTCCAAGTAATTTACAATCCATGAACAGCACACGTTGATGATGTAACGATCAGCAACGATATAGAATGCAGAAGACAAAGAGAAATATGTTCTGTCCGTACAACCCTTGATTTCCTTACGTCGCATTTCGCACACTCTCAACTGCCATTTGTATTTGTGTCGGTAAACTAACTATTCCTTCATTTTGAATATAAGGTTTCAGTTTGACCAAAGCGTATAACGTAAACAAACCTCTATATAGATTGTATTTGAATTTGTCTCTTGCTATTTCCTACGTGTCTGCCTGCTGCATTGTTTATAAGATCACTCACAATATTGTTTACGGCTGGAATAACTCAATTGGTTTAGCGGTCACGTCTTGACCGATGCCTGCACGTCCACGGCCCCCACTGAACAGATGACCGAATAACTCCCAAAACCAATCGTGGAAACGTTTTGGAAATATGCGGACGTACGGTTTATAGGTGGCCGTGTTTATACGGCCGAAAGATGAAGGATAGCTACGTTAGTTATTTTCCTGAAGAACTGACCATTTACAATTATATATTGTAACATTATCTTATAATTGTAAACACTGAATTCCGAAAAAACATATTTTGCATTGTGTCAATTTTTGCAGTCAATGTGAGTTTTGGTACAACGAGATTTGAAATGTATGCACTTTCGTTCAATATTAACACATTTCTCTGGAAAATTGTCAACCATTGATTAAGAAATAAAAAAATTATAATTTATTGATTGTGATTGGAAGAGTTTTAAAACCATTCCTGTCCTTCTAAGACATAAAATGTCTTCGAAACTTCGGATGATTACATTCGGCTGTTCTTTTGCGCGTGCTTACTTGTTCACGGCGAGTCATGGCCTCAAAGTTTGCGTTGTGGTCTTCTATGTCACTAATTGAAGTTATTGGGGTAAGTGGGTGTATGAGTCCTGGTCAGCAATAACTTCAGTCATCGATGAGTGAGGGAACGCTCCAATGAATTACATAGAATTTTGATAGAAGAAAGTCACAGCATATTTCTTACAAGACGGAGGGTAGATATTTTCGATCTACTCATCAGATTGGGCCGATAAAAGGGAAGAACAGCCAAACATCAAAGAGGGTCGCCATTCAGGTCGTGGTTAGTTCCATTTCATTCGCAGTGAGGAATTATTACTAATTGTCACTATTCAATCACAGGTTGTTATTATTACTAATTGTCTTTATTCAATCACAGGTTGTTATTACTAATTGTCACTATTCAATCACAGGTTGTTATTATTACTAATTGTCTTTATTCAATCACAGGTTGTTATTACTAATTGTCACTATTCAATCACAGGTTGTTATTATTACTAATTGTCACTATTCAATCACAGGTTGTTATTTTTACTCATTGTCACTATTCAATCACAGGTTGTTATTATTACTAATTGTCTTTATTCAATCACAGGTTGTTATTACTAATTGTCACTATTCAATCACAGTTTGTTATTATTACTAATTGTCACTATTCAATCACAGGTTGTTATTATTACTTATTGTCACTATTTAATCACAGGTTGTCCCTGGCTTTACAGCAGATGAGGGATTTCACGCAATCATATTACATCACTTAGGACAAAGAAAACAACTATTACATATCACATATCACTATCTTCTGAACTCTAATTTTGAGCGCTGACGTGGGAACTCCCACTAAAGAAGTGGCCCGTGGGTAGGCGTCTCCAAACCTAGGGCTGAACCATCCAGGGCCACGGGACCCCTACTATAGACAAGAACATCCCCCAAACCCGTCTCTTCTTTACATGGCCGAGTGGAGATCATCCCTCGTCAAGTTATGAGAAGTTAGACCTGACGAGGTTTCAGAATAACAGACTGGTTGAAGAATAATTAATAATAATAAACATCGTTATTTACTTTTACAACCAGAGTACGTACAATGTATACATTTTTAACACATAACATGGTCTATTGGCTATAAAAAGTATTTCTTCTGTTTACCCGACATTATAAAATGTATAATTGCATTTGGATTCAATATCTGTGAATAACATTCCAATTAATTAAAAACAAATATCCCATATCTATGGAGTTACAATATAACAACAGTAGTACCATATTATTTTATACAAGCTTATGTTTGAGTGTGGTTTTAATTCTAATTCAACGCAATATAAAAGCTAGTACAATTATTCCATGATGGTCCTAATGCTATCGTGTAATCAATGTGTTTTGATAGGTACGTAGAAGTCCAATATAAAAACTGTCCAATGCTAATGTATTTAGAGTTCAAAGGTTTTAGAGTATATTTTAATACGGATTGTTAACTTAAGAAGATTACGATTCTTAATCCAATCTTAATCCTGCCTGATACGATCTGACTGCTTAATGTTTAAATAATGAGATGGGCAGCAGTGAACGACGAGACAACTGTGCAACACTAAGGCGATATTTAGTATTATCGCAACTATTTCAAATACAGACATTTCATTCTTATTATGACTATATTTCAACTGCATGAATTCTAAATCAATGTATTCGATTTTTAATTCGTAATTTTGTACCAATTTAAATAATATATTTGAAAAATTAAACCCGATTGTAATTTACATAATTATACGTTTACATAACGATAAGATTATCTTTACAATCACTAGTACGGAGTTAATGTTCAATAATTGGAAGACTTACCTTCAACAAACCCTGAAAACAAACCTTTGTGCTTTGTCGTACAAAAACTAACAAAAATATCTTCAGCTTAGCAACAAACTTCCTTTACATTTATGAAGAACTTTAGTTATACAACCAAGATAACAAAAGCAGGGGTTACAATATCATCGCAACAAAAGTTTTTAAAGTTTCCATAGCTTCTTTCCATTGAAACAGTGTTAGTTCTTACAACCTCCCCCCCCCCCCCCAATACTCTCCCCCCCAGACGTTCCTCTCATCATCATCAAACACCGAAGTTAAGCTCCATCGGGCTAGGTCCAAAGAAGAGAGGGTGACCACTTTCTTCTGAACAATAGTAACCGTTGTGTGACCAGATTTGAGGGTTCGGAAGCGAAGGCTCCTAGACTTTTTTGAAAATGGTCTATTTCAAGCTATATGGTTGAATAATTTAGCTTCTAAGCGTCCTTTTATAAGTAGCCGTGCAAAGCTCGTGCGCTATTTAAAATTCTGTCCGTGTGGACTCTTCGCTAATGGGATCGCCAGAAAGAGAAAATGGGGGTAATGAGTGGTAATGTAGTTTCTGTGTGTGGTAACCGACGGTTAACTCAAACCACACTCTGTGAACCTTGTCTTGCATCTAGGTCTGGCTATTGGCCAGGAACCCCACATTATTATACCTGCGCATTATGTGTTGTGATTAACCTAATTCCAGGTTATAGATACAAGACAGTTTTCAAACTATAGTTGTGCCGAACAAATCTATGAACATTTTGATTAAACTTATAAAACGGGAAAAGTTACGTAGGTAATGAAAGTTTTGGATATGGGCTTTCTAAGAAACTTTTAATTAAATGTTGTGTTAGATTTCCCTCTTGAAACTGTCGCAATGCAATTTATTATTATAGTTCCAATACAAGAAAGACATTCTTTCAGCCAGTGTACGTATTATTTAAAACGGCCCATTTCGAAATTAGATTTATTTATTATAATATATTATTGTAATGTTATGAATTTGTAAATATAAGAAACTACAAAACACACAGCGTTCTGCATGTAACGTAATAGGATTGTATAATTGCTCTGGTCCCACCTAACGAATTACAATTTATTGAAATTGGAATCCATTGGTATAAAGTATATATTTGTTAAACTCCATCGAATAGGTCCCAATAGATATTAGAATGTAGGTTATGTGTATCCGTATGATATACACCGGTCTCATTATACGATTCAACCAATGTAATGCAAACATTCAACGAGACCTTATGTTTAAAAAGAATTGATCAAATACTCTGTTTTACACACAGAATCGTTACAATTGTTTTTGTGTTTTTCGTTGTGTCACGGAAAATTGATATTCTCAATCTAAAATACAATCAGTAGAGAAACATGCCAGTAATTAAAGCAGGGACAATCATGGACAGTGCTACAGAATGTTTTTGAAAGACACTGATGTTATGTTTATTTAGTAAGTGGGTTAGCGGTAAAAACTGAATGCTAAATGTAAGTCTGTAAGGCTTACCAAACCACATTGCGCTACAGACTCAGATTTTCGGTTTCCAGTAGCATTCTTGAGATACAATTAAAAACATACCGATTTTTCTACTGAGAGTATCCCTCTTTCTTAACGCCGCAATGTTGGTGGCAATATACACATATGAGGAGTATTTACTACAAATATAACGACGCACTCTTCTGTATCATTCATCCCTCTAAAAGTAGATTGACTGACTGATATTGAGTCATTAGGCGACGACTTAATAGAGACTGTGAAAGTGATGAGGTGTTATGGTGGGCAGTGATGACAATAACTCATTCCACGCGAAGGAGGGACTAACGGATGAACCATCCTAACTCTTTCAATAGTGTAGCTAGTTAAACATGATTTCAGTGCAGGAAATACAAATCGTAACATAAATGTGATCTTCGGAATACGTTGCAGTACTTGTGGATATTTTAGAGCAAACTGGCAACTGGTATTTATTTAAAGCTATTAGAATGGCAAACATCAATAATGGAGTAAGTGTTTGTAACGACATTGCAGTCTACACTGGATAACCTTACACTAGGCCGGTGCAGGTGGAGTGTAGAGCAGGCAAACAAAGCTTCTGTCTGAATAGTTACATCACTGCAGACTCGGGTGTTTTGAAATACTTTTATAAAACTAGGGCAAAGACTGTTCAATATGAGTACAGCAATGGGAAAACAATTTGTAACAGTTGCAAGAGAAATGATCTTGCGAAGTAAGAAACTTGTTTTAAGTTTGTTACGTTCACTGAAACTAGACTAAATCTATTTGAATGTTTTCTATGAATAACCACATTATTTATTTCAACTAACACAATTTTTCATTAAATTTATAGAATCTACCAGAAAATGTCACCTTGATGCCCACAAACTGTTCAACTTTTATGATAAATAATAAAACCATGTTAATGTTGGTAATCGGGAAGAACGTACATGACATTACTTCATGCAAGCCTTGTGCAAGTAAGCTCTGTGCTCGTAAGTTGGATATGGTTATTAGAATGCGTGGGATTTATACTATCTCATCGAGTCCATCAAAACCACACCAGTTTCGTTTTATTACATTTTACCCAATAAGCTATAAAAACATTAATGCCAAAGCTGATCAAAGCTTGTTATTAAGCTCAGCAATCAAGAAACCTATAAAATGCAGCTCACTAATAAGAAAGAAAATACTCATCTAGGGGTGTCAACTGATATAGTAGATATTTATATATATCGTTCATTATACTAGTCTTTGAATAAAATTGTTGAAAAATCAGAGTAATGAAAAAATACTGCATAATGTAACTAAAATACTCATTGTTTCATAATACAAAGTTAATAGAATAAATATCATAGCAATGCTTCTTTATGTTATATTTAAATTGAACTAGTGTTTTTCCTGTCAATGGTAAACCTGTGCTATCGGCATCTTGTTTTCCTTTGTGTGAAGGGCTTTACAGATAGAAGCGGGATATTGGAATCTTCTGATCTTGACTACAATACACTGAAGAGCAGACAAAACAAATCTAAGAAAATAAACAACTTATTTTGAGCAAAACATGTCCCAATTGGTTTTTTAATCAGAGGTTTGCTCGTGTGTGCGGAGCTCCTCTCAAAGGACACAACACAAGCCAAAACAAAATAATGGTTTAGTTTAGACTGCAATATGGCAGTATCATCTGCAGGATGACTTCCTCCCTCACCCCCCCCCCCCAATCCCTCTACAACTTCATCGTAAGAGTATTCATTTTCTAAACACGAGTTTACAAATAGATTTGAGGTGTTTTAACATAGATTATCACAACAAGTATCTTAGAAACTCAATAGTATGTTCACTGTACTTGTGTATTCTTTAATTGTATCAGGGTTATATATAACTTAAATTTGTTTTATCTAATATAATTTGAAGTCACCATGGATGTTTAACAAGAAATAAAGGGAAAGGAAATTGGAATCTGAGGATTGAAACACAACTATTTCTTTAGTGGATGTTGTATCAACAATTGATGTATTGTGATTTAGAGCCTATGTCTTGTTTATACACGTGTTTCGATATAGTTATGGAGACCCCTGGTGTATCCTAGATACCCTCATGGGACTTTTAGAGATATTGATTATTATTTTCTCAACTCATGTCGCTTACTAAATCTGTCATTAGCCTGTATAGAGGATGTTATAATTAATTGCAGTGAGTCTACAAATTAGATTACCGCACAACTTTGATACTTTTTATTCTAAAACATAAAGAAACCTTGTTGACAGATTATGGTGCTTATGTGAAATCGTGATTCAGGTTTGAAATATGACAGGGAATGCTGACATGCGATAAAGAGCAGGTTTCACAAATTATTTATGGGGAAAAGAGGAGAAGTGGGGAAAAACAGTGCATGTGCTGAGCGTTGAAAATCAAGCAAAAAATGTTTGATGTGGTAATTTGTCATTAACAACGTTCTGTTCCATTAAATATTTTGTTTCTTTAATTTGCTCCGTTACACTATTTATTAAGTTGATTGTCTGAAACGATTTTTTGAATTGTAGAACCAATAAAAACACATCAATTACAGAAGAACAATCCCTAAAGATAGTGATCCCAAACGAAAATTAGCTATTTTATTTGAATTTGCAGAAAACTAAACAAAACGTTGCCAAATAATGTTTAGAGTTGACTCAGGTAATATTTGAACTGTGCCCAAGCCCAAGAGAGAAAGTGTCGCTATACGTTGCCTTGGAACGTGTGTGGGATATTTGATTCCAAAGACGAGGTTTCTGTTACTTAGCTGTTCTGTAACGTACTCTGAGCTGCTTATGTTACTCTCTTTAGTTGAAAGGTTACAGCATTGTTTATAAAAGGTGGGTTAAACTTTCACTTCACGTTCTTATTAAAGTGGTACGTATATAACGCAGTATCACGTTTAAACAGATGTTTGTGCAGAGTTATGAATAGGCCCTTAGAACCCCGTGTAAGAAAATATTATTGTGTAAGAAAACGCTGGTACGAAAAGTAACTATAGAGCAACAACAATATCAGTAGCTTTGTGCTTATACTAGTATCATATTATGCAATACCCAAAGGGTGTGTTTTCGTTCATTGTTCTCTCAACTGGGTAAACCCACTAATAATAATAATAACCCTTATTAGAGATGTGCGAACATGTTTTTTTTATCTTTGAAAATTGGCGGCTTGAGAAGGTCACAAATTTGTTCCCATAGGCTGTAAGAGTAAAAAGAAGACGTTGTCTGTGCATGTAATAATATAAAGAACATTTGCAAACTGAAATTATTCCCCCTAACCACAATTCAGTGATGTGTACTAAGTGCTATTTTGAGGAGATTTCTGTAACTTAAAGAAAACCAAATTTCGATGTTACCATTTTTGCGCATTTCCATCCATCAATAACCTAAGTGTAATCATTTTTCTGTCTCTCGTTTTGATAGCAGCAGCCCGTTTTGTAGATAACTTAAATCATTCCCTTTGTGTCTAAGCAAGTACTTATAATGGTCTAAGGATTACTAGACTTTATAATAATAAGATTTACAAAGGGGTTGAGATTAGACGTTAGGGAATACCTTACATTATGCATCTCAACGGACAAACTTCAACATTGGTCCCGTGTTACCCAACTCGCCTCAACCAGCCATAGACAATTGGCTTTCAACGTAGGTACTGGACTAAGTGTATTTGCATTCTCTGCACGCATGCAATGAGTGTAGTATATACTTGTTTGTTCGTCCAGTGCAGGACATGCAGCACCGACTACCGCACGGTCAAGAAGTCTGCAACAAGGTTTCAATATCTTGGCGGCACAGAAAAATAAATAGATACGACTTTCAGACGACTCATAAACGTACAGACAGTGAAATCGGCAAAATCGGCGGTGAAATCGGCTTGTTCAGGAATGTGGTGGGGAGGAGAGGGATGAGGGGAGGGGAGAAGGGGGAGGGGAGACATTCTACTACTTCGAAACTATGGACAATACATTATCGTTAGTGAATGTGGCTCGCGAGGTTCAACAGAGACGGTTCCCACAGCTTTCAGAGCCCGGGGATCAAGATGGCTGTAGCATTCATTGCATTGATGACGTCATAACTCGATGTTGAATCTCAAGATCTGATCGAAATTAATCAAACTCCATCTCAAGAGAGATGAAACATGAAACAGTTGTAGATTCGAATACTCCAAATCTGATCGTTTATGAGCAAGGAAGTAATAATAATTGTTCGTAGAAAACCTGCAAAGAGACAATTCATGGCGACATAACTAAGTGTTGTGATATTTGGAATATGTGGGAATGAATGTCCAAGCGTAATTATTATCATTATACTCGTCTTGTGACGAAAGAAAAGCGTGGGAAAGCCTGCGGTCAGGATTGCCTGTGCTGGGTATCGAACAAGCGACCTCCCGTATGAGAGCCTAGTGTGCTCACTGAGCCATCTCCGTCGGTTGTCACAGAGTGAACCGAATACCGTAGCATAGCTTAAACAATCCCAACTTACAGTTATGATCCGATGGTGGTGAATGGATACAAAAATGGATGTTGAAATATGAATGGGGTATTTTACGCACACGTGCTTGTTTGTAATAGAGAACGTGCACCAGATTTAATTTTAGATAACATTGTAGGAAACTCTCTGGCTGCCTCCAGCAGATTGTAGAAATGTCTATAGAGTTGGAGTTTGCGGACAAAGTCAAATAGGTATTGCTATTTATAGACGGAGAGAGAGGAGATATATATAGCTAATACGTGATGCATTTGAGCTTGAAACAAAAACCAAATTAAATAAAGTTTAGTTAAGTTCAGTCTCGTTATCTACTTGGGTATAAAACCACTTCCTGTATTATTAATTTTGTATTCCTGAAGTGATTCCTTAAGAGAGGAATCTTTGAGTGGTTGGGTTGTGGAAAACGAGGTTAAAGGAAATTAAAGTTTTTTTTTTAATTTTACTTCACCTATTAGCTTGAATTGATTGAAGCGAAACGGAGTAACGTTTCGGATAGATTCCTAAACCTAGGTGATCATTTTGCAGTAGTAGATTCACCAACATTGTACATCTCACACTCCTCACTATAGCGAACCAAATGAAGGTGTACATGTACACCCAGCGGACCTGAACGAAATGCTTTATCCCTGAGATTAGATTAGATTAGAAACTACAGAAATACATAATCTTCTTCGCCTCACAACATGCCCTGAACGATCTGCTAAGCCTTCACTGCCTGGTCTCATTCAACTAGACAGGAGCAATTAAACTTAACAACCGCTTAATTAAAATAATTCTTCTATTTGTTTCTGCTCAGTGTTACCAACAAACACGGGGAGCGGAACCTGTTAGTCTCCTCGTCGTATCTAGTTAGGTAGTGACGTTAGATTATGAACAGTGTAGTGACGTAATATGTGACAGTTACCAACCTAAATCTAGTTCCGTCATTCTCTGCATTCACATTGTAGTGAGTAGCGATGCTATCAGGGGGTCTATTGGCAGAATTTTGTAATTACATCCTAAAAATTCTTAACAAACATAAACACAATTCCTGCAAAAGCTGCATTTTTAAATTCCATGTGAGTGGTAGTTAAGCTTAAAATGTAAGAAGTGTTATTATTAATTATACAAAACGTTTCTAACGATAATGTGTAAATAAACAGTTGCAAACGAGCCTAGTGACCTGAGAATGAGAAATGGTGGAGGCGCCGAGTACAGACATGAAATACTGCTCGGAATATATTCGACTTGGGAAATAAATGTAAAATAATGATAATAATATTAATAAATGATAAAAAATAAATAAATAATAATAAAATGTAAATAAATGATGATAAATAAATGATATATAATAAATAATAAGATAATAATGTAAATAATGTAATAAATGTATTATTACATTTTTTACGAAACATTTTAAATTGTCAACTTATATCAACATTACACTGATTACGTATTTTGCGATGTCATATAGATTGTAAAGTAAAAGCTAGCTGCAATCCCAGCATAGCACGCAAGTGTGATGTACAAAAACAGTAGCAAGCAACACAAACCTGTTGAGTCTGTATTATATATGGATACTACATGTGCGTGTGCGTGTGCGTGTGCGTGCGCGTGTGTATGTTGATGTGCGTGTGAGAACAGCAACTTTAATGAACCCTTATAATACAACTCGTAAATATATTTCTTCCAATTTATTTTTACACAAATCTACATGTAATTTTCCTCCTCAAAGTATTTACAAAACGATTATTTTGCAGCTTTCACATAGCATGTTTGGGCAGTACCCTTGGCAACATTCTTCATGTTAGTTTAACAAAGTTAGGTTTAGTTAATATAAGGTTTAGTACTATATCTCTTCAAAGCAGTAAAGCCGCCATCCCACTTGCTAAAGAGTTTGTTTAAACTCTCAATGTTTTGCTTTGCATTGATAAGTTATTCATTAGCAATCAGCGCCCCTTGTTTACGTATATTTATTCAAACAAATCGAATTAAAAAGAAATCAGTTACGACTAGGTTTGAATATATCACGCGGGGATGGTAACTCTTATTGGAAGTCGATTTGGGTTCGCCAATGCTAAGCGTCGCATCTCGGCGATACCGCACTTGATGCGATGGAAGGGTAAACACCAATAAATCTCAAGCAGGAGATTGCTTTGGTTGTTCGCTATAAGGTGAGAGATCTGATTGCTGGCGGGATATTAATAGTGTTGTCGAGGGAGTCTTTCTCTCTCTCTCTCTCTCTCTCTTTCTCTCTCTCTCTCTCTCTCTCTCTCTCTCTCTCTCTCTCTCTCTCTCTCTCTCTCTCTCTCTCTCTCTCTCTCTCTCTCTCTCTCTCTCTCTCTCTCTCTCTCTCTCTCTCTCTCTCGCTCTCCCTCTCTCTCTCGCTCACATTAACGGTTACACTCACTGCTGTTCATTAGAGTCGAAGGGGAGAATCGTGTTCGGAAGTAAACTTACTTCCTTCTGATTCAATTATCTGGTAATTGATAAGAAATGAAATATTTGAAAGTGTGACAATCTAGTACTAATTGAAATGATTTTCGGAAAAAAGAGTAAGTTTTTATTGAAGATAACAGACATAGAGTATCGTTATGTAACAAGTATCGCTCATGCCCGATGCAAGAATAGGTAATTCACACACACAATGTTATTTCCGCTATGTTCAATGCACACGTTACATTTTCCATCTCGCATTTAGACCATTCTTAAAAAATAGACACGACACTTCACTTTACTTTACGCTTTCATTTCACATAATGTTTTTATCTAATACTTATTTTTTTGTTTTCATATTTATACATGCGTAATTATACATTTATCGTACTCCTATATGTTGCGCCGTTAGATATTAATATATGTATTAAAAATCATTGCTACTTTAGATTTCTTTAATATTATAATTGCTTTTTAGTGTAATTATTACTGTACGTATAGCTTTAATTTCTCCCGCTTTTATTATTACTACATACTTTGTAGTATACCCTTGGTAGTTTGGGAACACATAAACAAGTTAGGAACACAACCCGGAGAGTGAAATCAGTTATTTCATTCAATCACTCCCGTGGGCTGTTTATTTCTACGCCGTGTGTGCGCGCTTGTGCGTGCGTGCGTGCATATTATTAGCAGGTGCGCACCCGGATCTACTGTTCCGCCGCGGAGACGCCATTTTATTATATCACACCTGAGCACCGACAAACCGACGCAGTAAAGCGAAACTGCTTTTGGAATTGTTCGCCTCTAGGCACGATAAATAATGCCAGGGTATGTCGGGTGTTGCGTTACTGGTGGTTATGTCGAGCCTCTTCTTATTTCCTTAGACAAGTTCGTATTTGCATCCTTACTTTTCTGGTTCTAAACGGTGATCGCAATCGTAAACAAATAATTACATCTTCTTCTAACTAAACCAGTCATGTCATGTGCCTAACACATATGTAAATTGTAAACAATTAATCTAGGACTTCTATTGGTATTACCTCAAAATTAAAAACAGCTACAAACGATAAAGCAGCTTCATTCATTTATTATTGTAACACAAAATTAGTATATCGTCAATTATTGCGTTTTGTTCAAATGACACACGAGTTCAGAGCAATGACGTATTCTAGATATCCACAGTGGGAACCGACAATAATTTACAAATAAAAATATAGCAATGATCGGATTTTTTGTATTAGAACGTACGTGAATTTCCCTCACCTAAAAATAAACTGCGTGAATGGTCTCGATGAAATATAGTGGCTATAAACCGTGCTGGAAAGCTGTTCGATAGTGGAACCGAACAACTCGATACTCAGTCGTGATTAAGGGTCGACAGGAGGTCACTAAATAAATAAACGCAGAACAAAACTAATAAATTAATTAAGGCTTCGTGCACATTTATGCGATACGATGAGAGATGATCTGGTACATTTTACTAATGGCCGGTTGAAACACATTTTGTCAAGTTCAGCCGAATGGACTCTTGCACACTTCACTCCCTCATTCCCAACAGATTGTAAGAACGTGGTGCGATGATCTTGGTGGAGGTGCCGGGTTGATGGTTGTGTTAGTAATAACCACAGAACAGCGGTACTTGGCAAATACATTACACAGTCATTGCACGATGATGTCTTAGACAACTACCCGGCATTGCCCAATGAAACTGCCAAGCTCACCTAAGTTAATAATAATAATATACAGTAATATGGTATGTGCGTCGTTACACGTATAATCATAATGTAGGGCCCACTCTCTCTTTGAGACTCTGTGGCAAATGTGGAACCGCAGACATTATCTATTCTATTCTATATGCTAACACTATGATGTTTGTCTATGATGTTCACTCTATGTCAAACTATAAACAAATAAACCTGCGTTATATTGTTAAAATGCGGTTAAAGGAGGTAATTGTATAATTCACGCTTCGCTTCATATCTTCTACATCCAGGAACAAGAATTTAAAATTGTCAATCGGCAATACGATAAAAATAAACGTCAGCATAGTTGCTAGGTTCACTCAACCAGGAACCTGCGATATTGATAAAGAAGATATCTGCTTTGTCAGCGAGAATACACACAGGCAAATAGGAAAACACCCCCCCACAAAATCATTATAACAAATTATTTTATTGCCAATTTAACTAAAAGCCAGAAACGTATTTAATTAGGTTTAGAAACACACTTTTTGTTACCATTTAAATGAGTAAAGTGCCATTGTTACGGAACTGAACTTACAAAACGCTCTTGTAGTATCGGTAATTGTAGGAATTACATTGCAGGATAATTGGATTCTTGCAGACATCCATTACGCTGGATAAACGAACCCACGTAGCGTACCTAGAGCTTTTTAATCAGCTGCATCGTAGGCGGTATTTACAGACATAACAGAAGCCATCTGGTTCAAATTAGATTAGAATAGTCAGTATTTTACATAAGGATGACTTTAATTATGATACAGCGTTTACTAGACGGAATTACTAATTAATAGTATGTTTATAAAAGTCAGATAGTCAATTTAATATTGAAGAATGAAAACTTTAAATTAAGGATGCATAATCAACACATTTAAATTAGTTGCACCCGATTTAGAGTTGATAATATATTGTTGTTCAGACACGAATAAAATAAAAAAGCAGCAGTAAACACACAGTAATTATTTGCATTAAAATATACCATGCATTGCAGGTGTTATTCACAAATAAATTACGCTTAGTATAAACTTAAACAAATTTATATTTGCATCATTGTTTCACATTTTATTTCAGATACATCAATTTATTTATATTGAACTCCGTTCAACGAGTTAAATTTCAGTGTGCAAGTTTGTACATTTAAACAGTATTTAATGCAATCATTGCTTCAGAATGAATTTATTAACCCTAACGTGTAAAACTAAAATTACTTTACTCATTTTATAGCTGCACATCTTAAGACACTATTCAGAGAGAAGAGACGGTAAAAAATTAATAACACTGAATACTTTGAGTTAATGGTTTGTGGCGTATTTTATTTTTGAGCGTTACATAAATTCCATTCTTTGTGATCAGCATTCTTCCGCGCAATAGTCACCCCCATGTTCAGTTTCATTGCTTTCTATGAAAACGATCAAAATAATTTTATTGGCAATGAAACCGTAGCTGTGTAGAATACACCCAGTGATAAAAGCACGGAAATCACCAAACAAAATGCAGAATTACAGCGTGTTTGAAACGGGAGTATGACGTCATCGCATGTCGGTGATCCTCAAGGGTTCGTGCTCGGTCCGCGTGGCGACGCTATCTCTCCTGGCGTCAACACGCGGAACTTCTCGCTGACAGCTTCGCACACACAGTCGATAGCGCGTTGCTAATGAGAAAACAGAATGACAGATGGTTTATCACATTTTCTCTTTTCCAACCCGTTGAGAAAGGTAATTGTGACAAATGGTGGTAAATTTAAGTGTTGGGACATGTTGGCGTTTCAAGGCGACTAAGAGACAAGTCCGTAGTATCCTGAGTGAGTGATGACGTAATAAGATGCCGAGATTGATCTATTGGAGTTTAAATATTTTGGCGCTAAACTAATCGATTATCTAGAACTGATTTGAGTATCAGCACTTGTGTGGCGTTCATAACCTACACCTGTTATTTACACACATGTTAGGCGAGATCCCGCTTAGCACTTAGCGGGGCAAGGTACGTTCAGTATTCAAACTATAACCTAAGAACTAACTATGTGGTTTCACAAGAAATTATAAACTGGATTAAACGTGTGACAGTTGCAAATGTTTTAATTGTTACGGTTGCTATGTTGGTTACCATTTCAAATATCAACCGTACTGATAGCAGTACTATAAATGATTGAAATTAAGTATAGTGCTCAATGCACATTATTTCACACTTTTTCAACTTTGTGTATCGCTCTACAGTTGTAATAAAAACACGCTAGTTTACCACGATTTAATATCGGAAGTAATATTTAACGAACGAAAATCTTAGAATGGAATTGCCAAGTATAGCTGCAAACAATTATTAATTATATGGTAAAATATGGTTCGTTTTTGTATGTTCATTCAGTTGACCAGAGATTGACTTCAACTTGATTTATTTGTAGTTAAGTTTACTAAATAAATTATCTACCTCAACTACACTTACAAGGCCCATACCTGATGCCTGATTCGAACTAACGTCCCTTTTATTACATTTGATACGCTTAGGACCTGCGCCCCAATACCGCATGAGCTGTGTAACCGAGGCTGCACCGCCCAAATGTAACAGGTCAACGTGAAGCTTTCTAGTCAAACAGTTTACGCTTCAGCTAAACGTTCAGTCCGAAACAAGTAATTGTATATGTAAACTATGGCACAGTGACCAACATTGTCTGTTGGGACTTAAAAGCGTAGCGAGCAGTAATAACTCCCATGTTTTATGTCATGAAACTTTTATTACGACCCGTTTGTTGCCGTATGGTCATAAACCAGCTTGTAACATTTCATAGATAGATATGCAGCTCTACAGCTTTGTATGATATTGATTTACACTTCTCTAGACAATCGAACATCAATCATTGCATTTTGTATATGTCTCGGAATACAATCTGTTACTAATTATGTGTGTTGTTCTCGTGCAGACTATACATGGGCTCGGCTGCATTGAATACGTCACATAGCACCGAGTGCAGCGCTGTGCAGCGGCCAATAGGAGACACTAACGGTTTCCATGGGATAGTCGTTAATTTTTTGCCGATCCGAGACGCTAAGCCAATCAGAAGTTGATCCTCTAAGCTGCGTGATCTCTTTCAGCCATTGATTGAGGTTTTAGCTAACGACGTTGGGAGATGAGACTAGTGTTCGCTGCTGAAACGTCGGTTTCCACGTGTAACCAGCTTTCAGTGTACAAACATCGAGACAGTCTTGGTTGCATAGCTTGATTTGCATGTTCCTCCCTTATGCAACTATCTATAAGTATAAGCTAATAGCTATTTAATTAAATCCTAAACACATCCCTTTCCAACAGCCTCCAAAAGTCATCTCTATTCTAAACAACACTACAGTTTTCATTTGTCTAGTACCCTGTCGCAACAAATGAAACTGTACGTATACATAACATAGGGTTTGTATTTTGCATAAAATGATAACATAAATTGGATTAAATTTTTGTGAGTGAGTTTTTCAATTCTCTGCAATAAATTAGGCCAATTGTCTTTGTACAGTGTGACAGGAACTATATACAAAGTATAAATTTTAATTAATAATTGGATAATAGTTTAAAAGCAGTAGTAAACAATACAATATTGTTCAATAGATATGCATATACTTATTATCTTATGTACGGCCACTAGTATATGTAATATCAAATAGACAAAAACAAATAAAGAAAATAGGTAAGAAAATAAACAACAAAAACACTCTAAAGAAAGGTTTTCAAGTTTGGGTGTTGACTTAAAAGTTAGCTTTAAAAGCTGTGGTCAGTGCTACCACTAATTTCATCGACTAGAAGAAGGAAACTTTCAACCCTAATTCACTCAACTAATGGCAACCAACTCAGTCTCTAAGATGCTCGGCCACCCAGTTCCAGACGTTGTCTTACTGTGTAATTCATTTCAAACTGTATTGACCACGACTCAGAAGATTTCCTTTTACAAGTAGTAAAATAACTGCATATTGGGTATAATATTCAGTTTTCTGACCCTCAAATAAAGCCAATCTTAAATTCATCAAAACAATCCATATCAAAGCAAACAAAGCACATAACGCTTATATGTATCACCACTGAAGTCAGAGAGGTTGAAGCCGCAAAGACATCTCTCAGGTGCTCGGAGTTAAATGTTCCAATACTCTTTGTTTATCTACGTCAGACATCTGAAACCCTGCACTATCCACCACGTTGGTCATTTCTCATCTTTGTATCCGAGTGAACCATCTGTATCCGTTACGAAGTATTTATTTTCGAGATCAGTTTATTTAGTTCAGTGGTGTGAGAAATAGCAACGTTTACTTCACATGTTTCAAGATAAATACAAGAAACTCCAAAGCTACTAAGGGGAAGAACAATCGATGTGTCAAGATGAGTCAATTACAAGAACTTCCTATATCCTCAAGTATATAAACAATGACCAACCTGGAAAAACAGATAATCAGAGAAAAGTCGCACACGCTCACATGTATTGGTGCAGTGGTGTAGTGGTGGGTTTAATAATAACAGCAAAAAAGGTTCAACCCTCGTTATTTTAAGCTGCGCTAGTGGTAAGAAGGCGACTCCATAATATAATAAGGGCTGGTCTTACAATCTCCTAATAAGAAAGTTATTTGGAGGATTTCAAGGGTTTTTATTGGTGGTTGCCATGGAGAAAACAAGCTATTCGACGAATAAGTAGTTATTATTGGGACATTGCTTGCGAGTATTTGGTTTACCCGACTACAGCGAACCTCGCGACAGAAAGAGGAACCACTCTCGTCGCATCCGGCCGTGGGAATGAATTCGACAATCGTGTTCTAGCGGATTCATCAACTTGTCTCCAGATAATGGCGAAGACGTCTGTCCTTCGTGATCTAACGTTGGACATTGACGTTAGACGTTGCCCGAACCCAGACATGTTGGCAGACTACGTTGGCTACTGGACGGTTGGCCGCTTAGAAACTATGTTGTGGGCCTTTCTACCTCCATTTCTCGGCGTTCACCTCATTATACCACATTTCACAAAAAAATATACAAACTTAACAAAACGATTTTGTATAAATTACATTAATTTTGTGATAAAAGTGTACACCACGAAATATTATGAAACACGTCTTTATTGAAACTGTAACTAAATGTTTAACAGATATGAGTATACGATCAATATAAATTAATAGCCAGTTTTATTTGCTATCGTATAGACCTGACAGTAAAGACGTTACGCCAAGAGTTTCAAGTGTCAGTAAAAATGTGTCCACCCCATTCAGAATAAAACGTTCAGGTCAGGGGCAACGAATATTATAGGGCCACGTATAAACCCTTCGCTTCATAAACTAGCCAATCAGATGTGAGATAACACCTGCGTTATCAATCGAAATTATTGAAAGATACATTCAGCAAAGACCGGGCATAATATCCCGGTTGAACAAGTAGGCTAATAATGCTGCTGACTGATGTAATCTAAAGCATCGTTGCTACAATAGGACGAGACACATGATGCTGTGGTGTGGAGTGCGTCCTGTTACCCCCTGCATGGGGGTTGTCCACGGGATGACCCTACTCAACCACACGGCTCATGGTTCTCTCGTTTAGTCCAAGGCCCTCTTGTACATGGCTGCACGAGGCCTTTTGTCACCTACAGTGGCCCCGGGTGGGTGAATTACAATAAATACATCAAATAGATATAATTCATTAAATTCAAGACGACAAAAAAGTATTCTGAATTGGGAAATGAGCCCAAATGACCAACGAGCCATACACAAATTTAAGGTAGCACACTTCTAAGAGAATACGTATGATTCCTTGCACTGGTAAAGGCAGACGGGCAGGCGTCCCCACTGAGAGAGTTGTCTTGAGTGGTAAGACGGGGGGGGGGGGGGGGGGGGTCAGCGTCAGAGAAAGGCCTACGTTCATTTCGACCTCACTCAACTCAGAACTTCGGCTAACCAATAATTCACCACTCACTTTATTGATTCAATCATTTCTTCGTGCGCTATTGCTTAGGCTTATTAATAACGCAACCTTTCATTCACTTCAAATAGTATCAAGTTCGTGTTATCTGTAAGGTACTTGGCTTTAGAATTCAACCCCAGAGTTATAACCTTGACCTATATAAAGCATATCAATCTATCGGTGTCAGGAATGGTACCTGCTGCCCCGGGGTATAGTGGATAAATAGATGATGAACTTGACCTACGACGGTTCCAAAGTCAAAGTTGAGACCCCAGTCTAAAACGGGATTGAAACCCTAGCCCTTCTGGATTTGAACCAGGAATAAACCCACTATAGACATTGATGCGATCGACCACAATTTCATATTTACTCCAATACTACAGCTTAGTCATTATTTGCCAAGTAACATTTGCGTAGATGGTTCTGACAAAAAGTAGGAGGTTAAAACGAAATTACATTCGTCAAGAAAGTAGAAGTAACTTCAAGGAAACAGTACGTTTCGAAGAACGTAATATGTAGGTTGAAGTTTGATAAAGGATGGTACGTAAATTAGCATTAATCTCCATGGTAAAGCATGTGTTTCTATTTGAGATACCTCTATCAAATCATTTCTTGTGATCTTAACCCTTCTACCTATCCCGTACACGATCTGGGCAGCGTACGCTATTCCGCTTTGAGCGTTCAGTTATACCTGACTTGGCTTTCCGCTCGGGCGAGCACTAAAATGCGCGGTTGCCACAAAGCGTCTCCTCCGACCAAGCCACCCCCACACATAAGCATCCCTCTCGCATACACGTTGGCAATGGGACGCCCGGTCTAATGAATCGTCTTTGAATTGTTACGGGTTTGATCTTAGGAACCAACTACAGCAGTTGGTAGCCGTGTTTACATCAGGATGTAAGACTCACTGTTGTTATAGAATAATCACCTACTGATTACGGAGTAGTGGACAACGAGCTTCCGCTATGGCGGCTACAACAGTAGAATATGGCAACCCACCACCCCACAGGCCACAGGTGGCTGCTGACGTCATCGATGACGATGATTGAAGCATTGACCAACAAATTGTCACTATGAGAAAACGCTGATGACGAAAACATTCACAAAGTTGCTATGGAACCACTTTATACTTGTCCCGAAACAACGTACAGATACTTTTGTCATAGATTAGTGATTGGTGACCAACTCGAGCGAGCCCCTATATTTTAATATAGATTGCTGATTGGTCACGAGCCAACGAACGTTTTGTAAGATTACTTTGGCAAATAATATAGAATGTGATGTTTTTCTGAAACAAGATGTGCAATATTTCTAACGTTAGGTGTTAGTTCTACCAAAATGCAAGTCTTCAATGCTCTACCAGTCTTACTGGCCGTTATGACAGACGTGTTTCCAGTGAATTTGAGTTTACTTGGACGATTATGAAATTAATCACTAATGTATTATATAAAATGCTGCTACATACGTACACGGCTGTCGCAGCCAGTGCGTGGGAGTATTGCGGGGGTGGCTACTGCAAGGGATGTTGTGTGGGAGATGAGCTGGCGGACGCACTATGGCTACAGTACGCTACACAGATAAGCCTGCAGCGTGAAGGGGTGACTTTCATCCCACAAGATGATGACGCGAAGATCTAAGTTACCCATATTAAGTCTGCGGCAGCAGCGCGTGAGAATTTAAGGTGTTCTGTTCGTATCTTTTAAACAACTTTTAAAATCGAAATGGTGAGAAAGTACACAATACAGATAAGGGTTTACAGATAAGGAAAAATATATGCAAACTTTAGATTAAATACGATATCTTTCTTGTTGATCTTCCCACAAGTAATATTTAAAAAAATGTTTTAAAGATGTTGTAAAGCTGGTGTGCACCCTATGACAGATATTTCTACAAAAACGTATTAACTCAGTTGAGAAACTTGTCAACTGTGACGTACGCCGAGAGTCTTCCTCAGACCAAGTCAAGTTTCCCGCCACTTCCACCGCCAGAGTAAATCTAATTCAATAATTTGTTGTTACAGAGATTTGTAACGTTTGGCAAAGATACCGTAAGCGACTTCCTCATTTGATTGGGACAAGTTCAGTTGGTTGAAAGCCATCATATTTGGTACATTCTGCCAACATTTGTGGGGCCATTAGCAATAAACAGTAGGTCTTGTATTTAGCTGCAATATTTTATTTTCTCTGGCGAGAAGACAATTGTAAAAGGTCAGGCCAGGTTAGTTTCGAAATCAGGGGCGAGAATCTTGAGTATGAACGTAGTCGCAGTGTTTTACTCTACAGGTCTCCCAAGAACTCTGTCATAGTTACAGTAAGTATTTCTTGCATCCTCTCTTGGCATCTCGAGGTATAAGACGCTCATTTCACTCAGTTACGCTGAAACTTCTTCGAATATCCAGAACCAGTGATGGTACATTCTGATTTGAATTGCCTGCCTGAATATATATTATACGGTGGTCAGGTAGTTCAGATACTAATAACACTTGGCTGAATTAAAAAGCCAACATTAAACGTTTTGAGGGTGTGGCATTAACTCAACGTTATCTATCTTTATTACCAAATATATTGGAAAAGAAAAATTAATATCATATATTTATTAAATGCCTACATACATCAGATAAAAGCGGACCATGTATAGATAACTGAGTTAGAGTATAAAGTGAGATAATATATACAATTGTGGGTGGCGTAGACAGTCGGGCCTACATTATATGTATTTGTGATTTATTCTGGGCGTATTTAGAACAGAGTAAAATAAAATCCCTCTCATGGCATGCACTTAAATCCTCTCAAGAATATGCAGGAATATATTCGGTAAGTCCTTCAAAATAATTGTGTCTTGTACCACGAGTATGTGAATTTTACTCATCCTCCAGTAAAAAAGATTGTATTTTTTAATACATGGCACAAAGAAAAGTCGGCTCTCTCTTACACTTTTGAACGGAAGAATTTACTCTGTGGAGTAATTCTATTATATTTTGAATTTCATAAACTCTGTTCTTCTCTGTATGAAATAATATATTCACTGTTGTTGGGTTTGATGTGGGGCTAATCGAGACGATGAGCAATGAGAGGTGTTGGGAATAGTGAAAAGAAGGACGGGAGATACGAGCAGGCCTGTCTGAGTAGACTCAGTGATTGGCTGCTGAGATGTTAGTCATATAGGCATGGCCACGTTGAGTGTGGGTGAGTATATAGGTGGGCGGTGATTGGCTGCTGAGATGTCAGTCATATCTGCAAGGCGCCCCACGTTGTGTGGGTGAGTATATAGGTGGGCGCTGATTGGCTGCTGAGACGTCAGTCATATATGCATGGCGCCCCACGTTGTGTGGGTGAGTATATAGGTGGGCGCTGATTGGCTGCTGAGACGTCAGTCATATCTGCATGGCGCCCCACGTTGTGTGGGTGAGTATATAGGTGGGCGCTGATTGGCTGCTGAGACGTCAGTCATATCTGCATGGCGCCCCACGTTGTGTGGGTGAGTATATAGGTGGGCGCTGATTGGCTGCTGAGACGTCAGTCATATATGCATGGCGCCCCACGTTGTGTGGGTGAGTATATAGGTGGGCGCTGATTGGCTGCTGAGATGTCAGTCATATATGCATGGCGCCCCACGTTGTGTGGGTGAGTATATAGGTGGGCGCTGATTGGCTGCTGAGACGTCAGTCATATCTGCATGGCCACGTTGTGTGGGTGAGTATATAGGTGGGCGCTGATTGGCTGCTGAGATGTCAGTCATATATGCATGGCGCCCCACGTTGTGTGGGTGAGTATATAGGTGGGCGGTGATTGGCTGCTGAGATGTCAGTCATATATGCATGGCGCCCCACGTTGTGTGGGTGAGTATATAGGTGGGCGCTGATTGGCTGCTGAGATGTCAGTCATATATGCATGGCGCCCCACGTTGTGTGGGTGAGTATATAGGTGGGCGCTGATTGGCTGCTGAGATGTCAGTCATATATGCATGGCGCCCCACGTTGTGTGTGGGTGAGTATATAGGTGGGCGGTGATTGGCTGCTGAGATGTCAGTCATATATGCATGGCGCCCCACGTTGTGTGGGTGAGTATATAGGTGGGCGCTGATTGGCTGCTGAGATGTCAGTCATATATGCATGGCGCCCCACGTTGTGTGGGTGAGTATATAGGTGGGCGCTGATTGGCTGCTGAGATGTCAGTCATATATGCATGGCGCCCCACGTTGTGTGTGGGTGAGTATATAGGTGGGCGGTGATTGGCTGCTGAGATGTCAGTCATATATGCATGGCGCCCCACGTTGTGTGGGTGAGTATATAGGTGGGCGCTGATTGGCTGCTGAGATGTCAGTCATATATGCATGGCGCCCCACGTTGTGTGGGTGAGTATATAGGTGGGCGCTGATTGGCTGCTGAGATGTCAGTCATATATGCATGGCGCCCCACGTTGTGTGTGGGTGAGTATATAGGTGGGCGCTGATTGGCTGCTGAGACGTCAGTCATATCTGCATGGCGCCCCGCGTTGTGTGGGTGAGTATATAGGTGGGCACTGATTGGCTGCTGAGATGTCAGTCATATATGCATGGCGCCCCACGTTGTGTGTGGGTGAGTATATAGGTGGGCGGTAATTGGCTGCTGAGACGTCAGTCATATATGCATGGCGCCCCACGTTGTGTGGGTGAGTATATAGGTGGGCGCTGATTGGCTGCTGAGATGTCAGTCATATATGCATGGCGCCCCACGTTGTGTGGGTGAGTATATAGGTGGGCGCTGATTGGCTGCTGAGATGTCAGTCATATATGCATGGCGCCCCACGTTGTGTGTGGGTGAGTATATAGGTGGGCGCTGATTGGCTGCTGAGACGTCAGTCATATATGCATGGCGCCCCACGTTGTGTGGGTGAGTATATAGGTGGGCGCTGATTGGCTGCTGAGATGTCAGTCATATATGCATGGCGCCCCACGTTGTGTGGGTGAGTATATAGGTGGGCGCTGATTGGCTGCTGAGATGTCAGTCATATATGCATGGCGCCCCGCGTTGTGTGTGGGTGAGTATATAGGTGGGCGCTGATTGGCTGCTGAGATGTCAGTCATATATGCATGGCGCCCCACGTTGTGTGTGGGTGAGTATATAGGTGGGCGCTGATTGGCTGCTGAGACGTCAGTCATATATGCATGGCGCCCCACGTTGTGTGGGTGAGTATATAGGTGGGCGCTGATTGGCTGCTGAGACGTCAGTCATATATGCATGGCGCCCCACGTTGTGTGTGGGTGAGTATATAGGTGGGCGCTGATTGGCTGCTGAGACGTCAGTCATATATGCATGGCGCCCCACGTTGTGTGGGTGAGTATATTGGTGGGCGCTGATTGGCTGCTGAGATGTCAGTCATATATGCATGGCACCCCACGTTGTGTGGGTGAGTATATAGGTGGGCGCTGATTGGCTGCTGAGACGTCAGTCATATATCCATGGCGCCCCGCGTTGTGTGGGTGAGTATATAGGTGGGCGCTGATTGGCTGCTGAGATGTCAGTCATATCTGCATGGCGCCCCACGTTGTGTGGGTGAGTATATATGTGGGCGCTGATTGGCTGCTGAGAAGTCAGTCAAATCTGCATGCCCACGTTGTGTGTGGGTGAGTATATAGGTGGGCGCTGATTGGCTGCTGAGATGTCAGTCATATATGCATGGCGCCCCACGTTGTGTGGGTGAGTATATAGGTGGGCGCTGATTGGCTGCTGAGACGTCAGTCATATCTGCATGGCGCCCCACGTTGTGTGGGTGAGTATATAGGTGGGCGCTGATTGGCTGCTGAGACGTCAGTCATATCTGCATGGCGCCCCACGTTGTGTGTGGGTGAGTATATAGGTGGGCGCTGATTGGCTGCTGAGACGTCAGTCATATCTGCATGGCGCCCCACGTTGTGTGGGTGAGTATATAGGTGGGCGCTGATTGGCTGCTGAGACGTCAGTCATATCTGCATGGCGCCCCACGTTGTGTGGGTGAGTATATAGGTGGGCGCTGATTGGCTGCTGAGACGTAAGTCATATCTGCATGGCGCCCCACGTTGTGTGGGTGAGTATATAGGTGGGCGCTGATTGGCTGCTGAGATGTCAGTCATATATGCATGGCGCCCCACGTTGAGTGGGTGAGTATATAGGTGGGCGCTGATTGGCTGCTGAGACGTCAGTCATATATGCATGGCCACGTTGAGTGTGGGTGAGTATATAGGTGGGCGCTGATTGGCTGCTGAGATGTCAGTCATATATGCATGGCGCCCCACGTTGTGTGTGGGTGAGTATATAGGTGGGCGCTGATTGGCTGCTGAGACGTCAGTCATATCTGCATGGCGCCCCGCGTTGTGTGGGTGAGTATATAGGTGGGCGCTGATTGGCTGCTGAGATGTCAGTCATATATGCATGGCGCCCCACGTTGTGTGGGTGAGTATATAGGTGGGCGCTGATTGGCTGCTGAGATGTCAGTCATATATGCATGGCGCCCCACGTTGTGTGGGTGAGTATATAGGTGGGCGCTGATTGGCTGCTGAGACGTCAGTCATATATGCATGGCGCCCCACGTTGTGTGGGTGAGTATATAGGTGGGCGCTGATTGGCTGCTGAGATGTCAGTCAAATCTGCATGCCCACGTTGTGTGGGTGAGTATATAGGTGGGCGCTGATTGGCTGCTGAGACGTCAGTCATATATGCATGGCGCCCCACGTTGTGTGTGGGTGAGTATATAGGTGGGCGGTGATTGGCTGCTGAGACGTCAGTCATATATGCATGGCGCCCCACGTTGTGTGGGTGAGTATATAGGTGGGCGCTGATTGGCTGCTGAGATGTCAGTCATATATGCATGGCGCCCCACGTTGTGTGGGTGAGTATATAGGTGGGCGCTGATTGGCTGCTGAGACGTCAGTCATATCTGCATGGCGCCCCACGTTGTGTGTGGGTGAGTATATAGGTGGGCGCTGATTGGCTGCTGAGATGTCAGTCATATATGCATGGCGCCCCACGTTGTGTGGGTGAGTATATAGGTGGGCGCTGATTGGCTGCTGAGACGTCAGTCATATCTGCATGGCGCCCCACGTTGTGTGTGGGTGAGTATTAAGGTGGGCGCTGATTGGCTGCTGAGATGTCAGTCATATATGCATGGCGCCCCACGTTGTGTGGGTGAGTATATAGGTGGGCGCTGATTGGCTGCTGAGATGTCAGTCATATATGCATGGCGCCCCACGTTGTGTGGGTGAGTATATAGGTGGGCGCTGATTGGCTGCTGGGATGTCAGTCATATATGCATGGCGCCCCACGTTGTGTGTGGGTGAGTATATAGGTGGGCGCTGATTGGCTGCTGAGACGTCAGTCATATATGCATGGCGCCCCACGTTGTGTGGGTGAGTATATATAGGTGGGCGCTGATTGGCTGCTGAGATGTCAGTCATATATGCATGGCGCCCCGCGTTGTGTGTGGGTGAGTATATAGGTGGGCGCTGATTGGCTGCTGAGATGTCAGTCATATATGCATGGCGCCCCGCGTTGTGTGTGGGTGAGTATATAGGTGGGCGCTGATTGGCTGCTGAGACGTCAGTCATATATGCATGGCGCCCCACGTTGTGTGGGTGAGTATATAGGTGGGCGCTGATTGGCTGCTGAGATGTCAGTCATATATGCATGGCGCCCCGCGTTGTGTGTGGGTGAGTATATAGGTGGGCGCTGATTGGCTGCTGAGATGTCAGTCATATATGCATGGCGCCCCACGTTGTGTGGGTGAGTATATAGGTGGGCGCTGATTGGCTGCTGAGACGTCAGTCATATATGCATGGCCACGTTGTGTGGGTGAGTATATAGGTGGGCGCTGATTGGCTGCTGAGACGTCAGTCATATATGCATGGCTCTCCACGTTGTGTGGGTGAGTATATAGGTGGGCGCTGATTGGCTGCTGAGATGTCAGTCATATATGCATGGCGCTCCACGTTGTGTGGGTGAGTATATAGGTGGGCGCTGATTGGCTGCTGAGATGTCAGTCATATATGCATGGCCACGTTGTGTGTGGGTGAGTATATAGGTGGGCGCTGATTGGCTGCTGAGACGTCAGTCATATATGCGTGGCACCCCACGTTGTGTGTGGGTGAGTATATAGGTGGGCGCTGATTGGCTGCTGAGATGTCAGTCATATCTGCATGGCGCCCCACGTTGTGTGGGTGAGTATATAGGTGGGCGCTGATTGGCTGCTGAGATGTCAGTCATATCTGCATGGCGCCCCACGTTGTGTGTGGGTGAGTATATAGGTGGGCGCTGATTGGCTGCTGAGATGTCAGTCATATATGCATGGCGCCCCACGTTGTGTGTGGGTGAGTATATAGGTGGGCGCTGATTGGCTGCTGAGATGTCAGTCATATATGCAAGGCGCCCCACGTTGTGTGTGGGTGAGTATATAGGTGGGCGCTGATTGGCTGCTGAGACGTCAGTCATATATGCATGGCACCCCACGTTGTGTGGGTGAGTATATAGGTGGGCGCTGATTGGCTGCTGAGACGTCAGTCATATATGCGTGGCGTCCCACGTTGTGTGTGGGTGAGTATATAGGTGGGCGCTGATTGGCTGCTGAGATGTCAGTCATATCTGCATGGCGCCCCACGTTGTGTGTGGGTGAGTATATAGGTGGGCGCTGATTGGCTGCTGAGACGTCAGTCATATATGCATGGCGCCCCACGTTGTGTGGGTGAGTATATAGGTGGGCGCTGATTGGCTGCTGAGACGTCAGTCATATATGCATGGCGACCCACGTTGTGTGGGTGAGTATATAGGTGGGCGCTGATTGGCTGCTGATATGTCAGTCATATATGCATGGCGCCCCACGTTGAGTGTGGGTGAGTATATAGGTGGGCGCTGATTGGCTGCTGAGACGTCAGTCATATATGCGTGGCGCCCCACGTTGAGTGGGTGAGTATATAGGTGGGCGCTGATTGGCTGCTGAGACGTCAGTCATATATGCATGGCGCCCCACGTTGTGTGTGGGTGAGTATATAGGTGGGCGCTGATTGGCTGCTGAGACGTCAGTCATATATGCATGGCGCCCCACGTTGTGTGGGTGAGTATATAGGTGGGCGCTGATTGGCTGCTGAGACGTCAGTCATATATGCATGGCGCCCCACGTTGTGTGGGTGAGTATATAGGTGGCCGGTGATTGGCTGCTGAGACGTCAGTCATATATGCATGGCCACGTTGTGTGGGTGAGTATATAGGTGGGCGCTGATTGGCTGCTGAGACGTCAGTCATATATGCGTGGCGCCCCACGTTGTGTGGGTGAGTATATAGGTGGGCGGTGATTGGCTGTTGAGATGTCAGTCATATCTGCATGGCGCCCCACGTTGTGTGGGTGAGTATATAGGTGGGCGGTGATTGGCTGCTGAGATGTCAGTCATATCTGCATGGCGCCCCACGTTGTGTGGGTGAGTATATAGGTGGGCGCTGATTGGCTGCTGAGATGTCAGTCATATCTGCATGGCGCCCCACGTTGTGTGGGTGAGTATATAGGTGGGCGGTGATTGGCTGTTGAGATGTCAGTCATATCTGCATGGCGCCCCACGTTGTGTGTGGGTGAGTATATAGGTGGGCGGTGATTGGCTGCTGAGATGTCAGTCATATATGCATGGCGCCCCACGTTGAGTGTGGGTGAGTATATAGGTGGGCGGTGATTGGCTGTTAAGATGGCAGTCATATCTGCATGGCGCCCCACGTTGTGTGGGTGAGTATATAGGTGGGCGGTGATTGGCTGTTGAGATGTCAGTCATATCTGCATGGCGCCCCACGTTGTGTGGGTGAGTATATAGGTGGGCGGTGATTGGCTGTTGAGATGTCAGTCATATCTGCATGGCCACGTTGAGTGTGGGTGAGTTTATAGGTGGGCGGTGATTGGCTGTTGATATGTCAGTCATATATGCATGGCACCCCACGTTGTGTGGATGAGTATATAGGTGGGCGCTGATTGGCTGCTGAGATGTCAGTCATATATGCATGGCGCCCCACGTTGTGTGGGTGAGTATATAGGTGGGCGGTGATTGGCTGTTGAGATGTCAGTCATATCTGCATGGCGCCCCACGTTGTGTGGGTGAGTATATAGGTGGGCGGTGATTGGCTGTTGAGATGTCAGTCATATATGCATGGCGCCCCACGTTGTGTGGGTGAGTATATAGGTGGGCGGTGATTGGCTGTTGAGATGTCAGTCATATCTGCATGGCGCCCCACGTTGTGTGGGTGAGTATATAGGTGGGCGGTGATTGGCTGTTGAGATGTCAGTCATATATGCATGGCACCCCACGTTGTGTGGATGAGTATATAGGTGGGCGCTGATTGGCTGCTGAGACGTCAGTCATATCTGCAAGGCGCCCCACGTTGTGTGTGGGTGAGTATATAGGTGGGCGCTGATTGGCTGCTGAGATGTCAGTCATATATGCATGGCGCCCCACGTTGTGTGGGTGAGTATATAGGTGGGCGCTGATTGGCTGCTGAGACGTCCGGTTATATATGCATGGCGCCCCACGTTGAGTGGGTGAGTATATAGGTGGGCGCTGATTGGCTGCTGAGACGTCAGTCATATATGCATGGCGCCCCACGTTGAGTGTGGGTGAGTATATAGGTGGGCGCTGATTGGCTGCTGAGACGTCAGTCATATATGCATGGCCACGTTGAGTGTGGGTGAGTATATAGGTGGGCGCTGATTGGCTGCTGAGACGTCAGTCATATATGCATGGCGCCCCACGTTGTGTGGGTGAGTATATAGGTGGGCGCTGATTGGCTGCTGAGACGTCAGTCATATATGCATGGCGCCCCACGTTGTGTGGGTAAGTATATAGGTGGGCGCTGATTGGCTGCTGAGACGTCAGTCATATATGCATGGCGCCCCACGTTGTGTGGGTGAGTATATAGGTGGGCGCTGATTGGCTGTTGAGATGTCAGTCATATATGCATGGCGCCCCACGTTGTGTGGGTGAGTATATAGGTGGGCGCTGATTGGCTGCTGAGATGTCAGTCATATCTGCATGGCGCCCCACGTTGTGTGGGTGAGTATATAGGTGGGCGCTGATTGGCTGCTAAGACGTCAGTCATATATGCATGGCGCCCCACGTTGTGTGGGTGAGTATATAGGTGGGCGCTGATTGGCTGCTGAGACGTCAGTCATATATGCGTGGCGCCCCACGTTGTGTGGGTAAGTATATAGGTGGGCGCTGATTGGCTGCTGAGATGTCAGTCATATATGCATGGCGCCCCACGTTGTGTGGGTGAGTATATAGGTGGGCGCTGATTGGCTGCTGAGACGTCAGTCATATATGCATGGCGCCCCACGTTGTGTGTGGGTGAGTTTATAGGTGGGCGCTGATTGGCTGCTGAGATGTCAGTCATATATGCATGGTGCCCCACGTTGTGTGTGGGTGAGTATATAGGTGGGCGCTGATTGGCTGCTAAGATGACAGTCATATCTGCATGGCACCCCACGTTGTGTGGGTGAGTATATAGGTGGGCGCTGATTGGCTGCTGAGACGTCAGTCATATATGCATGGCACCCCACGTTGTGTGGGTGAGTATATAGGTGGGCGCTGATTGGCTGCTGAGATGACAGTCATATCTGCATGGCGCCCCACGTTGTGTGGGTGAGTATATAGGTGGGCGCTGATTGGCTGCTGAGACGTCAGTCATATATGCATGGCGCCCCACGTTGTGTGTGGGTGAGTTTATAGGTGGGCGCTGATTGGCTGCTGAGATGTCAGTCATATATGCATGGCGCACCACGTTGTGTGGGTGAGTATATAGGTGGGCGCTGATTGGCTGCTGAGACGTCAGTCATATCTGCATGGCGCCCCACGTTGTGTGGGTGAGTATATAGGTGGGCGCTGATTGGCTGCTGAGACGTCAGTCATATATGCATGGTGCCCCACGTTGTGTGTGGGTGAGTATATAGGTGGGCGCTGATTGGCTGCTGAGATGACAGTCATATCTGCATGGCACCCCACGTTGTGTGGGTGAGTATATAGGTGGGCGTTGATTGGCTGCTGAGACGTCAGTCATATATGCATGGCACCCCACGTTGTGTGGGTGAGTATATAGGTGGGCGCTGATTGGCTGCTGAGATGACAGTCATATCTGCATGGCGCCCCACGTTGTGTGGGTGAGTATAGAGGTGGGCGCTGATTGGCGGCTGAGATGACAGTCATATCTGCATGGCACCCCACGTTGTGTGGGTGAGTATATAGGTGGGCGCTGATTGGCTGCTGAGACGTCAGTCATATATGCATGGCGCCCCACGTTGTGTGGGTGAGTATATAAGTGGGCGCTGATTGGCTGCTGAGACGTCAGTCATATCTGCAAGGCGCCCCACGTTGTGTGGGTGAGTATATAGGTGGGCGCTGATTGGCTGCTGAGACGTCAGTCATATATGCAAGGCGCCCCACGTTGTGTGGGTGAGTATATAGGTGGGCGCTGATTGGCTGCTGAGATGTCAGTCATATATGCATGGCGCCCCACGTTGTGTGGGTGAGTATATAGGTGGGCGCTGATTGGCTGCTGAGACGTCAGTCATATATGCATGGCGCCCCACGTTGTGTGGGTGAGTATATAGGTGGGCGCTGATTGGCTGCTGAGACGACAGTCATATATGCATGGCGCCCCGCGTTGTGTGGGTGAGTATATAGGTGGGCGGTGATTGGCTGCTGAGATGACAGTCATATCTGCATGGCGCCCCACGTTGTGTGGGTGAGTATATAGGTGGGCGCTGATTGGCTGCTGAGATGACAGTCATATCTGCATGGCGCCCCACGTTGTGTGGGTGAGTATATAGGTGGGCGCTGATTGGCTGCTGAGTTGTCAGTCATATCTGCATGGCGCCCCGCGTTGTGTGTGGGTGAGTATATAGGTGGGCGGTGATTGGCTGCTGAGACGTCAGTCATATATGCATGGCGCCCCACGTTGTGTGGGTGAGTATATAGGTGGGCGCTGATTGGCTGCTGAGACGTCAGTCATATATGCATGGCGCCCCACGTTGTGTGGGTGAGTATATAGGTGGGCGGTGATTGGCTGCTGAGACGTCAGTCATATATGCATGGCGCCCCACGTTGTGTGGGTGAGTATATAGGTGGGCGCTGATTGGCTGCTGAGATGTCAGTCATATATGCATGGCGCCCCACGTTGTGTGGGTGAGTATATAGGTGGGCGCTGATTGGCTGCTGAGACGTCAGTCATATCTGCATGGCGCCCCACGTTGTGTGGGTGAGTATATAGGTGGGCGCTGATTGGCTGCTAAGACGTCAGTCATATATGCATGGCGCCCCACGTTGTGTGGGTGAGTATATAGGTGGGCGCTGATTGGCTGCTGAGACGTCAGTCATATCTGCATGGCGCCCCACGTTGTGTGGGTGAGTATATAGGTGGGCGCTGATTGGCTGCTGAGACGTCAGTCATATATGCATGGCGCCCCACGTTGTGTGGGTGAGTATATAGGTGGGCGCTGATTGGCTGCTAAGATGTCAGTCATATATGCATGGCGCCCCACGTTGTGTGGGTGAGTATATAGGTGGGCGCTGATTGGCTGCTGAGACGTCAGTCATATATGCATGGCGCCCCACGTTGTGTGGGTGAGTATATAGGTGGGCGCTGATTGGCTGCTGAGACGTCAGTCATATATGCATGGCGCCCCACGTTGTGTGGGTGAGTATATAGGTGGGCGCTGATTGGCTGCTAAGACGTCAGTCATATATGCATGGCGCCCCACGTTGTGTGGGTGAGTATATAGGTGGGCGCTGATTGGCTGCTGAGACGTCAGTCATATATGCATGGCGCCCCACGTAGTGTGGGTGAGTATATAGGTGGGCGCTGATTGGCTGCTGAGACGTCAGTCATATATGCATGGCGCCCCACGTTGTGTGGGTGAGTATATAGGTGGGCGCTGATTGGCTGCTAAGATGTCAGTCATATATGCATGGCGCCCCACGTTGTGTGGGTGAGTATATAGGTGGGCGCTGATTGGCTGCTAAGATGTCAGTCATATATGCATGGCGCCCCACGTTGTGTGGGTGAGTATATAGGTGGGCGCTGATTGGCTGCTAAGACGTCAGTCATATATGCATGGCGCCCCACGTTGTGTGGGTGAGTATATAGGTGGGCGCTGATTGGCTGCTAAGACGTCAGTCATATATGCATGGCGCCCCACGTTGTGTGGGTGAGTCAATAAGTGGGCGCTGATTGGCTGCTGAGACGTCAGTCATATATGCATGGCGCCCCACGTTGTGTGGGTGAGTATATAGGTGGGCGCTGATTGGCTGCTGAGACGTCAGTCATATATGCATGGCGCCCCACGTTGTGTGGGTAAGTATATAGGTGGGCGCTGATTGGCTGCTGAGATGTCAGTCATATCTGCATGGCGCCCCACGTTGTGTGGGTGAGTATATAGGTGGGCGCTGATTGGCTGCTAAGACGTCAGTCATATATGCATGGCGCCCCACGTTGTGTGGGTGAGTATATAGGTGGGCGCTGATTGGCTGCTGAGACGTCAGTCATATATGCGTGGCGCCCCACGTTGTGTGGGTAAGTATATAGGTGGGCGCTGATTGGCTGCTGAGATGTCAGTCATATATGCATGGCGCCCCACGTTGTGTGGGTGAGTATATAGGTGGGCGCTGATTGGCTGCTGAGACGTCAGTCATATATGCATGGCGCCCCACGTTGTGTGTGGGTGAGTTTATAGGTGGGCGCTGATTGGCTGCTGAGATGTCAGTCATATATGCATGGTGCCCCACGTTGTGTGTGGGTGAGTATATAGGTGGGCGCTGATTGGCTGCTAAGATGACAGTCATATCTGCATGGCACCCCACGTTGTGTGGGTGAGTATATAGGTGGGCGCTGATTGGCTGCTGAGACGTCAGTCATATATGCATGGCACCCCACGTTGTGTGGGTGAGTATATAGGTGGGCGCTGATTGGCTGCTGAGATGACAGTCATATCTGCATGGCGCCCCACGTTGTGTGGGTGAGTATATAGGTGGGCGCTGATTGGCTGCTGAGACGTCAGTCATATATGCATGGCGCCCCACGTTGTGTGTGGGTGAGTTTATAGGTGGGCGCTGATTGGCTGCTGAGATGTCAGTCATATATGCATGGCGCCCCACGTTGTGTGGGTGAGTATATAGGTGGGCGCTGATTGGCTGCTGAGACGTCAGTCATATCTGCATGGCGCCCCACGTTGTGTGGGTGAGTATATAGGTGGGCGCTGATTGGCTGCTGAGACGTCAGTCATATATGCATGGTGCCCCACGTTGTGTGTGGGTGAGTATATAGGTGGGCGCTGATTGGCTGCTGAGATGACAGTCATATCTGCATGGCACCCCACGTTGTGTGGGTGAGTATATAGGTGGGCGTTGATTGGCTGCTGAGACGTCAGTCATATATGCATGGCACCCCACGTTGTGTGGGTGAGTATATAGGTGGGCGCTGATTGGCTGCTGAGATGACAGTCATATCTGCATGGCGCCCCACGTTGTGTGGGTGAGTATAGAGGTGGGCGCTGATTGGCGGCTGAGATGACAGTCATATCTGCATGGCACCCCACGTTGTGTGGGTGAGTATATAGGTGGGCGCTGATTGGCTGCTGAGACGTCAGTCATATATGCATGGCGCCCCACGTTGTGTGGGTGAGTATATAAGTGGGCGCTGATTGGCTGCTGAGACGTCAGTCATATCTGCAAGGCGCCCCACGTTGTGTGGGTGAGTATATAGGTGGGCGCTGATTGGCTGCTGAGACGTCAGTCATATATGCAAGGCGCCCCACGTTGTGTGGGTGAGTATATAGGTGGGCGCTGATTGGCTGCTGAGATGTCAGTCATATATGCATGGCGCCCCACGTTGTGTGGGTGAGTATATAGGTGGGCGCTGATTGGCTGCTGAGTCGTCAGTCATATATGCATGGCGCCCCACGTTGTGTGGGTGAGTATATAGGTGGGCACTGATTGGCTGCTGAGACGACAGTCATATATGCATGGCGCCCCGCGTTGTGTGGGTGAGTATATAGGTGGGCGGTGATTGGCTGCTGAGATGACAGTCATATCTGCATGGCGCCCCACGTTGTGTGGGTGAGTATATAGGTGGGCGCTGATTGGCTGCTGAGATGACAGTCATATCTGCATGGCGCCCCACGTTGTGTGGGTGAGTATATAGGTGGGCGCTGATTGGCTGCTGAGTTGTCAGTCATATCTGCATGGCGCCCCGCGTTGTGTGTGGGTGAGTATATAGGTGGGCGGTGATTGGCTGCTGAGACGTCAGTCATATATGCATGGCGCCCCACGTTGTGTGGGTGAGTATATAGGTGGGCGCTGATTGGCTGCTGAGACGTCAGTCATATATGCATGGCGCCCCACGTTGTGTGGGTGAGTATATAGGTGGGCGGTGATTGGCTGCTGAGACGTCAGTCATATATGCATGGCGCCCCACGTTGTGTGGGTGAGTATATAGGTGGGCGCTGATTGGCTGCTGAGATGTCAGTCATATATGCATGGCGCCCCACGTTGTGTGGGTGAGTATATAGGTGGGCGCTGATTGGCTGCTGAGACGTCAGTCATATCTGCATGGCGCCCCACGTTGTGTGGGTGAGTATATAGGTGGGCGCTGATTGGCTGCTAAGACGTCAGTCATATATGCATGGCGCCCCACGTTGTGTGGGTGAGTATATAGGTGGGCGCTGATTGGCTGCTGAGACGTCAGTCATATCTGCATGGCGCCCCACGTTGTGTGGGTGAGTATATAGGTGGGCGCTGATTGGCTGCTGAGACGTCAGTCATATATGCATGGCGCCCCACGTTGTGTGGGTGAGTATATAGGTGGGCGCTGATTGGCTGCTAAGATGTCAGTCATATATGCATGGCGCCCCACGTTGTGTGGGTGAGTATATAGGTGGGCGCTGATTGGCTGCTGAGACGTCAGTCATATATGCATGGCGCCCCACGTTGTGTGGGTGAGTATATAGGTGGGCGCTGATTGGCTGCTGAGACGTCAGTCATATATGCATGGCGCCCCACGTTGTGTGGGTGAGTATATAGGTGGGCGCTGATTGGCTGCTAAGACGTCAGTCATATATGCATGGCGCCCCACGTTGTGTGGGTGAGTATATAGGTGGGCGCTGATTGGCTGCTGAGACGTCAGTCATATATGCATGGCGCCCCACGTTGTGTGGGTGAGTATATAGGGGGGCGCTGATTGGCTGCTGAGATGTCAGTCATATATGCATGGCGCCCCACGTTGTGTTGTTGAGTATATAGGTGGGCGCTGATTGGCTGCTAAGATGTCAGTCATATATGCATGGCGCCCCACGTTGTGTGGGTGAGTATATAGGTGGGCGCTGATTGGCTGCTGAGACGTCAGTCATATATGCATGGCGCCCCACGTTGTGTGGGTGAGTATATAGGTGGGCGCTGATTGGCTGCTGAGATGTCAGTCATATATGCATGGCGCCCCACGTTGTGTGGGTGAGTATATAGGTGGGCGCTGATTGGCTGCTGAGACGTCAGTCATATATGCATGGCGCCCCACGTTGAATGGGTGAGTATATAGGTGGGCGCTGATTGGCTGCTAAGACGTCAGTCATATATGCATGGCGCCCCACGTTGTGTGGGTGAGTATATAGGTGGGCGCTGATTGGCTGCTGAGATGTCAGTCATATATGCATGGCGCCCCACGTTGTGTGGGTGAGTATATAGGTGGGCGCTGATTGGCTGCTGAGACGTCAGTCATATATGCATGGCGCCCCACGTTGTGTGGGTGAGTATATAGGTGGGCGCTGATTGGCTGCTGAGATGTCAGTCATATATGCATGGCGCCCCACGTTGTGTGGGTGAGTATATAGGTGGGCGCTGATTGGCTGCTAAGATGTCAGTCATATATGCATGGCGCCCCACGTTGTGTGGGTGAGTATATAGGTGGGCGCTGATTGGCTGCTGAGATGTCAGTCATATATGCATGGCGCCCCACGTTGTGTGGGTGAGTATATAGGTGGGCGCTGATTGGCTGCTGAGACGTCAGTCATATATGCATGGCGCCCCACGTTGTGTGTGGGTGAGTATATAGGTGGGCGCTGATTGGCTGCTGAGATGTCAGTCATATATGCATGGCGCCCCACGTTGTGTGGGTGAGTATATAGGTGGGCGCTGATTGGCTGCTGAGACGTCAGTCATATATGCATGGCGCCCCACGTTGTGTGGGTGAGTATATAGGTGGGCGCTGATTGGCTGCTAAGATGTCAGTCATATATGCATGGCGCCCCACGTTGTGTGTGGTTGAGTATATAGGTGGGCGCTGATTGGCTGCTGAGATGTCAGTCATATATGCATGGCGCCCAACGTTGTGTGGGTGAGTATATAGGTGGGCGCTGATTGGCTGCTGAGACGTCAGTCATATATGCATGGCGCCCCACGTTGTGTGGGTGAGTATATAGGTGGGCGCTGATTGGCTGCTAAGATGTCAGTCATATATGCATGGCGCCCCACGTTGTGTGGGTGAGTATATAGGTGGGCGCTGATTGGCTGCTGAGACGTCAGTCATATATGCATGGCGCCCCACGTTGTGTGGGTGAGTATATAGGTGGGCGCTGATTGGCTGCTGAGACGTCAGTCATATATGCATGGCGCCCCACGTTGTGTGGGTGAGTATATAGGTGGGCGCTGATTGGCTGCTGAGATGTCAGTCATATATGCATGGCGCCCCACGTTGTGTGGGTGAGTATATAGGTGGGCGCTGATTGGCTGCTGAGATGTCAGTCATATATGCATGGCGCCCCACGTTGTGTGGGTGAGTATATAGGTGGGCGCTGATTGGCTGCTAAGATGTCAGTCATATATGCATGGCGCCCCACGTTGTGTGGGTGAGTATATAGGTGGGCGCTGATTGGCTGCTGAGATGTCAGTCATATATGCATGGCGCCCCACGTTGTGTGGGTGAGTATATAGGTGGGCGCTGATTGGCTGCTGAGATGTCAGTCATATATGCATGGCGCCCCACGTTGTGTGGGTGAGTATATAGGTGGGCGCCGATTGGCTGCTGAGATGTCAGTCATATATGCATGGCGCCCCACGTTGTGTGGGTGAGTATATAGGTGGGCGCTGATTGGCTGCTAAGATGTCAGTCATATATGCATGGCGCCCCACGTTGTGTGGGTGAGTATATAGGTGGGCGCTGATTGGCTGCTGAGACGTCAGTCATATATGCATGGCGCCCCACGTTGTGTGGGTGAGTATATAGGTGGGCGCTGATTGGCTGCTGAGACGTCAGTCATATATGCATGGCGCCCCACGTTGTGTGGGTGAGTATATAGGTGGGCGCTGATTGGCTGCTGAGATGTCAGTCATATATGCATGGCGCCCCACGTTGTGTGGGTGAGTATATAGGTGGGCGCTGATTGGCTGCTAAGACGTCAGTCATATATGCATGGCGCCCCACGTTGTGTGGGTGAGTATATAGGTGGGCGCTGATTGGCTGCTGAGATGTCAGTCATATATGCATGGCGCCCCACGTTGTGTGGGTGAGTATATAGGTGGGCGCTGATTGGCTGCTGAGATGTCAGTCATATATGCATGGCGCCCCACGTTGTGTGGGTGAGTATATAGGTGGGCGCTGATTGGCTGCTGAGATGTCAGTCATATATGCTTGGCGCCCCACGTTGTGTGGGTGAGTATATAGGTGGGCGCTGATTGGCTGCTAAGACGTCAGTCATATATGCATGGCGCCCCACGTTGTGTGGGTGAGTATATAGGTGGGCGCTGATTGGCTGCTGAGATGTCAGTCATATATGCATGGCGCCCCACGTTGTGTGGGTGAGTATATAGGTGGGCGCTGATTGGCTGCTGAGATGTCAGTCATATATGCATGGCGCCCCACGTTGTGTGGGTGAGTATATAGGTGGGCGCTGATTGGCTGCTAAGATGTCAGTCATATATGCATGGCGCCCCACGTTGTGTGGGTGAGTATATAGGTGGGCGCTGATTGGCTGCTGAGACGTCAGTCATATATGCATGGCGCCCCACGTTGTGTGGGTGAGTATATAGGTGGGCGCTGATTGGCTGCTAAGATGTCAGTCATATATGCATGGCGCCATACGTTGTGTGGGTGAGTATATAGGTGGGCGCTGATTGGCTGCTAAGATGTCAGTCATATATGAATGGCGCCCCACGTTGTGTGGGTGAGTATATAGGTGGGCGCTGATTGGCTGCTAAGATGTCAGTCATATATGCATGGCGCCCCACGTTGTGTGTGGGTGAGTATATAGGTGGGCGCTGATTGGCTGCTGAGACGTCAGTCATATATGCATGGCGCCCCACGTTGTGTGGGTGAGTATATAGGTGGGCGCTGATTGGCTGCTGAGATGTCAGTCATATATGCATGGCGCCCCACGTTGTGTGGGTGAGTATATAGGTGGGCGCTGATTGGCTGCTAAGATGTCAGTCATATATGCATGGCGCCCCACGTTGTGTGGGTGAGTATATAGGTGGGCGCTGATTGGCTGCTGAGACGTCAGTCATATATGCATGGCGCCCCACGTTGTGTGTGGGTGAGTATATAGGTGGGCGCTGATTGGCTGCTAAGATGTCAGTCATATATGCATGGCGCCCCACGTTGTGTGGGTGAGTATATAGGTGGGCGCTGATTGGCTGCTAAGATGTCAGTCATATATGCATGGCGCCCCACGTTGTGTGGGTGAGTATATAGGTGGGCGCTGATTGGCTGCTGAGATGTCAGTCATATATGCATGGCGCCCCACGTTGTGTGGGTGAGTATATAGGTGGGCGCTGATTGGCTGCTGAGACGTCAGTCATATATGCATGGCGCCCCACGTTGTGTGTGGGTGAGTATATAGGTGGGCGCTGATTGGCTGCTAAGATGTCAGTCATATATGCATGGCGCCCCACGTTGTGTGGGTGAGTATATAGGTGGGCGAATAGTCGGGAGTGAGTTTGCATGCGAAACGCACAAATATGCCGCCTTCATTCTAAAGAAAGTCACTTCGAGACTTGTGAAATACAATCGTAGCGAATAAAAGTTATCTAGCAGAGAAAGTATAAAAACAATAAAACATATTATGGACGAACTTCTCTATGTGTTTTGTATTCTCTTTGCCTTCCAACACGATGAAGTGCCACCGCTCACATTTGCAGGCTTTCAAATTACATTTTCATTCATGAAATTTTCGATTACTGAAATTTCCATTTAGATTAAATATCTTGTTTCAAAATCGTGGTTTTACATCACCAACGAATTACAATTTTACACACACTGCACGAATCTGCCAATGGAAAGTGCTTCCCTTCAAAATATGGATATTTAAATTTGTATTTACGGATAAATTACTTTCATATTCACCTGTGATGAAAATGATATTTCTCTTTGCACATCTCACACTGTGACGTCACATTTACCTCATACTATTCCTGTGTCCATGTGTTAATACTGGCTATGTTTATGTCATAGATTCCAATACTAAATAAATAAATGTGCATTAATTATTTCAATTAAAATACACGTAAGGATTGATTGAGACACGTTGACTAAGGCTTATCGAGATGACTAACAATAAAATTCCAATTGGAAACAGCCTATGATGCTTGCGCACATGATGATGGGTGTAGAGGATTGGTGGGCGGTTAGACCACATAAGAGAGACGGAAACGAGAACAGGGTAAAACGAGCAAGACCGAAGTGGATGATAAATAGAGAGCCCTCATTGCGGACACCCGCAGTCCGCACATCCACTAGGATACACAGATTCAATGTTCTACATAAGGTTACACAACATGCAACTGTTCCTTGTTGGTATTGATCTTTGCAAACCTGTCAACTCGCTGCTGATAAATTTTATAATTACCCTTTCGAAAGCCTTTTTTCCTTCGAAATCGTCACATCTTCGTACAACAGTACAGCATCAAAACCATGTTTTCGGTTACGTAACGGGTAAATATATCTCATTCTAGGCCCTGATTAAGTTTGTTCACTGAATTCCTTAATCTTCTGCCATAATAATTCGAAATTGATCCCTAATCAAATAATCCCCCCTCCCCCTTCACTCACCTCCACCCCTCCACCCCTCCGCGTCGGAGATGTAATAAACTTTCAGCAAATCCATCTACTACGATCGCTTAGCCATTAAAAAGTTGTGAGTCGAATAACACGACGTCGAGTATTGTCGCAGCAAACAGTTGAAGACTTTAGGGGTCGTTCGTCGTTGAGATGTCCTTGAACTCTGGTGGCTTCTAAACCACTTACATAGCAGATGAATCAACATCGAGGGAAATAATTTTATACTTCCATACTGTGCATTCGCTCCACGGGTTGATGTCTTATAAGTGCCACAACGTAACTATAGTCTGATGCCGACCAATGGTTCTTATCTACCCCCCCCCCCTTTCATGCACACTGTTTCAACGACAGTCAACATATTCCTGGCATTCTCTCAAACATTCGTATAAGCTGTCTAAGTAAGTAAGTAAGTAAGTAAGTAAGTAAGTAAGTAAGTAAGATGAAATAGGTACCACAATGCTGTAGGTCCATCTGCCATGCAAAACCTCCCGAATTCTGTCAATTGAAATTACTTCAAAAAGCTTCGAAGTTGTCACAAAGTAAACAAAAACAAGTATAGGTCGTCCCCTACTGAATTTACTGCTCTTTGCTTTGAATGTTTCTTTGTTCCATATAATTATTATCTCTTTTGAAATGTTCTTATTAATGTGTTAAATCTATGAAAAACGGAAATATTTTTTGAAACAGAGAAACATTCGTAAGAAAGGGCTCTACCTTCTCTAGAAGATGACACTTTTTGTTTTACTTTTTGAATAGTTTAAATCATTTTAAAGCAATTTTATTAGAGGAAAATCGGGAGTTAAACAGGATAGTTGGACATAGTCTTTTGGTTTTCCAAAAACAACAAGCAACATGGTGATTTAGTGCACATTAGTTGACAGAACAAAGTTGACACACAACTTGCCAGGGTTGTAACTGTCCACGCCATGTGTTTAATATTTCACAACATTATGGAACCGTCCTCTTGCATTGAGAGTTTGCAAATGTCGTCTAGCCGTTCCTCCCTATGTCCTCGACTCAAATAGAATCATAACACGAGTACTGCTATGAATATCACGGACAATGTATCAAGAGCCGACGGACCATTCAAATGATGTATCGACCATTCGATAGCTCGCTATGATCGCTATTCGACATCGAGTATCGAATCACCTTCAACTCATACTCCAATAGAATCTCTCGACCGATGTTTTATTTTGAGATGGAACATTCAAATTGTCATACTTTGGCAGTAACCCTTGTGTGCGTTCTCGATATCTGTCACACTTACGTTTGTATAATACAACAGGGGTGGACAATGGACATCACTATAGCCAGAGAGAATACAACTTTCATGCTGCCTCCTTAAAGTATTCAAACACTAATATAAATATATTTTTTCAGTGCTATCAATAATGCACAAAATTGGTATAGTACAAATTTAATGTAATGTATTTCTAGTGTTAATAATAGTGATGACTCTCTTGAAAAAGAATTAAGTTAGGCTCAATACAATGATAATAAAGCCATCCATAACGACAAACGACTTTACACTGCAGAGAATTAATCAAGTTGCAGTATGTTCCACTGGGTTTTTCATACCCCTCAACATTTCGCCTCGCTCCTAAAGTTCCACTGCATTTACCCACCCCTGTAAGACACACCCAAACAACGGTTCGTAATTCACTCAAGTGAGATCTAGAGATTTATCTCACAGCGAAGGATTGAATAATAATAATAATCTCGAGTCTGCCATTCAACACCGCAAAGACAAAATAACCCAGAGAAGCGTTGAGATGGTTGTGAAGGAATAATTCAAGAGGAACAGTGACGTAGAACCCACCGCTGTGACTTCCACGGCAGCGCAGTGGCGACCTGGGCTCATCGCGGTGCTGACATAACGACCAGCAATATAGGGCTTAGTTGACGAGAATTAAACATCTCTGATTAACTTGTGCTGGGTATTGAGCCGCAAAAATAGTGTTATTATTTAATGAAGTTTTCTTTATTTATTATTTACAATAATTCAAATATAGCACAGGTAGTCAGAAACACATGTTTGTGAATTGACGTTATCGGCAATTATGGAGTAGTTTGTTGACGGTAAATCTGTCGGCAACTTGTCAGCGAAGACTCCGCTAAATCCCCTCGTCCGTAAACACGATCATGACGTCACAGAGCCGTTGTCGTCGAGAGATGTAACGCGGCGATGACGTCATGTCACTGAGCCGTTGTCGTCACGTTACGCACTTGATCCCGTCGTTATAGTTTAGTGGAGTGTCTCGAATAATTAAATCAACACGTTTATTTACACGATAGATGGGTTTCTTGAGGGTCTCGACTTGAATATAGATGCTCTCGCCTCGCATTTGCTTTACATAACACACTTGCCTCGTAGAATTCAATTTCGAAACCACGTCAAGTACAGTCGCACTTTATACACACGTTTCTGTGGTGGGGGTAATTGATTGGTATTGGGTTTAATTAGTGTATCATAATATGCGTGTTGGCGCCGAGATGAGATAGAGATATGAGCGATACGATGTGTTTGAGAGAGAGAAAGATAGTCGTACTGAAACAGGGCTCGCGGCGAAAGCAGTCGGGTCCTGACGGCACCCGTGAAACATACTTGATATGTGCGGTCGCCACACGTGCGCTTGTTCTGATTGCTGTTCCCTTGCTGAGTGGAGTGAACTAGCCTGAACTAGCCCGTACTAACCTGAACTAGCCTGAACTAGCCTCTCGATCGTCACTTTTCCCTATACCAACACACGCACTCAACATGTCACTTCAAATACCTGTTTCAAACAGATGCAGGGAACGAGCTGCAACTACTATAGTAGTTAAAGCTTTGTTCGTCTGTCTTGCACTGGGTGTTACACTGGCCAGTGTATCCAAGCGTCTTACACGAGTTAAATAGCCAGTGTAAAAATCTACTGCACTGGCTATACACTTGTGAAGTTTTAATTACAGGCGAATAGCATAAAATATTTACACTGACTTTCACGGGCACACAATAACGATTCAACACTGACACAGACTTACACTATAGTGTAGAGCAGGCAAAATAAACTTAGGTTGGTACTGCTGGCCTTCAATCAGGTATGACGTCAGCACCGGACGTGTTTCGCCGTGAGCTCATTACCAATCTATAACATATTCCTCACGACACCTTGAGAGATCAAATACACCGGACACCCGCTTTGCATGTTGAGGGGGGAAAGAGGAAACGGGTATTAGGGTAGGATAAGACTAGGATTATGAGACTAGGCTCCAATTTGAAGTCATCCCTTTGCCTATACCGTCGGCCGTGCTTGGTTATGAACTTGTTTTCTACAAGGATCATTGCATACATAAAACAAAACACATAGGAACCATGCACGGCCAACCTTTGAACTAGGGAACGTCTATATTGCACAAGAATTGCTTTATCAATAAGTTAGATACGTTTGAAGAACAGTGTGAATTTATAAGCATTTGGTAAAAGTATAACTAGATCATGAAAAAAACGATTCTCTTCAGTTTATCTGTTGGTTATAGAGGTAGAAGGCAGACAGTAATGAATGTTTCGTCCAAATTCGTCTAGTGTTTAGGAGATTATGTATTAGAAACTCTTTAGCTGTGTCTTTATAATAGTAATATAGAAGATAACGATTTATATGATTGAAGAAAATTGTGACAATGTTATAACATAAGGACAACGCAACCCCCCATTATAATACTTTGAAGGATTTCAAAGAAGTGAAAAGGAGACTATATATGAGATCTTGGCTTTGTCCCAGGTCACCCCTAACTTAGAGTCTTCTATTAAAGGTCAGGTTACATCCTTACGGGGATGTAACGAGATTGGATTTGTTTAGCTGTCGAAATGCGTATGGGTGTATTCGTATTTCGTACTATGCTCGCCTGTTATAAATTCACAACCTCTCTTTATATCTAGTTATAATATATTGAATAATATTTCAATCTTGAAACAAGATCTAGCTGCATGACTAAGAGTGTTTTGTATGGCCCACTTCTCTTATCCGTGGTCCACGAATACCGTGTTCCGTATTTCCATCACTGACTTGTTTGCTTCACTCGTTATTCTAACAGTCCTCTTTGCCATCACAGTCAGCGACTAAGCTTTCCAAATAAGGATTGAAACTTTTCCTCCCGAAACTTGGAAAACATGAGGAGAAAAGATTGTCTGGAAAACAGTTGTGCTAAAAAGATAACAGCTTCGTAATATCACAAAGAGAAGAAGAAGAAGATATCGTTATAATGTCACTTCATGAACAGACACCAATGCCTTTACAACGAGAATATAAGATAAACTAAAATAAATTAAAAACGGCAAAAACAAGGTTAATTAGTGATAAAAGGAATGAGAATTTAAAAGTTTATATTAGATTTCCCTGAGAAGTCAGTTGGTTTATTGACATGTTAAAATTGAATAAGGGTATTTTAAAGATCTAAATGCTCAGTATAGAACCGAACGCTGACATACTTGTGCAAAACAATGCAAACAGTTTTAAAAGTTTTGTGAATTTGAATTTAAAAGCTTTAGAATAATCACTTTGAGTTGCTCTCCGCGATATATTTCTAGTTGTTCTAAGTAGGTACTTAACAGCTAAAGCAACCCTTCGAAGGTCAGACACACTTGAAAACTATTGAGGTATTGAGGTTATGAGGTCACCACAAGGAATGCAACCCCATCTCGTCTCGACACAAGAACTCATGTTCTCCGCACATGCGCAGTAGACGAAGCATCTTTTTGAAAATATTAAATTTAAATCGAGATCTAAATATTTTGATTCCGAATTTTGTCTATAATATTAGAGAGCAAACACGTAAATCATGATCGTCGCTGAACTCCTCACTGTGGGCCGTATCCATTATGGTGAATAATGGTTTACAATTTCATATACAGGCGACATCCTTTGAGTAAATCCGTGACGCAACTAAGAATAAACAAGGTACGAGTCCCAGTAAAGTTAAGTGGCAAAACTCGCTCGCCCAATTAAACTCGAAAGGCCAACGACATTGTTCTATGGTTTGAGTCCAACGGGAATTAAAACAACATTTTTTGTCTATAAAAAAATAAATGGTTTAGTTCAGTATCAAAATTTTCTGTCTTAAACTAAGAAGCTTCGAGTTTCATTACATTAAACAAGCTTTACAAGTAGGTTAATCGCGACTTTACATGGCTTATATAGGAAGGCAGTCTTAGAGCTTCATCAATACAAAAGCTCGAGACGACGCTGTCTTGTCATATAAAACAACCAATCAGTGATCATTACTCGTAACTCAGATGATGTTCGATACAGTTGGTCATGTTCTTATGATTTACATGCGCTAAAATATGACATTAAAATGCCCTTAAAAACGGAAAATATAATGCGTATTTACAAATTTACATTTGTTCTCTTTTTTTGTTAGTTCCCCATTTTTTAATTTAATAGATATGTTAATATCTTCCAAAAACCATCAGGATACTCTCCCTAAATTCTGTCAATCAATCTGAAGTCATTCCTCAAAATACTGAAAGACAACACCGGAACTGAAAAGTATGGGTTAAAAGCATTCATAGGACCGATAATACATCATTCAAAATCAACTTCTGAATATAAATAGGTAGTGGTTTGTAGAAAATGTATTACAAAAATTTCAAGTAAGCCTTTATAAAAGGATGGAAACGAGTTTCAAACAAAAATGCTTCAAATATCCATTTAAATCTTCTCAAACAAACAGGAGCAGAGCAGCACTAAAGCTCACTGAGCAAAGAGAGTTATTCCAACCCGTCGTCTCCATTAGCCTCATTGTATAAATTTATGAGACGTTAAACTTCCACTAAAGTAAAATAAAAGAATGTTTCAATTCCATCTGGAGAGCAAACCGGATCTCTCTTCACAGAGAGCTTCGAGTGCTTCCTGGCCGACTGTGCTACATTTGTCGTACGCGACTAGAGACCAAAGCACGCCCGGTTCCATTCTTCTACTCAACTAGGGACACAGATCAATCGTCTTTGCACTAGTTACAACTGAGGGTACAAGTTGTAAGAAGAAACATTCATTTGGTAAAATTGATACTAAATCACATTTATATTATCATCATTACATTCAAATTATTATTGACATGTACAACGAAGCTATGCAAAAAATAGTGTCGTCTCTTTTAGTGATACAAATTGGGCCACCTAATCGATTGATTGATTTTGTGTTTTACGTCACATGTTTACGTGACTGCGCTAATCAAGACGAGAGGTATGGGTGTGATAAGATTAATGATGATAAGGGGATGATAAGGGGGGTGAGAGCAAACACGAACAACAGAACGAGAATGAATATATCTAGCTAGAGAGCCGTTTTAAATACGTCTATAGGTAATGAAACTTGAATCATATTTTGGTACCGCTAGGAAGCAACATTTAACAATATGTAATCACATGAATATGGTAGTTTCCTCCTCCTCCTTCTCATTTCCTTCCTCAATTCTCCCTCTCACATTCGTTCTTGATAGAAAAAAGAAGACACACAAGAGGGTATCGACATGATGACTTGTTCGGGTGAACAACAAAAGACCACAAGAATATCTTTACAGAGCGTAAAGAGATTTGTAGATAGTAATGTTCACAACGGAATTGCTTCAACGTAAATTCCTCTAAATACACACAGATTATCTTAACTTAAGTGAGCATCAAGGAAGTTGCTTTCGCAATAAATAAAGTTATCCTCAACTGTGATCAGCCAACAGTCCGAACGAATCAAGTTGAAAGTGGAACGGCTTCGAAGTGGGCGTATAGATTTAGTCAAGTGGATGTACATTGAATTACAGACAAGACAGTTCTTGTGTCAACACGGGTGACTCTGGGGGATGGGGATGGTCTCACTAAAAGTTCATTCGTATAGACGTGAGAGGTCCAACAGCTTTCAAAACTTTCTTTCCCACTTTGTCAATACCCTCAATGTTGATTGGCTGGCTGATTCATTCCGGGGGAGTTTCTGTCCTCCCTGACTATCTGATACGGTGCAATTATGGAACATATTATATGTTTCTTGAGAAAAAAAAGTGTTTATTAAATTCCAACTTCTGGGTATGTCAGCTTATTAAATTTGACTGTTGTAATAGTGTGATTATATAACAAGAAATAACACCTGCGTAGCAACGAAGCACTCAATAAATTCAAAGTTGTTCTGAATCGGCCTTGTTGATGCTGACATTTGTCCGCAGGTGTTCGCACTGTCCAATCACTGATTCATATGTTTCGTATTTGAAATATCGATCTTTGATTGGTTATCGCTCACTCGTCGATGGTGTTCGGAGCCTACAGGTTGCTTTAGTCGCTTTCAATTAAAGTCCCCCACTGAAAATCAGTTTCGTTACTGAGTGGGTAGACTCTAAATGTGAATGTATTTATTTTATTTATAGTTTATGCGAGGCCGCTAATCGAGACGAAGAGTAATCGAGACGACGATATAGTCGTGTGATACGGAGAAGACAGAGGATTACCAACGCAACTACTCTACTGCTAGAACGAGCCCAAAGCGACTAGAGTTACATGAAGACGAGAAGAAGAAAGAGAGAAGTACCGGATCTCTAGACTCAGAGAGTTGAAGAGTTGAAGAACCGAAGATTTGAAGGCGGATTGCGAAATGGTTCTTGCTGGTTTGCACGCATGTATAGGGATTTACAGTCTATGAATAACTTGTTACATTCGTAGTTGAGTAACAACAAAAATCAGCAGCCACATTACAAGATAGGCTACCTGCAGAAGATTTGGTGTCGGTATGTACATTGTATCTTGTTTATTGTTCACTACAATTTACCATAAGTAAACTTTCGGCTCCTGAAGCCTCCGAAAAGTTAAAGTTATCGACTCCAAACGAAAGACAAATCCCTCCCTACAAAGAACGCATTAGCAAACAAAAGAAATAACATCCGAAGCACTTTGTGAGCCTTGTTCTCCGCGACAAAGACGGACCTACTTGTTCCGCATGATCAACTTTGGATCTGGCGTTTTTGGGATCGAGAAGTTTGCCGGCTGAGGGGTGAAGGGTGAGATTTCCGGCGGTAGTTGCACATGACGGCCACGATAACACACAACAACCACACATGTCACGGTATCTTGTGACGTCAGAAGCAGAAGCAGGATGGCCTTCCTTGTCTGATAAGATCCATAACAATGCCTACAGTGTAGTCCATCTTTAGTAAACTTCTCTAGACTTGCTGTGGCGATGAGTACCAACTACCAAGACGATCTGACCTGACGTGTCGAAACTTTGAGGAAGCAGAAGACGAAAGTTAGTTTCGGAAGTTGGCGAACTCAAACCTCACAATTCCCAGCCCTGCCTAACCGCGCGCGGCGAACCCTTATTTGTGCCTTCAAGCATTTACAAGAGTAGCTCACATTTCTCCAACCAAATTTCATCTCGTCACCAATAAAAAAGAGAACTTCGGTTTGTACGTAATCGAATGAAAACAAATGGTTGTTTCAAATGGTTTGGAAAAACTCCGAGAGATGGCGTTAGCTGACTAAACAGTTTGCGGCGTCGCCACCAACAGCAGCACTTGCTCAGCGTCGCGATGCCAGACAGAGATCAATAACAACAGTTGTGTTACGAAAATAGATTGCGCTTACTTTGAATATGTGTATGGCTATCTTTCTGCTGATGCGAGATAAAGCTGTCAGATTAATCCTGTGTCCGGTTAGCTCGCTCTCAAATATCTCTCCGTTTGCATGGCGGCCCACCCCACGTAGAGCTGGCACATTCGCTGGCCTACGAAGGAATGTTACTCCCTTCCCGTGCAGGGGTAGCGAAGGGGAGGAGGGAGTTTTGTTTTTTTGGTTGCGTTTTAGATTGATGAGTTGATATTGGACCAAACGGGGCATTGTTATGCGGTCGCAGTAATGGAGACGGAAATATGACATAATGGGTGAATGGTGGTGATTAATTAGTACAAGATTCAAGGGATGACACTGACTGAATTATGAAACTGACTGGATGATGACACTGACTGGATGATGACACTGACTGAATGATGACACTGACTGGATGATGACACTAACTGAATGATGACACTGACTGGATGATGACACTGACTGGATGATGACACTAACTGAATGATGACACTGACTGGATGATGACACTGACTGAATGATGACACTGACTGGATGATGACACTGACTGGATGATGACACTGACTGAATGATGACACTGACTGGATGATAACACTAAAAATACTTGTTATGTTATAAGTAGTATGGTTATTTTAATTTTGAACAGAGTAAATTTGAAATAAGAAGCGTGAAAACTCTGTTTGCCACGGATACTATTGTGTGTCCACTCTAGCTGTTTTCCACAGATTAATAATCTCACTCAGCCAACAGTAATCCAAGTGTTCCAATGTTCATACTGGATGGCTTCTTACATGTTAAGACTAAATAAGAAGGCATAAAATAAATAACACACTAATAGCAGTGGGGGTAGGGTGCCTTATACAATACATTATAAGACAGAAAGGAAAGTTTGGCTGAAGGGAAAGATCATAAAAAACAATTCAATAAACCTCAGTACAATATTTAATCACAAAGTTTCAGATTTGAGTAGTAACATTCAAATTATTATAACATGAATAATATAATCGAGCTTTCAATTGTTAAACACATCTTCCTTAAACAATTCTCTAGAATCCACTTCCACAAAAGTGTAGGCCATGGAACAAGTAACTTGCCTAATTGTAGACTTATACACTTATAATCAAGCACATATTTCTAAACACATTTCACTTGGCATATTATGGAAAGTAACTCAATATTTAAGTATAACAATATTAAATGGTCTGTCCAGAAGAATCATATCTCTGGTCTTGTACAACTATATAATAATATCCAAGCTAAAACACACATAAAATGCACTTTAATTAATTAACAAACACTATTTTAATGTAATGTAAACTTAACCTTGATGATTAACTTTCAATGATAGCCTAGCTCATGATAATACTATAGTACTGTGATGAGTTACATCACTACACAATGAGAACCACACTTAGTTCAATTAATCTAAACACAAATAAACTAAACTTTAAGAACACAAATATTGTTTTAAATATATATCATTGCCCATTGGCGATAACATTGACAATGGATTGTAGTGTAGTAAACTTGAATGTAGATTGAGTAACAAGGATTTATGTAGACTACTGTTTCTTTACACCTCATTAGATTTAACCAGAGAACCAAATTACAATACACAATTCAATATTCAATATTTGAAAATACTAATCTAATATAAATTAAGATTGTATGTGGACAAAATGTGAATGCCACCCTATGGCCTCGTACTTTATATAGTATATTAATTGCTTATCATGCCATCTCCCATGGTACAATAATGTCTCTACAGTCCAAATTTAATTTCTTAATAGAACTAAACAGTTCACATTACGTTTGTCAATTGTTCTTATAACCGAAACTGAAATAAATTGGCAATGATAGAGAGTGTGAATAGTTACGCAAATGCATATAATAGGATTGTATTCTTGTTTGAATATGGTTTATCGGTCCATCGGTCTGGTGGTCGGTCTAGTGACGGTGGACACTCTGTGTGTGGTGAGCTTGTTTAGGAATTGTCAACTCATACATATTATAGACATTGTGTAACTTCAGAATACATATTTATTAGTAGTAGTAATGTTAAACAAAATATGAGATAGTGATTAACATTTTAAGTGTTGATAGGAGAAGACTGTCATTCTTGCCAGTTGTTTTTCTGAAGTCACTCTGTATTAGGTAAGATTTATTGTCTACCACACTACTATATTGTGTAAATTGTTTATACCAAACAACTGAATACAGATAAACCACATTATCTACAATTTTAATTTGGAACGAAACAATGGAGTGCATTTGCATCTCCAGTTTGAAGTGGGGTTAGGCACCTATCAAAATGATCAATAGTTGTTCTGCATTTAACATCTACTTATTGCAATGCAAACTGATCTAACTAACCCACATGATAAAGGTTGTGATTGTTACACAAACAGCATATATGGCTTGAGGTAATGATTCACTTGGCAATTCAGCACTTCGAGCATTACTACGTTGGGTAACTTTTGTGTCCGGACATAGTACTATGCCAGCTTTTGGAGGAAACTTGAATCACACAGCATTTTCATTTAGCGAACCACACCAAAAACTGCCGGTACATGTGACACGACATTTCTGATATTGTTAGTGGAAAGGCAAAATCACACATACTATTATTAGAAGGTTCAAACGATTGCTTAATTCAATTTGGTCGATATTGGCCGTGGTAGCTACTTGCACTGAGTAAACAAACCATCTTTGTGTGCTGTAACATGGACCTATAGATAACATAATTCCATTATTTGTGTTGTCACCATATAATGAAGTCTTAACATCAATCTGTCAAAATGAATGGTCTGCGCTTGCAAAGTTTCTGTGGACCTGAGTGGATCTGAAGCAACCTTCCGATGCTGGCATCATAGATCGCTGAAGTACTGTTTGCAATTGAGACTCGCTTGTTGGTCACGATTCACTCATCTATGACAAAAGCATTGATAAGGCTGCTTCGGAAAAAACTTCGAAGCTTCGTGATAAAGATATGTGTTTGATTGTTATAATTTTTATTATTTGTAGATGTATTGTGTTTGTGATATTGTGTGCACTGTGTTGTATGATATCATGTCACCAACTGTAACAAACTATAGTAATTCACATTTTTTTGTATTAGATTATAAATGAGAAGATTATTAATCGTACCATGTATTACTCAATCTGAATAAATACATGAATAAATATGGTTTTCTCTACCTATTTACAGAGTTGGGCTTAATTGTTCGCAACTGGCAAAACAGTGTGGCTTTTAAATGCTTAACGGTAATAGTATTACACTCGCTTTTGGAAGACCTACACCTTACCATTAATGCCTTTATCACTTGGCATTCTGCAACATAGCATTATTTTATGTCAGAGAAGACTTCATTCGACTGGATGATGCAACTCTCCTACTTCATAACGAGAGTGAATCCAGTTGTACAATACTGACTAATATTGTGTTTGTGAACAATCTGTTGGTTGGTTTGAAACCGCTCTCAATTTCGTCACGTCTTCTGGCGGTCTGTTCATTTCTAGATACCCATTACAAAAATGCATTTCCTAGATTATCTGTTGTACATATCGCAATCTTGGTCTGCCTCTAATATTTTTACCTTCCACATGCCCAGACACAAACAAATACTAAAACAAGCAACAGTGCTATGTATAAGTAACATTGAAAAATTACAAAAATTATTACAATTCTCATTTCTGTTTTATTTACAGTTTGGCAAATAAAAAGAAGCTAGCTACACACACACAAAACTCCGTCAACATATTCCCCATTCTATCCATACTTTTAACCACAGACATGCCGGCAGTAAGTTTTACATTCATGTTGCCGTCGTCAAGTTTACTTCACAGTTTGCATAGTACATTTATATTCTCATTCACTCTCAAGGACATATTTCAGGGATGGGAAAGATCTGTGGCTATATCGAACCTGTAACCCATTTTGTAGCATAACTATTATTTATTGGTGATGAACTTGATGGTATTTCATGAGACATATACAGGGTAAATTCTACCTTTTCTCTGTGTCCAACCTCATCATGCAATATGGCAATACTCTTTCCAAGTAATTTTTAACGCTTAAAATTACAAATATGTATGCTCATTCATTATATTACTGTAATGAAGAAAAGAAGTTTCAAAACTAAACCCATACAAAATAAATGCATCTTTGCTCAGTAAATTGTTCAAGTCTTTACCGTACAAGAGGTGCCTAACTTCCATTTCCAACAATCTTAGTTACAAATAATAGATGTTTAGTCCAAATAAAAACAAGATTATAATGAGTTAAATCATGCCACAACGGATCTCGAGTTAACTTACAACAGCCATGTACGCTTTTCAAATATCACACTACTGAGTCGTATTCAATCGAACAACGATCCAGAGAAAATGATCTTTCTGTTATTACTTCATTAAATCATTAAACTCATTAAGGATTATGATGATTGATTACCATGTTACCTTCATATTACCATTCATTACTATAAGTATGCAATATGCAGTAACATCCACTAGCTATAAATTCATTATATTTTATTGAAGAACTAAAAACATTGAATGAATTTACATCTAGGCATAGGCCAAATACAAATTTGTTTTCATATTATTTTGCAAATTTCCTATATTACAGCCCAATCTGAAGATCACATAGGAGGCCTAGTCTACCCGGATGCCATATGTTGTTTACAGTATTAATAGGAATTGATTGAGAGTACACCTTGCATATTATAGAAATTGCAAAATAGTAACTAATTAATTAATTACATAGGTGCAATACTGATTGAATGTCATATGCCCTAAGCAAGTAAATTGGTCTACTGCCATCTCAATCACTAATTCGATGACAATGTATGAATTTGCCACTCTTTACAACTGGTTTTAGCATTCACATCAATTCTAATACTCTTGAAATTCTGAAAACAAAATAGTCACGTGAAACAAAACAGTCGACGTAACCACAACTCCCGGAGTCTACCCACAGGTCAAGCGCTTATTTACTCATTCTCACTGTCTTGTATTTGTATGTTGAACCCAGTGTTTGTGGTATGAGGGTATAGGGGATGCCACCAATCTAGAACCCTTACGTTAGCTACGGGATCCAAGACCAATATTATACCGCCGTTAACTGTGGATATGTTCTGTTTACCGGCGGTGTAGCAAGTGTGTCCCGCTCCGAACCCCAGCTGTAGTCGGTGATATCGCAATCCGTGCGAGAGATTCAGCGAGACCGAGCAGAGAGTCAATCCAAGGACCATTGGCAACAGGTTAAAGTTCAAACATGTCACTTGGAGAACTTTACAACCTTCGTCCTGATTGGCCGAAACATCTTCCAACATTTCTATCAGGTCGGGTTGGCGCGGTTTCGGGACCGGGCGATGACCGAAACAAATGCTGCTGCTCTTTAACTTAAAGAAAAATAGCCAGTTGTTTTTACATTTCTCGTGCCACATGAGGACACACTGTCGCTTGGTAAGATTGTGTGGGTCTCCTTCGAAGGTCGTGATGGTCTTGATCTTGTTTACAAAAGGTGGATACATAAAGTGCAAAGCCCTTATCACGCAGGCTCTGAGGCCGTACAATCGCATCATACATTCTGGCTGTAAGCGCTCGGGGAGGTTGGGTACAGACTTGTAGTAACGTTTGAACAAACCAAACCAGAATTTCGCAGACGTGGTCACGTAAAGGGCGCTCTTGCAGATGCCGGAAAAAGTACCGACGTCTTCTGGTCGAATAAATTCAGAAATTAGGAACCAAATGTCGAGTGGGTAATCAATACCAGTAGACCTACAGGTGGTCTCCACATCACCCTCGCTTACTGTTTTCTTTCGTCGACGCGGAGGTCGTTTTATCACAACTGCAGTGGCACCATCTTCAGTCTCTTCTTCTACAAACTCAAAGTCCCCTTCAAAATCTTCCAACTTATCATACCAGGCTCGGTCGTCAGACGATTCAATACTAAGTTGCTTTACTGAAATATAAACAAAATGGCTATTAATTTTTTGCAATAATTGTCATTTATCCACAATACAGCATTTACAAAAATCTGTGCAAGTAAGGATGGTAAATTTTGGGTGAATTATTCAAATTTGAATGTAAATTGGTTTATAGTGGTTCATACATGAATCAGTATATTTTTCATTCTTGTGCTGAGACACGGGACAAACCAACGTCCCGTGAACGGTTGTGGGGACACCGGGACTGTCCCATTAAAAGCGGGACAAATGGTTGCCATAGTAAGTATTTTATTTTGCCTGAAAGTGCCTTTTTAAAACACTTTTTATGAAAAATTATGTATTTTTGGGTCTTTTCAATGGACCTTTGTCATCTTTTGATATACAGTAAAACTTCTTTATAACGAACTCTTGGGGGCTCGATTATTATTTTGTTATAAAGAACATTTCTTTATAAGGAGGGTACCTTTTCATGCATAAGAACCTTTTGGGACCTGAAAAACAGTTTGTTATATAGATCATTTTGTAATAAAGACGTTCTTTATAAAGAAGTTTCACTGTACTAATAAAACATAGGAGTAGCAGGCATTTAGACTCCTCTAACCTAACCCAAACTATTTTTGCTATGGTATCTCTAGAATAGAACTGAACAAACCAATGTTTTCCATAGTGTCCCCATCTACAAAGCCATGGCTATAGGGTAAAGATGGTGGGGATAGTGTTACCACACCAAAAATATATCTCTTCATCTGGCTAATTGCATTTGTTGTCTACTACCTAAGCCTTGTTGAATTGATTGTTATTCTACTGCACATTTTGTGTCTGGCACTCATTCAAGAATAATTGTTAATAACAATTAAGTCATTATTGTATTTTACTTTTAGTTTTCGTCTAGATACAAGAGCCAATCAAATTGGTAGGCCTATATGTGTGAGAAGTGAGAACGTTCCAAGTGTCGATGGCGCACAGCATCTTGTGTTCACTAATAATACCAGTGTAACAGGCCTGTGAGATATTTAAAATAGCTCCGTAATGTAAGTGATGTCAATGTAAGTCTACGTACGATAGGCCCAGGTAGTGCTCTACATGAAGGATGTGACATGGTTCAGGGCCTAGTGCTGTTTGTGGACTGGGAGTGGGAAGTGAAGTTGAATGAAGCCAAGCAAGTAAAATATTTAGAAGTGGGTCTAGGACTATTTTTAGATATATGACAACGTTTGCTACAGGAGCTGTGTCTGGACTAGCCAGTGTGTACTCAGTTTGAATCAGATTTGCCTGATCTACACGTACAAACCAGGTTCGGCTCGGTGAAATTACTAAGACAGCACTTAAGTCCAAACTGGTCCGACCTAACCAGTACCTAGCCTAGTACCGACTCAATGTCTGTGATAAACATAATATACTGAATTGAGACAATAGACTAAGTGCGCTAAGCCTACGTCCTGACTAGGCCTAGGCCTAGTCTGATCTCCTAGACCAAGGTCTAGGCCTATGCCTAGTCTATCACTACATTTATCAAGCGGACTGAGCTCGCACTTGACGGTGCGAGCCGAGTTTAGTGCGCACCGAATTCGACTAGTAAACACCTCAGCTCGAGCTTATTTCAGTTCTGTTAAGAAGCCGATCCAGCCCGGTTTAATAGGACTAGGGATAGGGTCTAATAGGAGGAGTCCGGATTGAAGTATGCTTGCTAAACGGGTTCCGAACTCGGTGTGTACTGAAGTCAGTACGAACCAAGTCCGCTTGATAAACGTAGTGTATGTTGTCAAACGTAGGCCTAGCCACCCTGTAATAATGTTATTGCAAACGTAGGCAATGCGTTGCATGCTTAACCTTGAAAAACTTGCAATCATAGACATTTCCAGACCTAACCTAACCACAAAAAATTAGGCTAGGCCTACTTATCACCTTCTCGAACAAGTATGTTATTGACTGCAGCTTTCTTCAACCGACCCTTTCCTTTGGAAACTGCTGAATTTGCAAAATCATTCAGAGTTACGTCTGTAAACAGAAAGTTAAAAGTAAGTAAATCATGAATAAACTGTCAATACAATGTCAGTTCATCAGCTGATTGCATAACGTTGTGATGGCCTTCGGCTTCCACTAACCTCCAAGATTATTCGAATACTTTTGCGAACTCATCCGTCTCCCCGACTTTTTACTCGCCCCCGACATCTTCTACCTCTAAACTTTAGTCTCGTTACAAAAATTCCCTGATACATGTCCTTTGGATATCACAAAAACGAAGAAGAAAATTATAATTTATAACCAAACAACCTCCACTATCGACGGCCATGTTTGGCAGTACGGCCACAGAGAGCTGAAAATGGACGTAAAGCGATCTAGGAGGCGGCGGAGAGGTTTCCGCTCCGAGCTCGCTAGCTCTTTGCACACGCCTGACGTCACAGTCCAAGATGGCTGCTCGGGTGAAGAAGTGTAGTGTAGGACTGGGTTTGTAGGAATTTGTAGGTGTGTCAAGCTAGAATTTTGGCTATAATGTCGTCTAAAATCTATTGCATTAGTTACAATGTGTGCGTGTGCAGTTTTAACGACCCTCTAGATATACTATGTGTGCGCTTTAGGTAATAAAATTTATCTGCATGTGTCTTTAGCTATCAAAGTTATTCGGCAAAGTTACTTTTTCAAACACCGCTTTTCATTCCCAATCGGAATACAATTTAATTATAAGTGTCGGTGCTTCCGTATAACAAGCAAACATGTGGAATATGATGTGTGATGTGATGCCAACCATATCAGAGGATAGTATTAGCCAAAGAAGTTCGCAATTTTCGGGAGAAGATGCGAACTTCGAACAACTCATGGTTTCTATGTTGGATGAGCGGGACAAACTAATGGATAGTTTGCGGGAGACTCAAGAACGTTTGGGGGAAACGGAGGCGAAACTCCAGGATGTCGAGAAAGAGAGAGACTCACTGCAACGTCAAATCTCTGCTAATCTCCCTCAGGTAAATGCCCCACAAATTATTACGGCTGTTCACGTCTCATAGCCTACGAGAGGCCCATGCACCCGACTCCTAGCTTTATTGATTCCCTTGCCAAGACCATGACCGCCATTTTTCAATGGTCCTATCTTCAAGTATTTGTTAATATCTTATCATAAAATACTATATGACAAACTAATCATCACCCACATGGTCCATGAATTTCATCACAGCCCTAGTTTTTGTTACAATAAGCAATTTCGGAGGTACGCCCCCTTCCATGCTACACGATGCAGTGCTACCATTTTGACAGCTGTGTCTGTCAGTGACTGGCAGGTAGAACAAGAAATACGGTACCCCAAACTAAAGAATGTGTGTCGTGCAAAAGGTTTCACTCTCCGTCGAGCCATTATGTTTAAAGATTTGAAAGTTCCGGTTTACTGTGTCGATCGGCGCACATGCCTAGCCCGAGGCAAGGTCTTCTTGGGTATGAATAACGGGTTTCTATTGAGACCTGGCAGGCCAGCAGCTATCGCACTGACAACGCACATGTTTCCGCTCTATCGTGTGTTCAAGGCGATATATATACGCGTGCACACTACGCTTTACGTATCGCGACGCGTTATCAGCAACGTAGCTGTAAGCGACGCGTCTTAATTTTACCCTCACGACGTTTTAGCTGCTAGAATGTAACAATGCGGCGGTCAAGACGGGACGGGGAGAAATCAGTTGCATTTCACATCTGGTCTGGTTATTAATATATGAACACGCCCACTACTGCTTACATCCTCCATACTATAGTGTTTGTTCACGCTTTCCCTACAGTTGTAATGACAGTGGAATATGGCCGGTCTGGTCCCCCCCACACCTTCCTAATGTGAACACTGGACCCGTTCACTTTCCTCTAGCTTGAATATTTAAACTGTGCATGCCTAACTAATTGTGTAATTTAGTAGAAGTAGCATTTTGCTATAACAGTAAGATGATAGAGCTATATTGTACATATATTTTTTTTTATTGGAAGAAGTAGGAAAGAAGAAGACGAATAAGAAGTGGTAGAAGATACATGACAGGCCTGGCAAGCCGATGTTGCAAATTGCAAGCAAATTCTATGCCCAAGAATATTCGTGGCTAACCACCCCCTGACCCGATTCATTTTGGAAAAAAGGCCAGTGTCCACTATCCACTGTCCACTGATGATTGATCCTCCTGTCGAAAAATACCAAGTGGACCATTGGCTTTCCTTTACGTCCCATCCGAAAGGACCGTGTAACTTTGACCTGAGGTTCCTCCACTAACCTGGACTGCCGAGCAGATGGCGTGAAGAACGAAACCCTCCAATCTGCTCTAACCAACGGGGAGAGCGGTCACCCACCCTCCTCCTGACCAGACCCGAGGTTGCTTAACTTCGGTGTTCGTATGCGAAACGGCTAAACCGTTGGCTTACATTGTATGAATCAATATTGACCAATTTGACTATAAACGTGTCTAAATAAACATGTATAAAATATAATAAGTACCCTGTGAAATAAACTATTTTTTTCGATATCTGCGGTAGCCTCACCATAAAACGGCGCCAAATCAACGTGTTTTAAGTGATGTCTGGAGAACGCTGTACACAGTATTTCAATAGGGATTTAAATGGCACGATGTGGTTGGGTAAGAACTAATAACTGGTTTAAAAATGTTAAAAATGTGAATCGCTACGGTTATTATTATTAGGGTTTAATTTAAATTAATTATTATTCATTACTTATTTTCCCCACAAAGATAAACATTTGGAATGTTTTTAATCCACTGATTAGTAACTAAACCACATCGTGCTCATTTATCAATATTGTTCAATACTGGGCATCGTTTTCAAGACGTTACATAAAACAAAACGTTAATTTCGTGCGTGTTTATCGTGGGACTACTATTATACCCTTCCACCTTAACTAGTTGTGGTTTCGTCAGGACTACCTAAAAATTTAATTAAACAACAAGTATAAAATATTGAAGTCCTCACTGCTTACGTCTAAATTATTCCATTCAATTATTAATTCCTTCATTAGTAAGCTAGGGCCTAAGCAAAATAACAACAGCTCTGATGAAAACTATTTTTTACGATTTAGTTCTAACGAAATTATATCTACATTTTTATTAAATACAAAGTGTCAAATGCATATTTGTTCCTCACGTGCTCCTCAACTCATCCTTTCCTCAGACTCGTCCAACCACCAGTCACAGAGCCGTCCACATGGCAATGCTGCTCTGTGATTGGTGGTTGGACAAGTCTGAGGAAAGGCTGAGTTGAGAAGCACGTGAGGGACAACTATGCATTTGACCCTAAGAATGTGAGTTGATGAGGATCCAGGAGGATCAGAACATGTGCGGAATCAAACCCACGTCCCTTGGCTGGCAGTGCAAGCCTGCATTCCTACTGCGTGACGTCACTACACGCCGTGCAATGCGGCTAATCGAGATGACGGCAGTGTTCCTTGAATGACGACGACCGACACCGGAATTTATGAAGACAATTCGGAAACTCCCATGTTATTATTTACGAATGACGGAGCATCTTACTAAATACCTTACTCTACACTTTCCCCCACCATCATCTTCTGTCTATGACGTGTATTACGGCAAACGCTGACCTGCAGTTACAGTACAATGTACAATGCTAGCAATCACTTCGGAGACATTGTTGTTGGGCCCGCACACTGTCGCAGTACGTACGTACACAATACACGTAATACAATGCTTTATAAGAACCTAGTAATAATTGGACTGTACACTGTTCAATTGCAATTGTCACAACATAAAATTAAAAACGCAATATTTCGAACCCTGATCAGAGCTCTTGCAAGGCGAAACCACACTCACTGTTGAAGAGCTCTGATCAGGGTTCGAAATATTGCGTTTTTAATTTTATGTTGTGACAAGGAACAGTGTACAGTCCAATTACTGGGTTCTTATAACGTTTTACCTGTTCTACTATGTTTCCGTTTGCATAATGCCGACATTACACGGCTCAATACTTTCGTCAAACTTATTGAATTCAAGAACAAAGCGAATCAGAAACAGTTTGGTAAAAAACAGCTTCTATTAATTGATGCTTTTTTGTCCTTGAATTCAATAAGTTTGACGAGTAATGTGGGTATAAACGGTGTAAATATTTCGTTGGTCTATCGGTTTTATTTTTTGCTTCTAATGCAGAAGACTCGGGGTTCGATTCCCGATTTAAATATATCGACGATGCGATACTTCGATACATATAAACGTGGAGTTTAGAGCTGTCAAGGCAACGAGCGTGGCAATAATACGCAAATCAGTTCTTGTAACTGAGTGGGTGGACAATAACTACAAATGATTAGTTTGATCTGACCTATCTTTTGATGCACTGACTGCGACTGAAGACCATTTGAAGGTGTCTCGAATGCTATTGGCTGTACCGAGCACCCACCGTCATAACATATCTGCGCTAGTCATTTCCTTGCACCACGCTCATGTCTCAAGGCTAGTCGGGACGTATTTAACTGACTAAGAAGGCGTTCGTTCGTCTGACTTTTTGCGGAGCTCATTAAGCGTAATAATAATTAAAGAACACGTCGACTCGACTTCCTGACTTCTGAACACTTGAGTGCTAAACAGTGAACAGGATAGAACTAAGTGTGTGTCTGAAAGGTATACGCTACGAGACAGTTATCTCGAAACTGTGCCCTCGGCGAGACTCGAACCTGGAACACAGTAGTTAGGGTAGAGCCCGTCAGGCGACCTCCTAATACCTAGACTTACGCACGCAATAATGCTGTAACACGATCAACTCATATTCAGTTTCACTTCACAGCCCCAACCACAATTGTCGGCAAAGTGATCTTGATCGGGATCGCAATCGTACACTTTCTCATGCTAAATCATTACGTCATTACGATTTTATTGTGAACAGCGCCATAAGAACCGTGTAAATTAACTTCTTTACGATTTCCGTTTTTTGTTTGTATTATTGCAATCCAGATTCCTGATACCGACAATGATTGTGGTTGGGACTTAGGGTCAAATGCATAGTCGCTTCTCACGTGCTCCTCAACTCAGCCTTTTCTCAGACTCGCCCAACCACCAATCACAGAGCAGTCCACATGGCAATGCTGCTCTGTGATTGGTGGTTGGGCAAGTCTGAGAAAAGGTTGAGATGAGGAGCACGTGAGGAGCGACTATGCATTTTACCCCAAGTCCCCGTTTGGGTAGCTTCGATTGAGGATATATGACTATATTTCTGCGTCTTTCATTGGACATGATGGGTAGCAATTCTTCCCGCCAAAATGTTAGCTAATTGTAGTGAAATTTAAAATAGTACCAGTGTGTCTACTTTTGTAGCACGGTTCTGTGTGTAGAGTGTTATAAATGAGAACCCCTCTGTCTTGCCCGACCAGCGCTCATGTGTAACGATAGGCGGCAATAGTAACACAGCCAGCCATGTCTCTGTCTGTCGATGTGTTTGTTTGGTAACACATGTGCGGGAGAAACACGCACGGCAGCCATTAGTGACTGGTTTGATTCATCAACCTCTCTATCGTCTAGTTCCCACCATCCTGGTGATAGAAGGATGTCTTGTCTTCTCATCTCTAAACTAACAGAGAACGTTTTCATCCATGTTATTTTGCACTGAGTGACTCTTCATATCATGCTAAACTTGTATTCACGGTTATAGTAGGAGTTAGTGGAGATTTAGTAAATCGTTGTCACCTACACGTTGCACGATAGTGGGCGTACTTGGCGTGATGTACGTTGTACGAAGACTAATTTGCACAATAACCATGAAATAGTAGGATATATCGATACTGGTGACTGGAATGTCTTCGTAGTACCATACGGTAAAATTTAATAATTTAAACTACTTGCTAAAGTTTTGATTATGTAGTGTTATCGTCTGTGCGAGAAAACACGTGGGGAAGGTTTACAGTCAGAATTGCCGACGGTGGGAATCGTCAGTCGAACCCGGTACCACCAAGCAGCAGTGTCTGAGGTCCGCGTGCTATAGCGTCTCTACAGTTGTGTGGGTTACAAACCAAGAGGTAGAGTCGAATGCGTTTAGGTTGGAACAGGGTCAGGACGTGAAACGTAAATCGTTTTGTCAAGTGCTTCGTTCTTTCGAGTGGTGGTTTGGGGCGGGGGAGGAAGTTTTTTCCAAGTAGGCCGGAAATCTGAGACAGACGTGGTTCCTGACTGACATGACATTCAGGTGGGGGGGGGGGGGGGAGAGACGCAGCACGTTGTCGTCCACGTGTGCATCCGGACCGATGTGAGGGGGGGGGGGGGCACACGTAGGTTTGCGGTGACGTAGAGAGAGGGGTACCGCGAGATCTGTCTGTTATTGTGTCGTGTGCGGCAAAGAAACGGCGGAGAGAACAATAGTGGTCTATATAGCTTTTCTGTAGAAGTTGTAAGATGAGATCAAAACAATTTTCGTGGGGGAGTAGCTTTACTATATTAGTACACTACACGCGTAGTATAGTTGGGGCGGAGGTGGAAGGGAGGGGGTTGGGGGGGCGAGGTAAGAGGGTCCTGTGCACCCCAACGTATCACTTTTGAAGACGATTTACTACGTGGATTAATAATACATATCCCTTACCTTCGTCCCTACGCTACGAGAATAAAATGACAAATTGTAATTTCCAAAACGTGGTCTCGCAATCCCATTAGAAGCTAGAACACCCACACATTCAGACGTTTATAATGTACACAAACCAGATACAACAATGTCACCCCTACAGCTGTCAAGGCGGCAAGTGAGAGACCCGGGTTGATTTCCCAGTCGGGGTTGTGTTTCAAGCTGTTTTCGTTCTACCTCGACCTGTCTTCTAAGTACCTTTGGGAGGGGGCGGAGGAAGTCATGCTACGGACTGCCATATCCCCCATTTAATCCACGTGGTTTATGAGTAGTATTATGATTATCACCCTGAAGAGAGTAGGCCTATTATTGCATTTCATTCACTTTTCTAGACATAACATTTTTTCTGTAGCAAGCGTTGATAATTTCATCAGATTCCAAAAGATCACGAAACGAACCCACACCCACAACACTAAGGTTGTATCTTACAGCCTGGGGAAATGTCCCTCAGCCAGAGCCCCCCCACTCCATAACGTTATTTGCATTCATTTCTCGTTGGGACCGTTGCCGAAGACGGGTGGAACTTGCTTTGCTTTTCTATTCATTGTGGGGAACACTATTGTGGTGAGAGGACCATGTGCGCAACTCTAACCGAATGTTCTTTTTTAATGGCGTATTAGATTATGTATAAAAACCGCAGTTTGCGGTATACTACGTGCAAACCATTGTGCAGTATTTTACCACTACCAGCACGTTAGTGGTTGTTACTGGGTGGTGGGACAACGAGCGTTAAAGAAAATTTGCAGTTTTCCGCCAACGGGGGTATTTTTCTTAACGTTGCCGTCCAAAACGAATTGTCTCATTAATTGTCTCTCGCGTAGAGCTTTGTGTAGAAATTGTACCCTATTAAAACTTGGAATAAATGTAATTAGATTCCGGGGGTAGAAATAACACTCCGCTTGTGTCCCGCCCCACCACGGTTGTTCGACAAGTTGCAAATGGTCAAGGGTTGTTGAGTTAAAGGGTTGCCCGGACTGTCTAGACTCGACGCTGTACTTTACTTAAACAGAGTTAATTAAATGACGCGACCTCAGTGTTGTCCAAGTGATGATCACTTTCAACGACCTAACCCGCTCCCGGTTTGCGCTTTCTGTGTTTTCATTCACTATCGTTCGTCGGTTCTTGTTTTAGCGATGGCTTTCCAATCGAAATGATAGAGTTTCAGTTTGATATCGTGCGGTAAAATGTTAAATTGATTCTCAAATGTTCAATAAAATTAATTTCAATTACGTTTAATAGTCATTATTTGAACACATGATGAAAAAAACACTTGTTTGATTAGGGGTAAGCTATGAAAACGCAACACTGAAATTATTTCATAAGCCATTGCTGTAGTAATGATTATACTAAATGCCTTATTTCCATTGAGAGAATAGAGTTACAACAAAAATTAACTTGTTTGTATCGACCGACGCTGGAACAGATTTCTGAGCAATGTGGGTTGGTTGATTCACCTGTAGCATTCTGTCTCCACATCACTTCACCCCACAGTTGCTCTCTTAAATTTAAAAAAGTCTCCAAGTCTTCGTTAGCTCTTACACCCTAAGGAAGTTAACTTCAATGATTGCGATCTTAACTGGCTGTCCCGCAATCCAATATAAATGCGAGGTAATTTCTTATAGCGCTTCTAAATTAAATTCCCAGCTATCCTGTTAGATTCTCTTTTCCATTTTCTTCATTCTATAAATAGAGCTAGGGGCGTCTTTCTCGGTTGTGATAATGTTAATTTAAGCGATGGTGTTTCTTATTTTTACGTCTTTATGTTCGGGTCACAATGATAATCTAATGATAATGAATCCTAAATACCACCGCTGCATTAAGAGGCTCTTAATTGATCCGAATGTGTTCAGTGAAGTGCATTTTTATTTCACTTTTTGGAAACTATGAGCGGGTAAGGAGGCTGAAGGGCTGTGGCAAATATCCATGCCTCGTGCAAGCGGGATTTGAATTCTGCTTTGATTCCGTACGGCTCAGTCCTGTACCCAATGGGAGGAGGGCATGCAAGAACAATGCAAATATAATACAGACTCGGCGGGAGGTTGTTTTGTTGGGGATGTCATGTTTCGCTCAAAGAAATGTAAATAATATTTCCGTTCTGCCTAGTCTACATTGTTCTTATTGTATTATTTACACTTGAGAGTAATACGATGATTTCAAGGAAACACAGAGTAGCCAGACCTTCGTTTAAATGGTAACTGTTTTTAAGCATCCGTTGAACAACTATCAGTCAGATTTTCCAGTGGCGGGGATACAAACCGTAACCTCCCGAACCCGAGGTAGCATAGTAAGTAATGGGTACTTTTAGTAGTACAACATACTCATTACCAGGGCCGTAGCTAGGGTATAAAAATCACCCGGGTATGATCGGGTAAAGTACAATAGAGGGTCTGGGGGGAGGCCCCCAGTCAATGCGCGTCGGGGGCGCATAGGCCCGGAATTTTTTTTGGATTCTTTTAGTGGGATTGGAGTGTTGTAACGAGTTTTAGGCATGTTTTTTGATAACGTTTGTTATACTGGTGACTGGTGTGACATTAATGGTGATATTAGCAAGTCAAAATGATCTACTCCCGATTTTTTACCCGAGTATTTACCCGGATTACCAACCCGCGCAGTTACGGCCGTGCTCGTTACAGCACCAGAAGCACGCGAGCATCGTGTACGTGTGTACGTGTACACGTCCCCCGCGTACATTAGATAGCTGTATAATGTACATGCCCATTGATGAAGTAAGCAAGGCAGACAGCCGTGCAGTCCTTGAAAGTCTAGCCAAGTGCAAGGCAGACACAACGCGGTTGCGGATGTGCTATTTGGCAGGCGAGGCGAGGGAGCAACAACACTGGGATGTTACAGAAATAAATAAGTTTCGATCTGATCGGTAAACAAGGTGTCGAGGCTACCCATGGCGGCACGAGACGGGCGGACAGACGGGCGGACACGTGGGGCGGACACGTGGGACGGCGTGTAGCGAGCACTTTATTAGGGCCGGCCGTTGGCTCGCACGTGGGATTGCGCGAGTGACGGTTACTACGTGGTAATAAACTAACACTACTCCTGTAAATCTAGAGGACGGCTCCTTCAATGATAACGGTTCTCGCCTGTGTTGTTTCAAGTGGAAGAATTTATTGGTGCGATTCGATTTTCGATTTATAACCGGAATTATTTTGTTCACCGTGATGTATCGCTCGCTTTGTTTGTTTGTAGCTTAGCTTTGATAGAGAAGACTATACTACTCTGGGGCCCGGGGTAGAACTAGAAGCTCTTGTCTGTTGGGAATAACTATGTACATTTCGTGGAGCATGTTTTACATCTTTGAATTCAGTTTCCTCTAAGAGTTTGTATTTACGTTTAATGAACAGTGCTAAAATAAATATAGCTTTTTGAGCAATCAGAAACTGCTTCCTACACAAAGGCATAGTTTGTATTTTCCATCAAAACGTATAATCTATCGTATTTATTTATTTACGCTACTCGACGAACGGATTACTCTGAAGTGTGAACTATTATAGTACTGTAATACTGTAACGCGTCATGCAGATTGATCCTATGCATGTAACCGAGCGTCTAGATTACTGATGCAGTAACAGTCCGTATAAGCGGCTGCAGTCAGGTCTCTAGCATGGCTTGTTGGACTGACTGATGATGAAAGGGCCGCGGTTTCTAGACGAGTTAGGTTAGGAACATGTCCGTCTCATTGACATCCGTCCATGTTATAGTCAAGTGCTACATTGAGCCGTGCAAAGTGCAGACGCCATTTCAACAGATTCGCGATGCTGCGAGGGGCGCTCAAGTAGGTATCGGAAGTCTTTCCCGATCGAGATACAACATCATTCATAGGTTTTAACCAACTGAGGGGGGTTCGAGTCCCATGTATCTCTTGTGGTCTTTCCTTGTCTTCATAATAAATACAGAATCTTCAGTACTACTTCTATTTATTGCATTCTATCTTGTTTTGTATATATGTTTCATTGATCTCTCTTGCGCTGCTGTGGGTTGTGTGTCTTTCTCAGCCCTCTAGGAAGAAAGTTTGTTCTTTATTACGAAACTTACATTGGTCGTCGAGGTTCGCGTTGGCGGTATACAGCTTTGTTCTCGGCGTTATTTTCTATTCGTTCACTTCACCCGAGCTATTCAGAGTGTTCCGCTACCGTCGTAATGTACGCGCGTAATGCATGCTGTGTCATCGACGTCGCCCCCAGACGCGCTGGCTAGAGAGAGTTTCTACAACACTGTCGCATCCATTACGGTCGTACACAGGTCGTGGAGCAGAAAGCCGTGGCCAGGAATATCGCATCCTTGATGATAAACATGATTATACTTTACTAACATCATGTTTCTGTGCATTGATTGGAGTCTGAGAAAAGAGTATTATTTTTATCTAGTACTCCTATGCAATTCTTTTAACATTATTTTGTTAAACGGTAAACAAACGGGTTATTCTTTATTCATAATATTGGCAATCATACAGGCTGGTTTCTTTGTTGAGTAACCATGCGTAGTTGTTTTAAACATAATTGTGGGTGTTTTTTTAATAAGAAACAAACGTGACAAACCCTTTTAGTGCGACCTAAACGTAAATGTGTTGGGTTCTAGTTTATTGTAGGAAATTTGATAAATTGTTCTCAAGCCGGCGTTCTAGGTTCGAATCCTGGCTCGGACGTGGATGTAGATGAGCCACTCATCGTCTCAATTAGCATAGTTGCCGGGATATGAGACGGAAGGCCCAAAATCATCATCAAATTGGTCTCTCACGTCTCTCTTCGCTCAACACGAGAACACGCGTGTACAGCGGCGAGTAGCGCAACCCGCACACGCACCAGTTATCTGCGAGGCAGCGATCATTTGTAATCAAAGCCATCATCTGATTGCCACTTGGTTGCCACAGTGAATGCCACTCACGTTCGCCATCTACATCTCGCGTCATTTGCACAGATCTTGGAAACTCGACCTTGCCGTATCAGATGCGACGCGGGGAGAACTAGCGGGAATACCAAGTTGGGATTAGTGTCAGCGGGCCTACGTGCGTACTTAGTAGGCCTACGTGCGTACATGGGCTTCGGCGGGTACTAACGTACTTAGTACGTACCAACTCTGTCACGTTTACCTATGACAGTTCCCAACTCTGCCACTTCCCTCCTGTGACCCGTTCAACTCTGCCACAGACCCAAGTGAGCTGAGTCCCTTCCCAACTCAGCCACGTTCTCAACTATGCCACGACCAATTGTTTAAACCTATAACCTAATCTATTGCCACGAAAAATAGTTGGGAAGTGGCAGAGTTGAAACAGGTCGCACTTGGGTCTAGCACAGAGTTGGTCGTGGCACAGTTGGTACCGTAGCAATGTAGGAACAGGGGGGCTATTCCTGAAAGTTGTCTCGCGGTGACAATACTCAGTGATATCTACGTGATTATCACTCTTGCTATTGGCTGATTGCTGTGGCGGACCGCGTGGAAAACACTTCAACTTACAGGAATAACCCCCCAGGCCTTAGGCTGGTCCACACAGATTTTTAAGACATAATGCATAGGGTTTTAAGACGTTGTTTTAAAAACAACAATGAAAACAACGTCTTAAAACTAAAACTTTGTGTGAACGCCAGTACGTGTTTCCTATGATCCAACTTTACGACTACGCGTTAAACCTTAAATCGTATGTCTTAAAAATCTGTGTGGACCAGCCCTTACTTGGGTTTACACAAGAGTTGGTTATGGCATAGATGCACGTGGTAGCACAGATAACCCGCTCCCTTATACTCGACGGCGACTGAACGTACCAAGGTGAAGGGTACGTTGAGAATTATTTGAAGAGCTTCCTGATAAGATACGAGACTGTTCAAGTGGTCTCTGGAATCTCAAGGTTGTTCACACATTTTCTACTCTCGTATCTGTACGTTGCGGAAGTTCTGAAGTGGCGCAAGAAGGAGTAGGTTGCGACTAATTGTTGTAGCTTCATTAGACTCGAGAGTTACTATTGCCTTGTTGCCGACTTATCAAACTCTTGTGCAGATCTACAGTAAGCCGTGCGTCATGATCCAGCCTCCCTAGCCAAGCCAAATAAATATGCGTGCCAATAGAGTAATAATTGCATAAGTTTCCACTACATTGCGAACAAAAACCCGTTGAGTGTTGCATGTTGAATGTATATTTTCAGTATTGTGTTTTCCGACAACTGCAATTCGAGGTATTACATATTAGTTACCCTTTTCATCTCGATTACGGCCCCCACCTCCCTCTCCCCCTCCCCCTCCCCACACCCCCACACCCACCAACAGTTAAACACCACGCATGGCTAAATTCAAATGTCAGCTGTATTTTTCGTTACGGTTTTGTGAAGTTCTGACACTCGTAGGAGGGCAACTGACGTACACTCGTAGGAGGGCAACTGACGTACACTCGTAGGAGAGCAACTGACGTATACTCGTAGGAGGGCAACTGACGTACACTCGTAGGAGGGCTACTGACGTACACTCGTAGGAGGGCAACTGACGTACACTCGTAGGAGGGCAACTGACGTACACTCGTAGGAGGGCAACTGACGTACACTCGTAGGAGGGCAACTGACGTACACTCGTAGGAGGGCAACTGACGTACACTCGTAGGAGGGCAACTGACGTATACTCGTAGGAGGGCAACTGACGTACACTCGTAGGAGGGCAACTGACGCATACTCGTAGGAGGGCAACTGACGTACACTCGTAGGAGGGCAACTGACGTATACTCGTAGGAGGGCAACTGACGTACACTCGTAGGAGGGCAACTGACTTACACTCGTAGGAGGGCAACTGACGTACACTCGTAGGAGGGCAACTGACGTATACTCGTAGGAGGGCAACTGACGTACACTCGTAGGAGGGCAACTGACGTATACTCGTAGGAGGGCAACTGACGTACACTCGTAGGAGGGCAACTGACGTATACTCGTAGGAGGGCAACTGACGTACACTCGTAGGAGGGCAACTGACGTACACTCGTAGGAGGGCAACTGACGTACACTCGTAGGAAGGCAACTGACGTACACTCGTAGGAGGGCAACTGACGTACACTCGTAGGAGGGCAACTGACGTACACTCGTAGGAAGGCAACTGACGTACACTCGTAGGAGGGCAACTGACGTACACTCGTAGGAGGGCAACTGACGTACACTCGTAGGAGGGCAACTGACGTACACTCGTAGGAAGGCAACTGACGTACACTCGTAGGAGGGCAACTGACGTACACTCGTAGGAGGGCAACTGACTTACACTCGTAGGAGGGCAACTGACTTACACTCGTAGGAGAGCAACTGACTTACACTCGTAGGAGGGCAACTGACGTACACTCGTAGGAGGGCAACTGACGTACACTCGTAGGAGGGCAACTGACGTACACTCGTAGGAGGGCAACTGACGTACACTCGTAGGAGAGCAACTGACGTACACTCGTAGGAGGGCAACTGACGTACACTCGTAGGAGGGCAACTGACGTACACTCGTAGGAGGGCAACTGACGTACACTCGTAGGAGAGCAACTGACGTACACTCGTAGGAGAGCAACTGACGTACACTCGTAGGAGGGCAACTGACGTACACTCGTAGGAGGGCAACTGACGTACACTCGTAGGAGGGCAACTGACGTACACTCGCGGACACGTATAAATCAAGGGTAGTGTCCTCGGAGATATCTAAAAGAAAGTAGATATCTCCTTTTTTAACACCTCCTGGGGTTGGTTCGGGAGTTCTTATACCTCTTCAACGTTCCACGTGAACTCGCAAATCTTGTAGATCGGCTATTGCTACTAAGGGAAGCCATAGAGCTAGGCATTGCGTATTTAAAACTATAAAGAATACGCTAAGTTGTAAGTTCTAGACATGAAATAAGCCTGCGCTAAAGTTAGAGAGCGCGTAGACAAGCTAGTAATATACCCTAAGCGTATTCTTATGTCTGTCCACGACCAAGTAAGTTCAAGTTTCACTATGGAATTCGATAGCGTAATCAAATGTAGTATTTTATATCGTCATGTTTACACAACCAGGGACTCTTGAACTATCCGAAGAGGTGTTGTTGATAAGCAGGTTTTGTTATCCCTTGATTTATATAGGTGGGCGAGTGTACATGGGATTTACATCGACAATTTTAACAATGTGTACGAAACGAAACGAACACATTGTAGCAGAATGTTGGGTAGATACAAAATAATAAGGGCCTCCTCTATGGCAAGGAGAGAAACTGTCAACAAACTCGGGAGCTGCTCACCAAACCAACAACCTCAGTCAAGGAATCAAAACACGGCGATAACTTCAACCCGCGCTCCGACCTCTGTTGCCGCATTCATCCAGTACCCCAATTACCCAAGTCGCCCATGCAGATTTCGTTATACAAGATACATAATCGTGTGTAGGAGGTAGATTTGTAGGGAGATTGAAATTAAGGTTCCTCCCTCCCCATCGGTAGTTTTTGGATATTGATGTCATATATTTATTTATTTATTTATTTATTTTATTGTAATTAAGGCCAGTGAAGGGCACAATGCCCTCTTTAGTTTGATGAGTGATGATTGATGAATGATAATGAGGAAGGGAGGAGGGGAAGCCTGGTACCGGCACGTAGCCTACTCCTGCCGAAAAGTATCTAGATGACCATCGGCTTTACGTCCCATCCGAAAGGATTGTTATGATGTCATATAATACTGTTACTGTTATATACCTATTTGAATATTTGTTACCCTTCATATTGATGGGATCTCAACCCTTGGTATAGGTAAACATTGTGGTGGGAGTGAATACTAACACATTTGGGGAGTGTATTGATTTTCATGTTTATTTAATGCAACTGCCGAAATGATTACACACTAAATGCAGACGTGATCTCTCACACATCAGAACGTATGTTCAGCACCCAAATGGCAGCCTTAATACTAGGCGTATCTCTACGTATCGATCATGCGCCGTAACATCTACCTCAATATCTGTGTTGCGAGGCTTGCCAAACAACCCACGTCTCTTCTCTCTTCTTTACTAACAATATTCCGTGAGACGGTTACGTATGTATGAGAAACGACTCCCATTAAAATCGCATTTCTCCGTCGTTCAATGTAAAACACCCGATAAATCCCCCCTGGTCACGGGCTATGGGTCATGGGGTCTGTGCATGAGTCCGTACTACAGCCAGGTAGGCAGTTCATTCATGTGAGAGGTGCGACCGCGCGTATTTCCCCCGTCGACCAATAGGAAGCGCTGTTTCTGTGACCCGTAGTAGCATCGACCCCCGGCCGCCGCTCCAACTGCAACCTGCAACAACAGTGATTGTGTTATACACGGACACGCGACCCCGACAACTAGAAATAGCACCGCAGCTTTACCTCGCTGTTATGATGGTGTTCGACAAGCTAAAGTACATGCGTTATTCGAACCAACGAGCCTTAGTTCGTTTCATTTGGAGGTTTATTCTTCTCTACCTAGGCAATCCAATGGTGTTGCTTCCCGGTAGCTTCAAGCGATGACTTTATAAAACCACAGTATAGGCAACCCAAGACTACCTTACATATGCTTTCGTCACATCCGGGGTATTCCTAGGCGATCACGATCGGTATTTGCGCGCTATTGTCTCGGGCGGTCCGCTGGTTGGCTAGGAATACCCCGGATGTGACGAAAGCATGTGTAAGATTGTCTTGGGTTGCCTATATAAGAATTCATACAGTACTCAAGCTATTTTCTTCCTGCAAACACTTGCGCGCACAGATCCTATGCCCTGGGTGAAGTCGAAGAGCCGATCAAGTAGTACTACTACAACTTGAAATAGTTTTTGTTATGTTAAAAAGAGCGTATGTCAACCCAATCACCGCTACGCCGCGCTAGTGTTGCCGATGCGCCGGTTGTCCGATGCTATATGAGTTTCGGTACTCTGTGGATTCTTATACTGTGACAAAACTATCATTGTTGGGTACGTACGTCATCAAGCAATGCTGTTCGATTGTCCGATTCCGAAACTCCAGTGTCTGTGATATAATACCCACATTACACGGTTCAATACTTTCGTCAAACTTTTTGAATTCAAAGACAAAAAAGCATCAATTAATAGAAGCTATATTGTTGCAGTTTTTACCAAACTGTCTTTGATTCGCTTTTGTTCTTGAATTCAAAAAGTTTGACGAAAGTATTGAGCCGTGTAATGTCGGCATTACGCGATGTAGCTCATCCAGAGGCGGACACCCCCACGTGGTGGTCGTACTACTCCACTCTACTCCCAGCGTAAATCGATCACTGGAGTCGCTCCACTGCTCTCCATTGCTGCCATTGGTTGACTTCTCATGCTCATACAGTGAGGCTCATCGAGACGATACTGGGTTATCAAGCACGACGATGAAGAACAACTATACGTAGCTGGATTACCTGGGTTCGATTCTCAATCGGGGGATATTGTATTCCTATTTACGTCACATCGCATGTATAACGTGTCCTTGTCTATAGTTGTACATATTAGATGAGTAGTGCTGTTATATAGTTTGTGGAGGTGGTCAGTGTATGGTTTAAATATTTATATTACAATACAAGATAAATACAGGGTAAACACATATACACTTATTAAAATCCCGTTATCGTGACAAACATAGTTTGAGCTTTACAATGTGAGTAATGGGATATTACAGCGCGATTACAGCGGCTGATGGTTGTGATTTGTTTGGTTAGTATATTCCTGCACTTCTACCCGCAAAGAGCAAACGCGCTTAACTCCAACGTAGGTCTATACGAACAGAACAGTGCATGTGATTTACTTTCTTACTGTTGGCATGACACCCCCTATAAACATTTCACAAACACCCTTGCCTATTCCGCTAATGCATTTATATTGGCCATACTGTGAAAAGGGTGGAATTCGGTATATCAACATATTTTACGAAGAGTGTTTCAAGTTTCCGACTAAACGATCATTATGTAGATGTTCCTCTGTTTGCAAGGGGTTCACTCTCGGATAATGCCTTTTTGAGTTTTTAGCTTAAAAGATTATGTACCAGCATTTTCAAAAGTAAATCCCTTAGCTAGCCTTGTTAATAATTGTGTACGCTTTTTAATAACTTGCGCACAGAAAATACTTACGGCTATGCATAATGGATTTGGCAAAACTGTTTTAATAAAATATGTAAGATGCTCACCTGTCAGAGACAGAATTAATTGCGTGTAATAGAAAGACGGATGCGAAAAATCCACCCAAGCTAGGACATGTACTAAATATATTTTATATATGTATTTTATCCACGAAAGCTTCTAGGATAAATGTATATTTATTTACATACGTATATCCTACAAGGAACAACTTTCTCTCTTTCGCCAGTTTTTGCCAGTATATTTCTTGTTGGGTGGATATACGCCTATACAATGGAATGGGCCAGTTATACTTTGAAAGCACCTCTCCCAAGTCGGACATTTTCAACTGGATAACATTCGCTTCCCAGTGGATAGGCGGTCGCAACCGAGTCGTTTTTAATAACGGCTTCAACAATGTATATTGTCGACTCTCCGACGTACACACTGAATAGATGAAATGTGTTAAATCACATTCAGTCCTTCGCGCATACATTCACAGTCCTCGCCAATGCGTCGCGACGCTTCTGACGTCACACATACACGTCATCAACTATCAGACGATGACATTTCATCTAAACACAACCGACTTGAATTGTTTGATGGACGTTCTTCGTTGATCGATGTGACGTCAGTCGTCAGTTACAAAGCCCTGAGAGTTCTGCTCCCCCGCTTAGCTCATCAACATTGAAGAGGTTTTCAAGGTATTCCCCAGTCATTTCCAATGCTTGGATTCCGTCCTGGCAATTCCTTCCTAGCTGTTCAAACAACCCCCTACAAAAAGAACACGTTCGAACGCAAAAAAATGCAGTGTTTGCATTTGTTTGCTATAGAATAGTGTGGTAATTAATAGATCATATTGGATACGTTATGATTTATGATGTGCCATGTCAGTAAGTACGATTTAAATTCTGACCAGCTTTCGGGTCCTTTTAGTCGGGAAATCATTGATGCTAATTGCCGAAGAAAAAAACATTAGTGAGGCGAAACCCATCCAGTGCACATGTTGTTGTTTCAATCACGTAATGTAATTTATTGTAACGATTTGGTTTATTTTATTGAATGAATGTAGCTAGTGTAGCTGTAGCCATCAGCTCAAAACATCGAAACATTTAATTTGAGTGGTTTTTTGTGTTCATTGTCGGTTTTGTGTATCGGTCGAAAGGTTATCTACATTAGTTACAGCTGACAGCCATAAGTACAGTGATAAGAGTTAACACAAATGTAGCCGCTTGACCTCTGGAGATTTTTCGCCGGGTGCTTAATTAACTTTTAGCTTCAAATAAACTTAATAAGTAAACGCGGGCATAATGTGATAAAGATTGCGTTAAGGCCTTCAGGGAGGAGAGACCCAACACGAATGGTTAACACGCGTTGTTAGATGTTAATGGAATGGCCTCACTTTAAGATTGGAACAGGATTTAGAAAAAAAAATGTTGTGTTTAGCCTTTATTTAGCTTTTTGGGTCCTTCACACTAACTCAACTTCGCGTGAAATAGAATATTTGTGTTTTGTGACGATTGGTTGATTGTATTTTGTTCTTTCGTATGCAACTATACCAATCTATACATTTCCATGTACTGTTTTATTTTACCCCAAATAGCAAGATGTGTAATCAGTAGGTCTATACCCTCTAACTAAGCGTTGCGAATGCCTCTTAGGACTTCGGACCTGGTGGTCATTGCATTTAAATACAAATGAATATTTTTATTTCAGAACTGTTCGCTTTTCAAACGCTCTGATTCTAGTATTTTCCTCCTGCCACCCGTATCGGTGACCTTTCACATAGTACCATAGTAGCGATGCCATCCATTGAGACTTGAGAGGACCCCGACTGCGGCCAGTTGATCTCAAAGACCCGAAGAGCTTATCATCGTCATTGCTTGTGAACTTTGCTCTCACAATGGCCATGTGTTCAGGAAAACTGTCGGTCTTAGTTCCTCTTCCGGTTCCGAGCAGCTCTGTGTAAGCTCTTATGAGCTTTATGGATTAATTGTTCGTTGAAACTGTTCTAATCCTCTTTGAAAGAGGCCGATTAATAATGGACATCTGGGTCGGTCGGCAAACTCGCTTCTTGTACGGATCATATATACGATAATCCGCAACTCCCAGAGATATTTTAAGAGTTTTATTTAATTTACAAAGTATTTTCATTTAATCGTTCCCTTTTCTTTATAACTAGAACGTCAAGAGTGATCCTAGGTTTCTCAAACTTGTCTTTTACTGTCCTTGTTGTGGAGATGTCGACATGAAAAAGTGTATTCACTAAGTTTTTTTCCTGAACTTACAGTGGTAAATTAATGTAGCCTATTGAACGAATTATTGAGCGCATTGTGATTTCTCGGGGCTGTATATATCCTTGTATAGCGTCATGCAAGCCGTTAGATAATGGGTTATTGCGGCCATTATCGTTGGACAGGAACACAAAAAGCATTTTCCAATTCATCTGGAGCCTCAAGCCGGTTGGGTTCAGCCTGTGCACGCTGAATGTTTGGTAATAATTACTGTGGAAATATCTTCACATGGATCTTTTCATTAGTTTGGTGGCAGCGAACTTTGTTGTCTCTTTGCTCGCGTGGCGGGAAAACGCAACACTGGAACCTCCCGCTGAGAGTGACTCGTTTAGTGGTGCTACTTCCGGTCATCCTGACGAGCGTGACTCCCAGCTTCCGGTTGTGTCGATCTCCTCGACCCCCCCCCCCACGCAATCAGTGCACTGCACCTTGGTCTGTAGCACTGACTGACCGTGCGGCTCTCAGGTCATCTCTGGAGGAGAAAATGTCGTTATTAGATAAGTAAATGCGTGAGTAATACATTGGGTCTAGTTAAAATAGTTTGCCATCACAGTGATACCATACTGAAAAAACTTATGATGCCTTTAGATGAGGGACAGCGTTATAAAATACAAACATCATGGATCGATTTGAGTGTTTTTTTTCTTTCTTTTCCACCTGGCAGTAATTGACGTCACTACAGGGGAATCTACCTGACTGACTGGGTTGACTCATATTAGTCACAATAGCTTATGATATTCATTAACGCCCAATGGCGCTCAAGAAAATGTGATCCTTGTTCGTATTATTAGTACTCACAAAAGTGAAAATGTGTTTACGTTCTTGCTTACACCACTCACGCTTGCTTTTATTTAAATATTCTAATTTACTAATTGGGTTTGGTGTTGTGACTATTAAATGAGGGCATACAAATGATAACTTGTACGTGCATGAACGGCAGTATATCTATGTAATGCATTGCATCTAAAAATATAACAAGTGTTATGCAAAGTGTAACCATGTAACAAGTTCATTGCCATGAAAGATGCAAGGCCTGTGGAGAAGAGACTCATAAATATTCGTTAGCTCCATATTCAAGTCTGGGCTGGCCCGGTTTTTAACAGACTCCCATCTATAACTACGCAAGCCGTTGACTACTTGGCTAGCACTGAAGACGCTATAACTTAGCCTTTTTTTTGTTCGCCTTTCTTATTTCTGTCTGCAACCCTTTCTATTCTGACTTAACTGTAAAGTTCTGGTATTTTGCGAACTTTATTACTCAAAGAGTATCTAAAAATATCGACGGCAGGATGGCGAACAGACAGACAAACTCGCCGTTTAGGTTTAAAAGTCGATGTGCTAAAAAGTCGAGTATCCAAAAATATCGACGACAGATCTGACTAAGACACAGGCATGTTGCCGTTTATACTGTAGAGAGGTCGTATCCACAAGTTCTAAGTGTTAATAATTCTATCGTAATAAATACGTGGTAGACGGGGTGGTGCACTTCAGGGTGCCCACCTTGCAAGCAGGGGGTGGGGCTCGATACTGTTGCTGGCTCCATTTTGTTATTTATGAGGCGACGGCCTCTGTTCAATGTGTCGTCACAATAACTTGGAAATATTATAGCTACATTTCACATGTATCAATGAATAACAATAGCGATACGATGATGACGAGAATAGCAGGGATATACCGTGGCCAATTGTCGTGAACTGTACGTGTAGGTTCAATTCCCGCTAAAATGTATGTTGGTCAACAATCATATATTCATTTCTGCACGAGTTCTGCACATTATTAATTTTTGATTGAGACAGTAACGTAAAAGAGACAACGACGAAATGTCAGCATTTTGTTTGTTTGCTGAGTTTGTTTCCGGTAAAGTCATGTGCATTTCCGACATCTCCAGGTTTTGGACGCAATTGTAGTTGAATGTGTCGTAGACTCAATCTACGGTGCCATTTACCTCTTTCCCGAAACCTTTATGTAACCGTTTAAGTTGGCAATAGTTTAGTATTTTTGCTGTGTTACCAGTTAACCTGTCAGTTTACACAATAGCAGGTTTTCCGAACTATTTAAAGCTTTGCGTGTAGCGCGAGGTTCACCCCGTCTAAAGTTGAAGAATGTGAGCCCAGCTCGCCGAAGTCAATATTTCTGGTTGGGCCATGGCGTCACGACCCTCCGCGTGATTGGCGTTCACTTGAACGCGATGTCTTCGGGGCGCTGTCTTGTCTTGACTACCACCTTGTTACTATGTATGTTAGATCCACTGGGGGTTGTTATATTAAAATACCTTCCGCTAGCTTGCTTGCTTCCTTGCTGGAAAGGAAAAGAGACAATTTCTCATCGCCTCATCCGCTAGAGCTAGCCTAACATTCTTGAGTCTTGCAATCTTCGCGCTTTGTTTTTAACTCCGCTGCCGTCCATCTCCCCCGGCTAGGAGTTGCGGGGTTGTATTTGCCGAGTGTAAATACCCTACACAAGAGCTGTAGGCCCGGACCAAGCAGGAGTTTGTCAGTCTTACGAGCCCTGAAGCGGCCACAAGAGTCGAGTCTCTATCCCAATAACAAGATACGTTAGCTTTTAGTTTGCAACAAAGTATCGTGGAAGTTTGGAGGAAGTTGAGTGAATGAAGTTTAACGGCAATCAGCGCCTAAAGGTATTTGCAATGTAATTCAAAGGTGCAGACAATTGTGGCAAAAAGTGTAATTCGTATGTCCGGGCGCTTACTTCTTTTTAACCCTAATTTCTCAAGGCTTTCAATTCATAACTGGGACAAAGTAGCAATTTCCATGTCAAGAAATCAATTTATGGGACGTCAAAAACTTGGAACTGGTGGGAAGTCTCCATAGTTACAACTTTTCCTCTCATATATTATCAGCAACGTTATTTTGTTGGTAACCTGTGACATGTCCAATATGTTTCATCGTTGTCCTGCCGGCTTTTAAGTTCACCCAACTTGTGTCCCACCCCAGGCAGGCAGGCGATATGAAAACAGCTCAACAACGGCTGGGTTATGTCGTAGCCCGGCAACCCCATCCGAGTATCTCTCTCGAAATTGTGGCCGAAACTAATATGTCAACATGGAAACAGTTTAATGAAAACTCCTCCTTGTCGACTACGGCCGGAACACTCTGAGCTGTGTTCTGCGGTCGTGCTCACTGCCCTCTCGTGGTTTCCGTTCTCTGTCCCACCGCCGCCTTCCATACATCACAGCCTTGTCCTTGTCCTTGGGCAGCGGAGATAATATATTGGAACTGAAATTAACATGCGTAAATCATAACCGTTGCTACGCATGCGCACCGACCGACAAAGCTCCGGTCCGGCTGAAATGTTTTGATTTCCTCAGCCATAGTGTGTTTCGTGTGTAGTATACAAACATTGCGCCCTCGCGTGACTCAGGGCTCAACTACCACCTATCACCAACTCCTCCCTCCACACGCACCGCCCAGTGACCGATTGCTCAACCAGGGTTTCAGTGCATATAGGTCATTCATTGCTCGTGCGTAGAGTTGGAGCCTCGGTATCTTTTGTCAACGATGCTGATCGTGACGATGAGTGGGGGTTGATTGAAGGAATAAGTAAACGGTGACTTTGGAGCCGTCCTAGCAACGAGACACTCAATAAATTCAAAGTTGTTCTGAATCGGCCTTGTTGATTGTATAGCATCTGTCCGCAGGTGTTCGCACTGTCCAATCACTGATTCATGTGTTTCATATTTGAAATATCGATCTTTGATTGGTTGTCGCTCACTCGTCGATGGTGTTCGGAGCCTACAGGGTTGGTTCCCCTGAAAATCAGTCTTGTGGCCAGCCAGGGTGGGGTAGCTGGAGCTCTTTCCACCCTCACACTCTGCTCCAGCCACCGGTTGAGACATTCCTTTACGGTATTCTCGGGCGCCAAGAATACTTACGCGCAACGCAAATGTGAATACTGAAGGTGTTGGAATGGGTTTTATGCTCGCATCTATGCACCGTATGTGAATCATATCGTATAGAGAAACACGATATTGGGAGAACGCGAGGTATTTCAGATAAAGTGTCTCTCTTACTGATGTAGTTGCTGTGCAGCCCGTGTGGCCTCCGCTATAGCCCACAAGACAAACTGATCCCATTATAGGTCACAGACCCCACTGTTACGTCTTGTTGTGTCTCTTTACATTACAATAAATACACATTCTTTTGCTAGTTTTCAATTTTGTATTTATTTATTTATTTATTGACTGTATTAATTTCATGTACAACTTCGAGTTCCTGGAGAAGATGTAAAGGAAATTGAGAGTAAGGTATAAGCTAGGGGAAGAACGTGAATTATTTCATACTTTAAAGGAGGGGAGGGTGACTCAAGGGGAGAAGTATAGACGGTCTTCGATACTTGCACCCACTCAGAACGCAGTGCGAGCTCTACTGTTCTCAGGGTGAAGATTGTGATATAAGTTCGTTTCATTGCAGGACAAGCAAAGTTTCAACAGGCACCATATTGTATCTTGTCATTGCTATAGGTTTACACAATCAGGAACTACTGATACAGAAGGTTTATTGATTTATATAATATATCGGAGAGTGTGTGTACTTGATTGTTTATTGATATCTGTCAGAAGTATGTAACACGTCTTATTTATATGTTTACAATTTACATACAAGGCAAACATGCTTATAATAAACATCCAGTGCAGCCTTCAACATGGTATAAGCTTCAGTACAAGACAAGACGATGCAGGCTGGAATGGAATGGAATGGAATGGAATGGATTGATATATTATGCTATACAGGAAGTCAAATTATTTTCCAATGGCGCATTATATTTCAGAACGACGTTTTTATGATAACAACCCTTACAATTTTTCAATCAGATATAGGGTTATAGCCTATTAGCCTACATAAAAATGAAGAAATTGGTCGTTAGCTTTGCATTGATACAACCTTTGTAGCCTGGGGGCAACGGGGAAAACTAAAAGAAAGAAAAGCTCGGAAAATATGGAAGTTAGTGGCATCCTGCGGCTTAGCATGGTAATCTCATCTCACAGTTTATTGCCACTAGTCGGGGCAGATGTTGGGTTGCTCTGTACTCGACCAAACAACGGCAGCTGTTGCTCCTACCCTGCCACCCCCACACCCTCATTAGCATCGCCCGTACAATCAACGCTCATTGTCACCACAGCTGTAGACCCGAGTCTTGGAAGAAAATATGCACTTGCCTTGCCTTGCATGGGCGGTATCGATTACACATCTCAATATTCCTCTCTCGAACCGCTCTAGAACTCCAGACCGCCCTTTGGTCGTTATAACAAGTCAATCCATTTTATCGATCTCTCATCATGCAGATTTCTCCTTCAGAAGCGTTGTAATTACAAGGGGAGTTTTTATTTTAGACTATATTATCACACTTTCTTATACTTTTGATTACTAGTTCATCTTATTACTAAAACATCTCATAAGGTCGCTTTGCCAACAGGTAAGAAGAGATTTAAAGTTGGATACAGTAGGGAATAATAAAAGTTGTTACATGGATTATTTCCATTGCAGGATGGCCAAAATGTGTCATGAAAAGAGAAATTTAAAAACTTGGTAAAACCACGACGTTTCACCCCTCGGGACGGGGGAGTTCATGCTGTAGAAACATCCCCAGTAGATCTCAGCTCAGTAAAACATATTACTCACTGTCTTGTGTTAATTGTACCAAGAGGTTGCGCTTAGAACGTGCCAGCATTTCAATTATTGGATATCATTCCATATACAAGTAGTAACTGTGCCCGGGGCTGCTTCAGACAATGACGCGAATAAGAAACTCACTGTGGGTGTATTCCATCCCCGTAGGGTTCCAATTTGTGTTATTGCATAAAAAAAAAAAAAATAGAGGGATAATTTCGCGTCGCGACGTTGGTGATTGTTCTTCGCGTAATCGAGACGAATTTCGTCTGAAGTTAACGGTCGGGGGTGCATGACTCTTTATTTAGTGAGGCGGTTCCCGGAGGTCGGGTTGCTCCAGGAACTGAGTGAGGTTCCCCTAGGATGTACCGGGAACCACCGCCGACTATAGCGCGACGCGCGGGGGTTTCACGGGGTGTGGGGACATGCTGGCACGTAGTGTACCCCTAGTGAAACGCTTCGAGGTTTCTGTACTGTGTTTCACCACATCAGGTTGTTGTGCATATATTGCCAAAGTTAGATAAGCATATATTGGAACAAAGAAACGAGCACAAGAAAGAACACTAAATTCTCTAAGGGATGACATATTATATTTTGGTTTAATTTTTTAAATAAACCAATTTTAAATGACAGAACTCCCGGGGGTTCCTCATGGTAGGTAATAGGTATGCAGCCACAAGTCCTTCGAGAAATCAGAAAATACCATTTGAAATCGAGCAGCCGTTTCCTTGTAGCACCTATAGGGTGTACACCCGATGCGTTCATCTGCCTGCCTGTAGTAGTTACCCTGTTTGGGTTGCGGCCCCCCCACCTCGATGATCGATACTTAATGCCACCGCGAACACTCTGGGTTACTTCTCAAGACAACACTCATATTTTACACCCGGAAGAAAAATGTTTTCCGTCATTTCCAGATAACAGTAGCGATTTGAAGAATTTCATCAATTTCGTGTCCGCCGTCAGGATATTGCTAACGTACTTTACGAGAACAATGGAAGACGTATTATGTCTAGAGCGGTGCGCGAATCTCGCCGTTTCCGAGAAACACGCTTCGTTTTGTGAGAAACTCGCACTCTTACGATTATCTTGGTTCAGCGCCCGTGTGATGCGGGGATGAAAGGTTAAACCAAAGAATTAGCTGGGTTCTTGGGTGTAACAGTTGGATCTAGTACGTTTTCCGTGATGTCCACTGTTCTTGCTGGCGCCATATTCTGTAAGTTTCTATCCTATATCCTGCGATGAATTCCTCCTGATTTAGGAGTTTTCCATCAATATTAGATTACTTCCTACAACACAATTTTGAATTCAGGCAGAATCCGTTTCAGGATTAGACAATAACGAAGTTACAGAATAGAACCAGCTGAAGAGCTACTAAACATCCTTATATCCTGATAGGGTCACACGTCATGGGCCCTACTACGTCACAGTCCTGCAGCGGACTGATAGGGTCACACGTCATGTGCCCTACTACGTCACAGTCCTGCGACGGCCTGATAGGGTCACACGTCAAGGGCCCTACTACGTCACAGTCTGTGTTTTCACAACGAGTCGTACCTCAGTGTTGAGCGGCCTCTGTCATCGAGAACCACCTAGATGAATAAACTAAGAGGCGGATGATTCTCTCGTCCCCTTTCTCATGGATTTCTCAGTCTTTTATCTTGAGGAGAGCAGATCAAGAGCCTTATTCAAATCTTTTGTGGAGAGAAATAAAAAGACTGCTGAAGCCATTGCTTTGGCCGTGTACGAAACGCTGATGGCTCCCACTACTATTATTTCCGATAAAACTGATTGGACGCCGGGACTCCCCCCACCCCCTCGTGTGTAGCAGCGCGCTGGCTCTACACTTTATAAGGTGGTTCCGAGGCTCTACTGTAGATAAAACTGACAACCCAAACACTAGAGTTGCGTCCTTGGTGGCTACGAATATTAATGGCTATGCGTAAAATCTTTCGGCTAAAAGTCTCAGATTTGAACGTTCTACGTCGGCCCTGTGGAGCTGTGGTTGGCAGCAGTGGCCGAGGCATAGCTGGGTTTAGGGTATTACACCTCAAGCCTTCCTTTCGATGTTAATCAAATGATCGATTCGGAAGCAATCGATGTAATATCGAAATAAATCGAAAAAGTTCGGTTTTAGTTTTGCTGTGTAAGCAAGCCATAATTCAATGGACGCGGCAATACCTGACAGCCAAGTTTTAATCAAGACTCTGGCCGTGAAAACCTGCAAATTTCGTTAAACTGAATCTATAGGCCTACTGCTTCTGAAATTAAATTAAAATTCCATTATTTTGTATAAACACAAAGTACGATAAACGAGCGGACTAGTATGACGATATTTATTTTATACGTTTGGTATGGAATGTGTATGATCGAAACGTTTGATCAGTCAACGATCTACTGATATGGTTTTATTTGCCGTAAGGTTGAATGATTCTGAGGATCGCTTCACATGATGAAAGTGATTAGTCTGAAGGTGAATAAAATAGTACGTCGCGTGTAACTCCTTGACCACAATCTCGTGTTTGTCACATTTGGGTACTTATACTTACTACTTACCGAATGGAATCTAGAACTTTTATACCAAAAGCATACTGCAAGTTTCACCTGGGATGTATAAAGCTTTCCGAGTTCTATGCTTGCTCGGCGATAAGAAGCTTAAGAGTTTCAAAAGTTATCAAGAAAACTTTCCTAAGTTGTAGAGAACGTCTCGTTGGAGGGAATATTTCCACAAACAAGACTAATTCTGATTATGTGGGAACTAAAAACTGAGGCGCTAGTTGTGATAAATGAGAGAATGGAAACCGCCTTTTCGTGTTTCTAGTCTTACGTTTATTAACATGGCGTTTACACTTTTAGCTGTAGGAGAATGTGAGAAGTCTTTGCATGAGAAGAATTGCCTTGTATAATAGAGACAGCGTTCATTGGTTGTTTTAGAGCTCAGATATAAAGATAGTCTGGGTGCCCCCTTTTTCTTGCCTAAAAAATTAACTCAAATAATTTGCAACGAGCGATGCAAAACAGATGACAGTACCTGTATGTGGTGACTGGTGTATGCAAGTTCTTCTCATGTGAATGGTTTTTCTCACACATTTTCCCCTGTGTGTTATGTATTATTTATGGGGCTTACAATTACGATCTTAGGCCCATGCTAACCTATATCCCACATTATACCATCGCACATAACATATGAATTGTGCTGATTGGCCTAGACGCACAAGGGACGCTGCATCCCCAATCCCCATGTCATTCAATTAAGTGGTTGATGGATGGATGAATGCTCATTCAAGAAACAATGCCGCACTCATAATCTTCACCGTGAGAGTTATCAATGAATCTGTCACTTCTTGATGATGTGTCCTCATCAACACCTCGAGGTCATGTGCGCCCACAAACAGCGGCAATAACAATCAGGCGTTATGAGAATGTTTATGTTTAAATGACAGTCACATTTATGTAGCATTCCCTCATCACTAAACACGTAAATGCATATAAACGTGATTGAAGGTAACGCACGATTTTTTTTTCTTGTATTTATTATAATTGCATTGTCTTAGAAAGTTTTGCGGGGGAATAAGATATTCATTGACTAAATAAGTATAAGCTTACTGAATGTCAGAACCTACTAATGAAGACATTCTAAGATAATTGCCTTTCATAGAACCCACGTTGCAATTTGTTCTGAGTACCTTTACCTATGCAGTCGTCTTCACTTGCGAAACGAAGCTTTTTTTCATTGCAAAGGAAAGAATGCTGCATCTTTATAGTTGTGTGTTGTAATAATGTATGCGTGTTTCTTCAAAACAATGTTGTTGCGTTTAGCAAGAGTTTTTAATTTAATTCTTTTTGCAACTGTGAACTGAGACCGCCATGAAGTTGTACATACAGAATGGTACTCGAGGGTGTTGTTTAGTGTCCGCCAAGAGGCAGAGAAATCACCCCTATGCGTGCTTTATAATCATAGCGCGTATCAAGAACAGTAGCCTACACCATACCTGCAGACAAACACGTGCGGTATTGCACCAGTGAAGCAGAACGAGTGAACATTTGATTTATTACGTTCGAAAATATGAAAGATTATTAGGTCTAAACTCTAAAGGTCTCTCACACCAAGAAGTAAGATAGTGTCGCAGGGGAGTCAGTACCGCCCACAATTATTTTCAAACTTAACAAGTGCGAATCACTAACGTTTTTCCCGATTATCTAGTACAATTTGGTTGCGTTAAGTGTTTTGACGAAAACCTGTTTGCACGTTTTCTCAAAAAACTTACCGCAACCAATTTGTACTAGATAATTTGGAAAAACGTCAGTGATTCGCGCTTGTTATGTTGGAAACTAAATATTGGCGGTCCTGATACTATCTTACTTCTTGCTGTGAGAGACCTACCTTTACGAGACTGCTGCAATTGTGAACATCCACTTTTGGCTCCGAGTGTACAACTTCCCACTCTCAATGGGAAGTTACCCGCTAACTTTACTCTATAACTTAAGGCGTGTTTACGTAATGGGAATGCTTCAGTGAGTTCACAAAGCACAACAATTCGCAGTTTACTTATTAGCACTAGTTCGAGTCTTTAGTGAATTGACTTCGCTTAAGGAATGTATTTAGAGCCAAGAGTTTTGCCATGCTGCATTGTACTGTGGGTACCGTAGTACGCAAAACCAATCAGATCGACTTACGTGGGGAAGTGGCAAGCAAATTATAGCCAGTAAGTATCGTGGGGTTATACTATGTTCTTCATACGGGTCGGGCATTCTTTACTCCCCAGTAAACAAACACATCACTGTTTTCTTATTTCAGTCAGTCATTTATATTTGTACCAATTTCTTTTTTAAATGAAAATACACCCTCTTTTTAAGCTTTTTTTATTCCAAACTCAAGTGGTTTTGTTTCTACAAATGTGCGGTACACAATTAGCGGCGTCTACATCCGTGAATGATTGTGCCAACATAGGCGACGTGCTCGACTGAAGTAGTAAAGAAGGCAATACCATCAATGCCTGAGGCTGTTTTCATTACACTTCAACCCTCCGTATCATATCCCGCGAGCTATGCCGTATCAATTAGAAGGCTCTCTCAGTCTCAACCATAATGAATTGGGACGATCTACGCTTAAGTAGTCCAAGAACGAACCATTTGACCCAAATACTATCGGTACAGAATGTCTTTATAACATTGATATGATTATTGCCGTAAGACTCCCCGAATGAGTGCAATTATTTCAAATGTTGTGTTATTATAATTAATGGTAGCGTTATAGTTTCTAAGATTTTATACATTAATTTAAAACGTACTTTAAAGTAAACCAAAATAAGTAAATCTAGAAATAAACTGTATCCACTTTCAATCGTGATCCACGTCGCTGCTCCAACCCCACGTTATAGTTCAACGCTTCGCCAACAGGTGGTGATGATGCCAGCAGATACGCGTTAGTCAATGCTCTATAATCAACGTTACCTACCGGTACATTGTGGTAACTACTAATACATTGTGAGTGATTAAGCTTTGAGAAACATCGTTTTTAGGTTTGATTGCAATTTTTTAGAATTAATTGATTATAATGATTAAATCGTGATCAGGTTTCATTCGTTTTAGCAGCTGAAAGTAGTAATTTTATTTATATTGGTGGTTGTAAAAGCAAGTGAACCACTGTCCACGCATCACCCCTAAAATAAGAGTGGACCAGTCCGGATGCGCCTCGTGGTTTTAGCGCAGACTGAAGTGTGAGCCTAGCGAGCAAACAGGAGCTACAACGCACTTGTGCAGGATTTCGGTTGTTTTAATGACCCATTGAGGAGACTTGTTCCTCGCACTCGCTTCGATCCGGAATCAATTATCTGTGAAAGGGTAGCTACGTAATAACATCACCACACGTCCTCGAGTTATTGGGATGACTTCATACTTTGCAAAGTAGAATTGATTAATTGAGCAACAGAAATTCATTTCCACAAGTGCAGATTTAATATATAAAAGTTACATACATGAATTGCACACTGAACAGACCAAAATATCTAAACTTAAACCACAAATATGTGAAACTAGGAATACAAAGGGTAAATAACAATGGGCCCAAAGTGCAACCTTGAAGTACTCCTGACAATTCGCACTCCGTTGTCGATCTCCACCCATCCATCAGAACTGCGTGTGTGCGTTGTCTTAGGTAACGTGTTAAAGATTCATACAATTGACCACATGTGCCGAACCCTGAAGAGTGAATCTGGTTCGTCATTAGCGCAGTCGTACCAAGAAGTGGAAGAAGCCTTTCATCAAAACTAAAGTGAATTCTTTATTTTAGTCTCCGATCTAGCTAGTTACATCTGAGTCAGTCAAGCCGGCATATCCTGCCACTTATCAACGTCTGAGCGCCTCGCTTTGTATGTAGTAATATCACTTCTCATTCATCGAATTTGCCAGACCATTAATTCAGTTGGCACCCTTCGTCTTTCAATCACGCTATCGCCCTTATCACTCTCTTCCCGTTCCCTTTCCCTTCAGACGTTTCGTTTAATTATTTCTTTCCTTCTTTCTTCTAATCTCGCCTCTCTCTATCCAACCCGTTCGTTCACTTGGTCTTACTGTGTGATCTGTTTTTGGCTCGCGGCTTACAAGTTAATCTGCTCGATATGTCGTTAACACGAGGAGTGATGAGTTTTCTGCACCCGCGGGCGGTTCTTGCTTCTTGCGTCGTTGATGCCAGTGTTTATCCCTGTGGTCCTCCTCTCATAGCAGAACCACTGCTTTCAGTTATATACTGGTTTACTGACGTCAAACGTATATTACTAATTAAATAATTTCATCATGCGTAGTTATGGACGGTCACCAGACGAAGCATTTACCCGTGCACGCGTCTGAAAATTGTAGTCGGTACTGCATAGTATTGTTGTTGGAATGTAGGGCATATTAATGCATACATGGTGGAGGCTGCAGTCATTGTGTTTTCATACATCAGTTGTTCAAGTTGTAAAGGTGAATCCTTTGATTTGTTGCCCAACTATTCAGTATGTGCATCTACAATTTAGTTCTAGCACAGTTTGCGATCTATGTTCGCTCCCCCGCTTGGAACTATGAACGACGTGGAATGTGAATGAAACTCAGTTCGACGTTCAATTGATGTCGATATGAGGTGGATTTAATTTTGTGCGGGAGTTCTATTTAATTCGGCGCAAAGTTTTTGATGTTATTAGAAAAGTGTCTGTTTGAGGTCCCGACCGGGTTAGCTGGGCAAACGAGGGGTGGTGGGTCGGGGGTGTCCGCCCCGTCGTATTTCCGGTGCTTAACGCGAGGCTGAGGGGGGAACAGAAATTGAATCGGATCTTCGGGATATTAAATTTCTTCCTCTCATTTGAACATGTTAAATATGATTCCGAGAAGTATAGACGTATATTTTAGCTACAACTGTGATTTCATTTGCTGTCGTCTTACAGATCCCCGCGCGTCTCAATTACTCTTAGCTACATCTGAGAAGTTAATCCGCTGTATCAATCAATCCGTAAAGTAAGCGCTGGATAAAGCCAGAGGTTTAACCGATCTAGCTAAGCCAGTCTCCGAACGAACAGCGAAGTTAAGCAACTTCTTCTCAAGGTGTGTGTGAAACAGGGTTACCGCTCTTGCTGTACTTATTTATGTATGAGTTGAATACATGTATTGAAGGGGTTCGTTGCTTAGAAGACGACTTTAGTGAATGATGGTGTTACACTCATCTAAGGGCCTTGACAACCTATAATAATTCACTTTTTTCGATAAGGAGAGGCAACGTGTTTGATGTTTTTACACCGGCTGTCGTTTCAGTTATTATTTACCCATTGAGTCTTTATATAATCGCTTCGGTTAGCTTCAATGCATTTGCATTAAGTTTCAACTTAATAAAGTTTGGCACAATAATGTAGATCATGAGAATAAACACACCCTTAAACTGGGGGTGACCGCGGTGGACGGGTATACCGGAAGGAGAGCAACCTCATTCTCAAAAGACTCTTTTGATAATTTATTACATTTTAATCTTTCTTCCGGTACATTTCGTTTCTATATATTACGTGTTTCTTGTGACGGGACGCTCGCAATCTCCACCCTCGTTTCCCCTCCACCTCCCCCCCCCCCCCCCTCCTCCCTTGACACGCAACCTAGGTGGCCGGCAGGAGACGCTGGTGTCCAAGCAACAAAGAACCTTTCCCTTATGATAGGGGGTGCGCCCCCCCCCCATGATGTTCATTATATTTCACCTCACCCTTCATCATTTACCCCGCTGCAGTAACAGAACGGACAGTCCCACCTGGACATGAGCATTCATGAGCGTCGATCACAGATTACATTACTGTAATTATATGACTAAGAAAAGATTGAAGCGTTAAATATGTATTTGCATATCCTATTTTTAGCTTTTAAAAAGTTGTGTATACGTATGTAAATAAGATGAAATTATAATCATATTTATTTCGGTGCACTGCTATTTTAGCACGTTTATAATAAATTATATTCCGGTACGTTGTTCAATCAAGAAAACCTTCTCGATGTTCCTATGTAAATCTTTATGTCTGCAACCCAATGCATCGCAGTGACAAACGGCCACGATCATTGTTGGTACTAGACAAGTGTGTTAGAACAAACTGTAGATACTGTATAATATGCAGCCTCACAGTATCTACATCATCACTTGCCAAGCGTGACATGATACTGTCATCAATCATGTACATATGCGACACTTCAGACTGTCTCTCTGTAGAACTTCTTTATATCGGTAGTAGTATGTCGAGCCATCACTTTTAACACAAGTTGTGTGTGTTTTTCAAACACAGGAGATGCTATTAGTTTTAGTTTTGATTGTCATTCATTCATTAGGATCGCGGGTATAGCTGAGCCACTGACTGAATTGAACTGCGCTCTTCAATGAAACCTGCCCAAGATATATATACGGCTTCTGAGTTGTGTAATGCGTGTTGTCAATTGATCGCTCATAGCTAATGAAGTCTGCCCTTGCCCGACCCGACTGAGTGTATTAAGTGTACCGATATACGGCTTCGATCTAATTGATTGCTCTTCTTGTCCCGGGCAATCTGAATGTGGTCGGACGTCAAAGGTCCACCCTGTATACTTGAGCACAGCATCATTATAAGCCACAGCTCCGTCGTTCCCTATAGAAATATGCCTATATCGATTTCAGTGCTGCCTCTTGATATGGCCGTGCTTCCCTTCCCTCCTCAGCGGTCAATCTCTTGACCAATCATTGGAAGCAAGCAAGTATCTTCTTATACCCTGCCTGCCATGCGAAGATCTGCGCTGTACCGGTTGTATATAAGACCCACTTGCGGTGTAAGCGGGTGGAATGTATTGTGGCGGGATGCGGGGAAACTCATCAGTTTTTCACAATACTTTGAGTGAATGTATGATCTTTAGTGTAGCTTATCTGAAGAGGATACGAATTGTTGATTGAATTAGCCAATGTAATTTACATTGTTGAAGATTCATCTCTATCATTTGTAGGCCTACAGATGAGTTTTTCAGATCCAACATCCAACTAATTTTTGATTCGTGAAAGAGTGTACGGTTATCCAGCTAAATAATGTATACAATAATATTTTCTGGGAATTCCAACTATAAATGATTAAAAAGCACAACAGCTTTACCCAATGTGTGTGTGTGTCTTTTTTCAGGACACCAACTAGATTTTGATAGTTGGTAAGGACCTACCTGAGTCTGTTCGTAGTTATACTCAATCGCAGCATTCACCTTATGACTGATGTAGACTCATAAATACACCTTGAGTCAGGATTACCAGCGGCCGGAATCAAACAGGCAACCTTCTGAATAGAGTGTATCAGTGGGTTGGTACTACCACGTGTAAGGGCTCATACGTTATAATTTTTAACCAGTGAAAAACCGGCCCTTATTGTGTTAATTGAAAAGCGAAAGCTACGAGTGCAACGTGTTTTGGGCAGATAATAAACCGCCGCCCCTTGTGTGTGTGGAGAGTGAGTTTGACAGAAGCGACATCGCTTTACAGCCGCGGTGATTATAACACTCGTTGGCTCCTCTGATTTCCGACGCGAAATCAATGAATGTCGAATCACCTCGTTAATGATGTTTGGGTTATTGAATTCCACACTATCGGCTCGCGTACACTCTATGTGTAACGTGCGGGGGGGGGGGGGGGTCTATTCCGGCACCGCGGAGCGTTTTACGAGGTTTCGTTGCTGGCTCACTTTTAAGGTGAATCGATTTAGCCCAGTGATATAAGTATAAACTGAGTTATTAGACTCGAAAATAATTGTCTCACAACATGAAGATATCATTACTTATGTTATTTACTTAATGTCATTATACTATATTCTATAACTGGTGTTCAAAGACATAAAGATACAAACAACGTAAGATACAAACAACATCTCGTATTAACTTCATAATCAATCCTTTTTCTACATTCACACTATTCTGTTTGATACTTGCCGGTCTTTTTTTGCGATCCAAATGTCCACCAAGCCCACACGCCCCCTAAAACCCATACTTAACCCTCCAAATCCCCCTTTTAAATTTGTAAAAATTACCAAATACTGACCAACTTGCAAACAAACAACATAACACACTATAGACATATCGGTATGGTCGCTAAAAGGTGTTGAGCAGAGAACTGCTTCGTCTCTGGTCATTGACGAGGTAGTTTCTGACGTGTATATGGATTGTATGGAAGCTATGAAGCGGTAACATGTGGATAAACTATGTTGATTTTTGTAAACAATAACTTGGTGTACACTGAGGTGTGAAATTATTCCAGATAACTTTACCTTTACTCATAAGATTTTCTAGTTTGTGTTACCGACTTACAGTCTGTGCAAACATGCGGGTATCGCTTATACGTGATTTGATATGCACGCTAATATCGCCGTGTGCTGGCAAACTGGAACAGCCAGCCGGCTTGCAGGGATCTTTGACCGCATTCTTATATTTTGCAATATATAAGTCCGTGGAAAGTTAAGACTTAATATTGAACAGATTAGAATGGTAGGTTTGAAAGTTGTGAATGGCATCAGTTTGAGGTGGTCAAGATAGGAAAGTAGTAGCATAAGAAAAGTATTACTTTGTCCTGTCGGGGAGTTGTGTAGAGCCGAGAGGGTTGGTTTTTTAATCGCGGTTTGTGTCCCCCTAAACTCTAAAGTTTGGCCACGCTTGAGATGCGTGGTAGGTGATCCACCCTACCCTGTTGTTAAGATGACGAACACAGGGTAGACAAACAGACTCACTTCTAGGGCAGGGGACGCGGAATAACGCCCACAAGGAACAACGCCCACATGGAACAAGGCCCACATGGAATAACGCCCACATGGAACAAGGCCCACATTTTACGATCCCGAAGGTTCCCGAGCGATGCTGCGTTGCCAAATGTTTAATATTGGTTTTGATAGTCGTTACTCACACCTAATTTGCATAATGAAGGTCAACGGCAAAGCAAGATTCGGGATCGTAAAATGTGGGCTTTGTTCCATGTGGGCGTTATTCCATGTGGGCCTTGTCCATGTGGGTGTTGTTCCATGTGGGCGTTATTCCGGTAGCTTGCATGGCCGCCTGGCTCGCGCTCGTAGACACTAGACAGTGTCCTAAGTCTGCGATAGAGTGCGTTACTCGCGCCAACACGGGCGAATCTGGCGGCCGTTTTATGACGGCGGTAAAATTGAAAAGACAGATTCGAAAAGAAAACATTATTTGTCCAAGAAAAAAATCCTTGTTATTACTAACTAGGAAAACGCCGCATGAGAACCGCGTTGACAGATGAGCGCACAAAATGAAACAGAAAGCGCCGTTTGAGTTGAATTGAGAGATTCACTCCGCCTACGCTACTCTAATTAACCGTTGTTAAATGATACGAATTAAGATGTGAGTAACGACTATCAAAACCAATACTAAACATTTGGCAACGCAGCATCGCTCGGGAACCTTCGGGATCGTAAAATGTGGGCCTTGTTCCATGTGGGCGTTATTCCATGTGGGCCTTGTTCCATGTGGGCGTTGTTCCTTGTGGGCGTTATTCCGTGTACCCCTAGGGCAGACTCTATTAACTCACTCTGTTTCTGAACACCACACTGAGTTCAGACAGCTAGAATACATCATGTATCGACTACAATGATCGGGAACCAGGGAGCAAATTCCTGCAAACTACCGAACTAAGTTAGCCTACCGTGCAACGAAAACACAACCTAGACGAGGTTAGCAATCGCTGTATTCACGCGCATTTATGTGTGGACAAGAAGGAAAATGAAAAACTAAAGCGAAGAAAAATGGAAAATCAACGATGCAGCTCGTGCGAGCGGTTGTAAGATTTACGCCAATAAGAATCGAATGTCGATGTTGATGGAAAGCCGATAGTGAGTAAGAAGCCGTATGGTGTACACCAAGTCATGAGGAAGGAATATCGTGCACGGCTATTTATAGGCGAGACGTCAACAAGTCTTTATATAGTATTCTGTACATTCATGTCTGACCTGGTTGACCGACCGACCGTATCAACTCTGACATTGGGACCACCCACAACACAAGCCTCAATCAAGAGCGGATTTGAACGACCTCTGCGAGTATTGCTGTTGATTTTCAAGACATTAAGCCCCCATGATGTTATGTTATTTTGTTTAAATGTTAACACAAGTATTTTTAGTAGTGTGTTCAATATGAATGTGTTATTACAAAAACGATACTTATTTGAGCCAATGTGTCTATAAAATGACATAATCGAATTAATTTCCGTAAAAAAACATACAATGGGTCACAAGAGCTCAAGCCATAAAAATATATAAATATGTTCAGTGTCTTCCGCCAGATGATTTTCAAAATTGATACTTACGGTCTTCTAAATCGTCTATGACAACAATTACAAATGTACCTTGACACAGCATTTGAAAACTAGTTAGTATTTTTCTACATTGTTGTCATTGAAGACCGTAATTAACGCTTTACTTGTGTGATATGCCCCCTCCTTGCAAGTAACCACTTAGCTTAAGTACACGCTTAGCTGATACCCCATCAAGATCAGAACTTGTGTGAGTTGGTCGGTGCTGAATTAGTGCTAATTAATGCCGCTGTATAATGTGTGCATGCATAACTTGGGTGTCGAGTTCTGTGTACTAAGTTATGTTTCTCTCTTTGCAGGTGAGTTGCTCTACGGTCTACGCCGTACGTGCTAAGTTTGCGTCGGTGGTGATTGGGCAGATTGTACGGAGTAAGTCAACCCCCCCTCCTATCGCCATTGATCGAACCTAGACAGATCGTCAGTAGCGAAACCACGCAACATTTACCTCTTACGAGATATCACTTCGTTATCTGGCACGTATGTATATATTGTGACCAGCAGGGTTGTTGTTGTGGAATAAAGTTAATCCAAAATAACAACCTTCTTATATTACAAATGATTGTGATACGTGTACTTAGGAAATCTTTTGAACGTCGTGCAGTATAGCGTTCTTGAATATGACTGAAGCTCGGAATTTCGCGTTTGTTTTAATATTGGCGATATTATAGTATTTCCCTTTATAGTTTATACTGTACATTGCACTGCACTAGAACTCACCGACATAATATATACATCAAGGGTAGTAAAGATATGCTCTGTATAAATAAGCACCTATTCCGGTTAGTTTGTAAATACCTGGTTGTGTGAAGTAGAATCAACAAGTAAACAGGGTAGCCTGTATGGTCCAGGTCTTGCTCGTTGCAAATTATAAAAACACGTTGTTTGTAAGCTATAGAATTGAAATTGTACTGCCCTAAAGTAAGACGCCGTTTAGCGAAGCCAATACATCCTGTTCTCCCTCACCACGAGTAACAAAAACCAACATCGCGTAGTGTCTAGGTTCACACAACCAGGAGGCACGAACCAACCCGAAGTGATGTTGATAGTTGACTCGTGTGGTACCCGATCATCCAGGCCACAACATCGCGTGGTGTCTAGGTTCACACAACCAGGAGGCACGAACCAACCCGAAGTGATGACTCGTGTGGTACCCGATCATCCAGGCCACGATGCATCTAGGCTAGGTTACTAAGGCAACAAGGTATGGATCTGATTGGCGCGTCCTGGAACACCCAGTCCAGCCGTACAAATCACGTCGACGGACAGTCAGCAAATACATTTTATTTTTATGACTTACTCGAGCAAACTCTCAATCAATCATGGCAGGGTTTACATACACTTGTCACTGCAGCATGACGTACTGGAATGGAAATGTATAGGAAGAGAGCCAATCTGGTGTGTTGGATTTTTTGTTCGATTTTTTTGGTTCAGGTTAGTTCTTCACTTCGGTTAGACCGATGGCAGCCAAGCTCTCACCATATTATCACGAACATTATTTGTCTACGTATTAATAACTGTATGGACTTGTTCGTCGTCTAATTTATTTCCATCATGAACCACCAATCATAAGCTTTGAAGTTATCTCATTCGACAAATAAATAGTTGTTATAGTTCTTCATAATATTGGTCCTTAGACTGGGAGTCTTGTGTAACATTCACGTGAGCCTGTTGAGCGTTGTTTACCCTCATACAAGTATACACAGTCTTAAGTCTATAGATGTTGAAGCGCTACGGGGCCACTTCTCCATCTGCCTGGGCTGTAACTCTTTCTGGTCACATTATTGTTGTTATTATCAGCCATCTAGAAAACAATGGCTCATTCGGAGTCCATTAATGGACCCACAGTAGCGCTCAACTTATTTGATGTGTTCTTGATATGGGAAGATATATCCGGGTTTTTAAATAGTAGTAAGTTACTCAAAAACGTGCTTTACTTTAGTCAGTGTATAGTTATTGAAACCTAAGGGTTGGGTTGTAAGACGAGACGACAGGGAAGCATCTGAGTGTGGTTACTCCATTTCCAGCGCGCGCTCGACTCAGGGAGTGGTTTTGTTTCAATTCACCCTGCACACAAAGCTGGGTAGAGTATGTGACAAACGCAGGGGGGGAGGGGGGGGGGGGGACCACTTTGACCGGAATTAGAGGCTAATTAATTCTGTAATGCAGACAAACACAGACTTCAAAGAGCTTGCACGTCCATTAGCTTTGTATTGAGATGTTCTGGTGTTGAGCGCGGCCACCGGAGGAGATGGAGGCGAGGGAAGGAGTTTTACCACCGTTAGTGCTCATTTTTCTTATCAGCTAGACTGTATGCAGCAGTAGACTCGCACCGGGTCGCAATGCGTTTTTGCTTTGGAATATTTTAAAAATACCTCCCAGGTACCAGTCGTTCTTAGGTCGGGTTACCGCGGGTACCCGTTATTTGATAATTTCAAGATAATTGAGGAAGGAGGGTGCATTTAAAATAAAAAAAAAATTAAAAATATAATACATAGGGTAGGCACTGCTTATGAAACGAGCTCAAGCTCTATTCTATTACTAACGATCAAACCCCCCTACTGCCTCTGCTGACTACAGTACGGTATGGTAGTGAGAACGAACAGGGTACCCGTTGATAACGCTTTATGCCTAGATAGATACCTTATGTACCTGATGACAACACTTGTTGTGCGCTCAGTGTAGCATCTCGGGCCACGCCTCGCTAGTTGCCGATGCGAAGACAAGTAAACACGCTCTACGCGGTGTTTACTGCGGGAAATACGACGGCGATAAAAATAATAACCAAGATGGATGGAAGTAGGGAACTGCTTGGCCGTTACTGTACGGTGAGGTACGGTGAAAACTTGCGAGACACTCGACCGGTACGTTTTATAGCTTGCTGTGAATGCCTTTCGGAAACCTGAGCACTGCTGAGCTAACGTACGGTGGATTTTTGCTTCTTTTTAAGTGTTCTTAAAATGTAGCTAAGAACGTTGTTTAAATTTTAACACTTTGCTCGTATCATAACAGAAATTTAGAATACAAAATTTGATGTTATGTGGGGCTGGTTATTATCAAGGTCGAGAGATATTCTTCAAAACGGATACAGCATTTATTGAATTTGGATCTAGATGTAAGTAGTGCATCCTTTTTTCCAGAATGTCTGTATACACCATGGTCATATTGGTCATATCTAGCCCCGCATAATTTCATTTTTTTATTTTAAATGTCGTCTCTCTCCGTTCTACCCCTCCTCGAATAAACCCGGGCTGCTAATTGAGGTGTGACGACTTACGAGTGATGTTGAATGGAACTTTCATGTTCAGTAATAATATAGCGGATCACTTCGCTGTCCCACCTCTGTGCGTTCATACGCCACTTTCAACGGAGTTATACCTGTGGTTTTACTATTCCGAAAGGATAGTTGTAATTAGTGACCGGATTATTATTATCTAATGTAATCACTGCAGTATGTGCTTATCTATAGGCCTATATTCTAGTAAAAACGAGTCCATATTTCTCTTTGTTTCTCGAATATTGTTTTGCTCTAGACGTCATGAATCTTACCTAAATTGAACAAAGTAGACCAAAATTAAGTTGCTCAAAACTGAGTTTCTTTTGTTGTGTCACTAACCAGTAACCATTAAAACCGCACAAAATCAAAACTATTTAGCAATATCTTTAGAAATAACAACATTGAAAATGTGTAAACATGGGCAGTGTCATTTCAAAAGGTTGTTTGAAAAAACGTTCCAACATTGTTATTCTAGGTGCTAATGTCATTTTCCTTCCCTTGCGTAGCCGGAAGTGTATTAGTAGCTCATTTTACGGCCTGGTACTGCGTTTATATGGCTCGGCGTTTTATAGACCCCTGTTTGCGTGCCCGTGCGTTGCCCTAGGTCAGCCATGAGTATTTATTTAAAGTTTTAATGGGTCTATATCTACGTGGATAAGGTATATACGGTCATGTTTCCCACCCCGCGAGGCACATTATAAACTGCATGTATGCATTTTGAATGTGAATATATATATATATGCATGGCCAGTGGGCGAGGCGAGGTGCCGCAATAACATTGTTGGGTCACGCATACAATGGCGCGCACTCGTTTTAGTATATGCAAACGCGTGTTTTATAAACAGACTGGATTTATTTATTGGTCGTTGGATTTTCTCTCGGTCTTCGTGTTGGTTTCATTTATGTGGATACGGTTGCAATGTGATTATTTCGCACGTTGTGGAATAAACCCAGGTTCCGGGTCGTGTCATCTTAATTAGCTACCGATCTTGTTTGAGGCGTTTTGCTTGCTCAAGTTATAGAATAATGACTTCAGTAAAAGTTTAGAAGGTTAGTATGATGAGATAGTAACGCATGAAGCACTGTTGGACCATTATTATGATGTGCTAAACCTCAGTTTAAAACCAGTGGTATCCTTTATTAAATTCTGTGTACGGTGTAGGTACCTAATAATACATTGACGCGTATCGAGCGACTGCAAATGTGTTTTGTATTCAGTAGTCTACAAAACTTAGAAAGTCATATACTACGATTATATTTTTCTTGTATTGGACATTAAGAGCGAAGGATACCTCTACGTAAAAAACCGCAGAAAATTTTCATTTTTTAACTATATCTCAAGATTGAAACACAACATCAAAAATCTCAGACTACATAGCACTGTGGTTTGGTAATCCCTACACACTGAATGATAAATGTATTTAACGTTATCATCAGTATGACTGTGATAACGATTTACTTAAATTACTAAGGAATTAGTTATCACAGTCATACTGATGATAACGTTAAATACATTTATCATTCAGTGTGTAGGGCTTACCAAACTACAGCGCTATGTAGTCTCAGATTTTTGATGTTGTGTTCCAATCTTGAGATATAATTAAAACTTGAAAATTTTCTGCGGTTTTTGACGTAGAGGTATCCTTCGCTCTTAATTGAACTATCTACCCAGAACTATGTCCAAATAGTTGGATAATATGTGTCTAGCACAATTTGCTGAATGTATTACCATATTATATTATTGTACATGCATAGCAAAATGTAATATAATATAGGATAATATAATGTATTAAAATGTATATACAAACATAAAATGAAGGAGTGAACATACGGGTTGATCTGAAAGCAAGTGCATGGGTTGGGTGATAGTGTGTTGGAAGCCGAGCCTACCTATATACCGCGGCAAGTGCATGGGGTGGTTAATAGTGTGTTGGAAGCCGAGCCTACCTATATACCGCGGCAAGTGCATGGGGTGGTTAATAGTGTGTTGGAAGCCGAGCCTACCTATTTACCGCGGCTACTCTACCCGTGTTTGCAGAGCGCCAACTAATTGCGCATCAACTACCGCGGATTACCGGCCACACCGAGTGCGATCAGGTTTGTATGGTAATGTTAACGGAGATTACTCTCGACATGTGTTTGCTCAGTCCCCGCACGCACGCACGCAGACTTTGTGCGTTACGCGTCGCGATAAGCAGTAGCAATCACTAAAGGCAATAATAAATCTTTACAAAATTAACGCAACATAGTAGGCCTACTGAGTAATCTGTAAGACGAGGAATAAGACATGAATAATGAAAACTTCTATTATTGCAGGTAGGAATTTGTTATTAAAAAGCGAAATGCATTGGTGCAAATTCTGGGATCGATTTTTACTTTTTCCAAAAAGTACTCACAAATTGACATAGACCTAAATGTATTATGTCGTTTTAATTATGTTATTCCTGATGGTTGAATGACCGTTACGTAATTAAAACAAATCCTTGTGATTTGGTTAAGTGGGTTAACAGTAAAACCTTATTTGTGAATACACGTGACATTACGAAACAACCTAAACGGATGCTACGTGTTTCGTTCTTCTCTCGCTTACACAGTGTATAATACAACTCTGACAAGTTGATAAGACTGTGATGTGATAAGATTTGCCGGCTTGTTCGTTTGCTGTGTTCACAAGGCAGAAAGAGGAGACTCGTGATGCGAGAAAGTTGATTGGGGAGGCCGGTGTAATCAGCGTGACACGTTACACGACACGGGAATCCCCCCCCCCCCCCCACTGGCGGTAAATATGGCCGTCGTACTCCAAGCACAGCCGTCGGTTGGTCGGGTCAGTGACCGACCTTGTGTCCTGACGTCACGGCGAGCATGTTCCTCGGGGATGTTTGTGCGAGCCGTGCCGTGCCGAGGCGCGGGGGACGTTTCTACGACCGCTCCACAATGCATTGCGCGCGAGTCGGTCGTTCTCTGCAGGTTGTACCAACTAACCTTTCATTCGACCGCTGGAAACTCATTAGCGCCGTCGTCTGGCGAAAACTGTCATGGTTTAGAACAAACACTGTGAGACGAGAGATGTTTATGGTTCGCTTTGTAATAATTGTATGTATAGACTATGTGAAAAGGTTTTCTTTACACTCTTTGTAAGACCGTCTGGTGCAGTAAACAGTTGCGTGCGCTGAGGCTGCGTGAGAGTGTCCGTAGCAATGATGTCTCTCGTCGTAATGCTGCTGTTGTGATGTACATCAGCTTCGCTTGGAGTGGCAATCTTCAATTGACTTCTTGGGAGAGAATGCCCAAAGGCTGAGGTTCTAGCCCACTACCTCCCGAATCAGCGGGATTGTCTTCTTAATTCATTTGCTGCGTATGTGTAATTTTAATAACGAAGTTATAAGTTATACAGCTCTGTCTGCGTGAATTATTGATGTACGCGATACAGCGAGACAGTTACGATATGGTGGGGACGGGGGATGGTTACCTAGAACAGCTTCCGAGAAATCGATGCAGACTGTCGAAAAGCTGCAATATATACATGAATTGAGAACCTCACATATCTTGTACGTGCGCAAGTAGAAATCATGTAGTTCGATGGTCATTCTAATTCATCTCTGTCCGTGTCTGTCATGCACGAGATCGCCGTGATAACCCTCATTATCCATGGATTAGCCGCCGCGAGGTGGCTGACTTACCCCCCACCCCTTTCCTATTTGAACGAACGTCCAGCACAGACTAATTACTTCACGTGGCTTTAGTTAGTTAGGACATACTTGAGTGCCATGGTTGACCTCTTTACCGACAGAATGAGCTGATGATTATACAGCATACTTGCAGTGGGTCGAAGCTTGCATGGGTTGTAACAAGCGTATTGTTAAACTGTTTTTCCTGGTGAGATCCCTGGGTACTCATGATCGTTTAATCGTGCGCATCTATGTCACAAAGTTCACCTCACAGCAGTGAAATGGTTTCGTGTGTGGGGTGGGGATGGGGGGGGGGGGGGCATCCAACACTCCTATACTGCACGAACGTTGAGCGAGCAAACGTTTGGGGTGGGGGCTTGAAGGATAAATCATCTGACTGACCTTGTCCAATCATTGATCATGATAGGTATCCGTTCTGGCGCCTTTCCTCATAACCCAAACATAGGCTGTACTGACTTAGAAGCATAAGTACAAGATTTTAAAGAAGCCTCTTAAAAAGCATTCCGCTTAAAAATGAACATTTTGACTTGACCACAACACTCAGCATTGCTCTGCATTCTAGTAGGTCAAACAGGTCAAGGTCATGTCTCAGTAGGCGAAGCGTAACACGTATTATTGCGATTTGTTTACAACTGGCATCTATTTGTCTACTATTTACTACACGGTGAAAACTGTTTTCTAATTATAATACTAAGCATTATAATTGAACCTGTAAATGTATACATATTATGTGTCCTGAATAAATAAAAATAAATAAATAAATATCGACAGCTTCTCGCCAACCCGGCACCTCCACCAACCACATCAATCGTTGCGTTTTAGTGTTCTCGTTCAGCACAAACACTGTTTTTTCTTCTCTTTTATGTTTTAAGTCAGCTTATCTTCTTAGTATTATCAATCTATTTTATATGCCTTCTGCGTATTATTAATATTATTTTTATTTTTATTGTTATTGCTTTTTATTTGTGGTTATAGTAGCCCTGTGTTATTTTAGCCATGTATTTTAATGTATCACCTTGATATACTACAGTTAGTTAATATGCATTAGATTAGTACTAGAATAATTAAGAAACCAAGTAAATTTCAGAATGTAACATGTAAATTTAGGTTATAAAGAGTGAAAACTCAAACCTTAAATAAAGAAACATTACATTACATTACAAATAGCTGGAAAAGTATAAGGATGTAACGTTGTCTGTTCGTAGCTATATAATGACTTTCAATATATACATTTTGGGATCACGCGGGGCTAGATAACTTTAAGATCTACAGATTCTCAAATAGATGAAAAATTGATAAAATTAAACGATTTCCCAAACATTTAAAATTGTCTTATTTTATCCAAACGTATTAGGTGTACATACTTCTTTCAGAATTACCTGATGTATATATTGATAATATCCATCCCCGCATAATTTCAGCATTTTGAAGGTAAATGTCATTAAATACAGATATTAAGAGGAAAAAAAACATGAAATTTTCTCCCTGTTCGAGCTGCCTTAACCGAGCGTCACGCATTTTCCTCGTTTTGAACGTCGCTTTTTTGTATCGCCAACGTGGGTAGGGGTGGTCGTAGTCATAGAAACGGATATTCGGAAGCAGAAACGTTTCCTGGTAAGGAAGAAGGGAAACTTAACTACAAAATTTGATGCTTCCTAACTGTAGGCGACAGTCTCCATTATTATACTGTTAGGGAGCAGATGTCTTGTCAAGTATAAGCTATGAACATTATCTATAGGCATAGTCATGTTAAATTCATTTGTCATAACTTAAGATTATTGAGGTTTGTTCAGTAGTGAATACGCTTCTTGTTTACGTATTACTTTATAAATATGTAGGACAAAAAAAAAACTAAATAAAAACGAATAGAATGGCGGTACTCACTGGCTACAGTGGCAGGCCGCGCCCCCCCGGCCCCCAGGGTGGACGGGTATATTAACAATCAATAACACATTCATTAACTTCTGTCACATCAAAAATCGGTGGTGGGTTGTCGCCCGTCTACTTTACGTCTCGTTCTCGTACAGTAATAAGACCGAGTAAGTTGTTATAGTTACCTATCCGCGGGCTGTATGTGATAGCAATGACGTCATCTGAGGTTCTTCCATGTTACCTCGTTCGTTATTACCTCGTTATGTTAAAAATAAGCGCTCCACAATACGTAGCTTATTACAACAGCAATTATCATATCCATATTCCGCGCATTTCTTATATATATCATCTCCGTCGTCAATTAGCCTCCCTTTATTCTATTCACTCCGGGCTCGCCTATTAATATTATCATCAACTCTGCTACTTGAGTTTTGATTGGCTGGTTATCTCGGTGATTATCTCTGCAGGTGGATGATGCAATTAGAAGCATCGCCGAGAAACACAACGCGTAATTAATTACATACTATTTACTGATGGAATTAGTGTAACGACTTCCTAAGCTGGCGAATAACTTGGAAAGATAAATGACTGAGCTGGCTGGGGCTGCAGGCAGGCTGGCTTCTTTGATGTATGGTGTGGTGTGCAGGCGGGGATAATTGTGTTTAAAATCACAGTCTTTTGTAACCACTTAATTATTCACGTTGTTCGTTAGCGAGAGGGGTGAGAAGCGCTCATTTTTTAAAGGGCGGTTATTAACAAGATCGTTTCCGTGGAAAGATTGCTGGAGTAATTATATTATGATGTTACGTACCCATTTATTACGGTACTAAATATATGAAATGCTATGTGGCAAAACACCCATGGTTACCAAGTACGCACTGACCATGTGAATGGTTTGTATTATGTGCCATTGTAGCACATATTGCGATCAAAACATGTTGGCGTCTAACATTGTGAAATTCTATTACATAATGTTGATTTGTTGTATATTTCACTGATAAGTTTAAGGTTTTTTTATTATTGTGAGTAATCACATTGACGACTGGTTTTCCTAAACCGAGGATTTACCTATAGCCACTTGATGAACTAGTCACTTCCCTTGTGGTAGTGAAAACCTTTAGAGTTGGAGTGTTTTCCGTTACTCAACATATTGGAGCAATTTATCTCATTCAGACTGAACAGACTAAAGGAAGTTTACAGAAGTTTTATGTTCTGGCCTAGTGGTTTCAAACCACGATGGCTTTTTCATTGGTTTAACAAATATGGAAATTAAACGTTAAAATGATTATGTAGTGTTCAAAACTAGGTAATAACTTTAGATGCCCAGCATGTTACGCCTTCACGTGCATGTCACTACATTTTGTTTACATTTTATCACATTCTTTGATGATAGTTTCTTTGCAAACAGTTCAAGGATTGCAAATGGTTGGTAAATCGACCTTTAAAAACTTTCTTTGTTTCTTATACACTTTTTGTTATGTTCATGCACGTTGATCCGTTTGTTAAATCACGCACTCTGGCGGTGTAAGTAACTTGTTGATGCTGCTGGTAAACTGTAAGAAATATACATTTCTTGTGCTCGCCTAGGAAATGTTGTGACGTTTTACGTGAGTTCCTTCTCGTTCTAAGAGGATTTTATTTGCGAAACTCATTTAAACTCTTTGTAAGTTTATTTATACAAAACTTTTAGATTTGAGTTATGGGTATGAAACATATTTTTGAGATGACTTTTCTCTGCATATTCTATCACAGTCACACCCAATATATTGGACTGTCTGTAGTTTACAACCTATAGGTGTGCATTTTATCATGTTTCCGTATAATTTCCATCCTCGAATTTTCTTGCGACCTTGCCTAAGTGTGTCAATGTAGACGATACGTCATTTTAGACTGAACTTTTCTTTATGTATAACTCTTTCTTAAATTTTTCACCCACGTATTTTCTGTCATTTTTTTCGACCGGGATTCTTTCTTGTACCTTGGTAAATATTGGATGATGCTGGTATTGTCAACTGAAGTACCGACATCAGCTCTGACATAGACTGTGACACAAGCGAAGTGGCAAACATCTGCGCCATGATGCTTCCTCATTATTCGCGATGGCCATTGGACCCTGCTTCGTTAAAGCATCTGAGTAGTTAGTTGCCTATTCAACCCTCTGTCTCGTGTTTCAATACGCGCGGCTTGCTATAGTTGCTGAACACTGATTGCCTCGCAGTGTCTGTATATATGCGACGTGTATCTTTTAATATCATGCTGCTCAAACAGGAACATTTACAAAGAAAGCATGACTACATGACGTATGCTGGAATGTTTTCTTTTTTAAGTCGTTTGTTTCTACAGGTCTACTCGTTTCGTTTGGTAAAAATTCAACTTGTTAAAGGAAGAATATTTACTAGATTTTTCGTGGTAGAATATTATAATATCGTGTTTGTGTTGTAAATTTCATGTGTAAACGAGATGAGATAATTTTAAGCAGAAATAATCCATAGTAAAAGTTAGTTGATAAAACCCGGAGTTTTTTCATTGTGTATAATCTGAAGATATCGTGATGTATAGTGTTACCAACTATATGAAATAATTTGCATCTACTGTGTATGTGGTGGTAGTTGAAAGCCCCAGGGCCCGCGCCAGCCCACGCCGTGAGAAGATGCGATCTCACTTTCAGCGCGGCTTACCTTACATGGTGGGTGGGTGTATGAAGGGGTGGGTTATTGGTGGCAAATGGGGGCGGCAGGGATGAACTAGAGATTACTCAAGGCTTAAGGGTGCGGAAATCTTGTTTACACACTCTACCTTTACGATCTCACATTTACATTGTATGTATGTACACAACCACAACAGCTGATGCGCGGTTCAAGTACGGTTCACGTTGCTTCGACAATACGTCTTCAAATTATTATTGAGTCAATTCGTATTGTATTAGCTTGTATACGGTATTATAAATCCCATTAGTTTGTAAGCTGAAAACCGGGCTGGCGTAGAGTCGAAGCAGTTACCGCTCGCTGTAGGTCTACATGGGTAAAATACTTGAACTACACAGTTGTCTTCAAACTTGTCAACAATATACTCAACACAATAATATTGAGTTGGTAAAACTTCTAAGGGTGTGGTAGGGCGTTGTTAGTCGGTATAACCTTGTGTTATTGCTCTGTAACTATCGGTAACTCGTCCCAAGTTGTGTGGATAACAACGCACAACTTGTGTAACAACGTTGTTAGCCGGTAACCGTGTGTATACTGCTCTGTAACTATCGGTAACTCGTCCCAAGTTGTGTGGGTAACTACTCACAACTTGCAAACAACGTCGTTTGTGAGTCTGTGGTCTATGCTGTTTACTATGACCATTCTTTCACCATTTCAAGCAGGATAAGTTATAATGGCCACACATCAACAAAAATGGGTTATTTGCCTCTTTCTGTGTAACTTTCTTTCTCTTTCCATCACTTTATCTTTCATCGTCATAATCGCCTCCATTGTCATCATCAGCACCATCATCAGCACCAGAATAGGCGTTCTGCCTCTCGATATCCTCGTTGCTATAGGCGGCTATGTTCCTGTGACCCACTAAACACACCTGGCTTGGCTAATGTCGCTCGACGTGCCAGGGTGGAGCGGGGTAGAACACCCCCGCCAGTGACATGTTTAGCATGTACTCATGTTTGACGTTATATGGCGCACGGCAGCACCGGGTAAATGGGCCCTAAAAGTGAAAAGGCAAAGTTTTGCCTCCATGTGTTAATTTGTCATTTTGTTGAATGCAGTTGTCTTCGCTCACGGGGAACATATATAGCTTTCTCAACAGTTTTTATTACTGGCGATATTTTAAAAAGTTTCTGCTCAACGGGGAAAATGGGCGGAGGAAGTGAAATATAGGCCTAATATCAAGTCATGAATATTTTAAAAATGGAAATTTTCGCAATTTGTTTTTTGTCGTGATGACTTCGTGACGTGAATTCGCAACCTGAGCGTGTGATGATGGTAGGACCGTATCAGTCCGGCTCTGGTGCTAACTAGGAGTGACTAGGCCTACCACCCTCGTCTTAAGGACCAAGTGTACGTGCGATGGTAATGCTCTATGCCCGGCTCTAAACATCTGTAGACTGCTGTCTTCGGGTTCCATTACAACGTTTGATTTGAAATGCAACGTATGCAACACTTCAATTTAGGAAAGCAACCATTTTCAGAAAAAAGTTGAATTTTGCCTTTAAAATACACGCGCGCCAACGTTTGGAAGTAATCTGTACTTTAAATGCCCATATCAGTAGTTTAGGGTATAACTATATAGCCAGGTGTATATAATACTCTTCAACATAAAACATATTATTTTGCAGGTTTTACTTTTTGCATGGTTCAATTTTATATTAGTACTATACAACTGGTGTTGGTTAGTGGATTACGTTACGAGTTGCCAACATTTATTACAGTTTTGTAGATTATGTAAACGTGTTTAAAAGGCGGGAATGTGCTCTAAAATGTAATACGCTACTTATCTAGTAAAGCACTCTCTCTAAATATGAATGCTGCCTACTTTCATCATTGTTATGGCTGGTGTAACATCACCATGTGATGTAATTGTTCCTCTTCATCGCTGTCGTTACTTTAAATTACGTTGCGTTACGTTACGTTGCGTTACGCTACCTTACGTTAAGTTACGTTACGTTACGGTGTAAACTGTCATCATTCCCACCGTTAAGATTACATCAAGCTTTAGCGCCAGCTGTGCCCGTCAGTCTCACTATTATACGGTACATTACCGACTGTATCGTTGACAGCGCTGCCTCGCATAACCTCGCTTTGTCTTCTCATCTCATCTCATATCTCGCCCTGTGTGTGGATGTGTCTTGTTCTAACCGATTTGTATAGCCCGGTTTCTGACGGTGACGCAAAGTGGGTTCAAAAATGTCTTTGGTGAAATATCATATTAGGTTGTCTTGGTTCAGCTCGGAGGAATGTGACTGATGTATTTCATGGCCAGTTTGATTGTTGTTGTTGTTTCAGTATAATGCTTTATGACTGACTGGCTTGACCTCACTTTCGTGTCACTCAATGTGGTACGATTTTGATTTAGACATAGTTTATCTACATGTCATCTGATAAACTTGAATAGAACTTTCCAACTGTTAAACAGTGTTTTGCAACATACTTCTTCCTTCACCTTCGTTGTTTCTTAGGAAAAGAGGTCAGAAATATGTAATCGCAAATTAGATGTGCAATTATTATAATTTGTGTCGTTAGTATTTATAATTTTTTACCGTTAAAAATGTAGCCGACATTTTTTTAAATTATATAAAAATACAACGACGAACGCAATGTTTCGGATAGTACATGAAAGAGGCTGGTTTTTCATGTTGTAAACCTGATCTGCAAATGAAGACAATAAATACAATACAAGCAAACATAATTAAATTAGCAATGAAGATAATCCAAGAAAAAAGACTTCAAAAATAAAAGATAAAGTAGGAAACCCACGCGTTGTTACGAGTACAAGTATTGAGCTGTAGCATGTTTTCCGTTGGACTTGCCGAAATGTTTCATGATGCGATGTCCAGACATGTCCGTGCCCTTCAGTGCGTCGGATCATATCCCAGTGTTGTACTGTGTACAGCATGGTTCACGGTATCTGCCTCAGACGAGAACACAGCCTTGGCTCGGCCTTCCGATCATCCATATCGATGTATGAGTCCGGCGTTCGTATATTTTTATTTTATTTCATGCCTAGATCATAATTATTCGTTTGCAATGTTGTATTTTCTTTTATGTTTTTTTCTTTTACCTCCATACCAAAATAAGTATTGCGATGATAAATCTTCACAATTCATATTATATTATAACTCCTTGACGGGAAATTTGCAAAGAATTTAACTGAACTACCTGGATTCATAACATGTAACCGATAAAGAAGTTCTCCCAACCCATTAGGAAATCTGCGTTATCGGCTTTGGCCATAGACAACTTGACAGCTAAGTTTTGGTCTATTCATTAAGTTAATCCCTACTTCTTGTTGATAGCTGCATGGGACGGATGTTGCACCATCTTGTGGTCAGTATTGTGGTAAAACGGCGTTTGTTTATTTAACTGTATCTCAGCATCTCTCTTGGTTGAGGGATGACACTGCAATTCAACTGGACCGAAGAGCGTAAGTTTCTTTTAGTCAACCGTCAGAAAGTAAACATTGGGGGTGTTTTTTGTTTTTGCCACCTGTATGTGTGTAGGTAACCGATTGCCGTGAACAGCCCCCTTACTATCTCTATGTGTACAACACGCGAGGGGTAACTGGGAGTCGGTCGAGGTAGACATGACTTGTTATCGACGTAATCTTGCCACGTACGTCTCTCCATGCAGTTGTAATTGTAATGGCAAATACGTTCGGTTGAGTGAGTCGCGTCGGCCTGTATTGAGGTCACAGACACACTCGCACCCTATCGACCCACCCCCCAGCCACCCCCAGCCACTCGACGGAGCGGTGAGCGTATCACGTGCTCTCTACGTAGACACATGTGCGTAACACGTCGGGGACAATTGCACTTCAAGAGGCCACTTCTCTCTTTCCGCATTCAGCTTTATTCGCAGACAAACGTCTTGTACGGTCGGCGCGACACTTGTCGATATGAGTTCCTTGTCGATATGAGTTCCTTGTCGATATGAGTTCCTTGTCGATATGAGTTTCTTGTCGATATGAGTTCCTTGTCGATATGAGTTCCTTGTCGATATGAGTTAACCTTGTCGATATGAGTTCCTGGTCGATATGAGCTCCTTGTCTATATGAGTTCCGTATTAAAGACGTATCTGTTGCTGCAGCAGCGGAAAGTGTACAAATTGTCTTTCAGTGTGGACCTTCGGGGAGTCAAGATGCTGCAAATACTTTCTTTACTTTTGTCGTGTAATGTCATTAGTGTGTGTTCGATTTCCCAGGACACTATAGGCTTTACTTGCAGGATACCGCGCCCATCAAGGCAATCTTCTAGCTAGGCAAGTTGATACGGCAGGAATAGGGGCGAACACTTTTTCAAGAACGAACATCAACTCTATTCATAAACAGCTTTTGATGTGCATATTGCGGTATTCAGGCGTTCATGTCGGCGGGTCAGCACATTACGAGATTCCCTCCTTTGAAACTTGTTTTCACTATTACCTCTGTGCAATAACGACGTTTAAATTTAAGAAATAAGAAACATATCCCATTGTTGTACTGTTGTTTTAATTGCTTTTGTTGCGATATGAGATTGTGTTCATGAATACTGCTTATTACCGACTGTTCGTGGCTTCGTGCTGTTGTTTATGCATGAGATTTGATTAACCTCACTGTAGATATATGGATCCCGTATTGTCTATGGTTTGTTGATCCATATTATCCATATTAGTCTCTTGGAGTGACTTAATGTGACTCCAGAGCAAACAAATGAACTAACTCAGTATAACCGAAGGCTGAGATCTCTAAGGTCGATGTCTGTTATTGTCTAGTCTTGCGGCGTGTCAAGAGGAAGTGGGCTCCTCTCTTGCTCGTAATGGATCGAAAGGGAGTCAAGATCTAATCCACGAGGCAGCGATATTGATATTCTTGTGTGGTTATAAACGCCGTTGATCAACCATCGAAACGGCCCATTATTCGATTACGTTCCGTTAATAATGACGTTTCATTGATACTTGCGGCCAGAACCGAAAGAAGAAAACATAAGTGTAACGAGTTTCTCGGGCAATATTCCGTCTTCTGGCGAGATTTATCGAGTGTCTCGTACCCCACGTTAAGGTGTGTAGCACTCTCGGATATTGCGGGAGCGTCTGGAGGTGATTGCCGTAGTTCAGGCGCCGTATACGTCTGTGAATCACGTCATTCTCGTCGGATTGCGTTTCAAAATACAAGCTCAACAGTTGAATTTGTTTCGCATATTTATTTAAAACGTGCTTTACGATGTTGATCTGTTAGCAAAAATGTATAATTGTGCTTTTTTTTTACCTTTGACCGCCATCTACGGCCACCTCCTTCAAATACCGGGCTGGAGACACTTATAGGGTTATTCCCCTGCACCCCTGTTGTTGGGCTGTCCATCGTACGAGGCAACCACAATAGCTGACGCTGTGCGATCATCTACGAATTAACGATGTTATAAAACAAAACATAACTGGTCGGGGTGGGCATTAGCTTGATAAGTCTATGACAAAGAGGGAATTAAATTCGCGAGGATTTAGAAAAAACGCGCCAGAATTACAAACAATAACAGGGAATAGAATGATATTCTACCCAGTAATGTAATGGACAATGGTTCTCAATGGTTAGAGGGAAAACTCGTGATACGTAAATGGTACTAGATACCTGTTTAATTCAGTACTGCCATCTTGTAAGTGAACAGCTCCCTACAGTGCCGGAGAAAGTATCCAGAATGCACCGCGCGGGGTGAAGCTCAGAAAGAAATGCACGATTTATCTTGTCGAGGCTAAGAGGAAATCCTACACCTCCCCCTAGTGTGATGTATCGTGTTGCAGTATAGTCACACCACTTCTATATAGCAGCTACTACATTGCATTGTTTTCAGCCGCCTGGTTGTCTTGCGAGATGGGTGGAAACCCTTCGTTCCGTCGCCGAGTAGGGCGGTTTTGATGGGATTACGACGGCGAAATATGTAGTGGTTTTGCATATATCTTGTATTTCTGGATGCAGAGAACGCGTTCAGCTTTCTGAGAGAGTTTTTTGCTCGCGGGAAAGATTCGACGTATCGGAAATGTTGCGCAGTTGTTATTGACGGAAAGTGTAAACTAGTTCTGAATAAAATAGACAGTTATGATTTTTTCCCTGTACCTTTTTCTTTGCTATACTTTACGAGATCGCAGGTGAACATTTGTATGATTTTGCATTTTAGTTTTAGATTCCAATAGATGATTTAAAAACAACTGCAAATTACTAAAACTTCACAGTACATATAATATCACGTAGATATTTGCCGTTGAACTACCAATATTTCAGTTGAGTCCGGCGGACCTTGTGAATGTATGTATTGTTCTTTGGACGAAGAGGTCCAACGGTTTATGTTTCCCATCAGATTCGCTTTTTAGGGACGATGGTCTGAATTTCACAACGTTAAACGAATTCCGAATTTTTAATGGAATTTTCGTGGAGACGAGGAGGTATATGGGCGGTCTAGAACGCCACGAATGAAGCCAAAGAATGTTAGAAAATGTCAAGTTTGGCGTCGCAGAAAAACAAAGACGAAACTGGTACGAGTATGAATTTCACGGCTATCCCCTTGCAACTGTAACCACCCTCCAATTCAATCTGTTAACGTCTGTAAGTTTGGTGTGTTTTACAGGATTCTATAGAACTACGTGAATTACCAGGACAATTAAGCATTTGCATGTCTTCTCTATGTTTGGTAACGTTCGTATGGCGCCCAACTCATGTTTATAACGTTTAACAGCTGACTCTGCTTCTAAACGTGTTGACATAACCCCACCTTATTGCTTTTAGGGTGCACGATGGTCAAAAATACTTAGCCCTTGAAGTTGAAAGTCACGAATTTGACCGAAACCTCTCACAAAGTGTTTCGCCATCCGGCCGCGAAGCAGTTGCGCCGTATATATGTAGTATTTGTGTTGCCATGATAGGATTCCTAATCTTTTGTGTACACAAAGTCTTTTCTAACGCGATTTACACCCCTCGCGGCTTGTTCGCACACGATACATTTCTCTCCATTGTTTGCTTGTATGCCCTCTCGACCCGCTACGCTTACACATACGCTGCTCAGCTGCGTGAGCGTGAGCGTGAGCGTGAGCGTGAGCGTGAGCGTGAGCGTGGCTTGAGCTTGAGCTCTTAAAAGGTAGCGCGTATTTATATCGATACAGTGTTCGACCATACTCGTACAGTTTTGAGAATCGAAGACAACTGACGTACATGACAACTTAATACGCAAACTGTCAATACGAGGAGTAAGGTTCAAAATAATGATTCACTAAGACAAGTAAATCTAATGAAGTCGATATTTTATTCTGGAATTAGAGACTATAATCATTTATTACTTCCTTTTATTAAAGCAATTAAGTCATTGGATGTTTTTAAATTTGAAGTATATGTAAATTTATCAAAAATGTATGAGTGTAAAAAATGTCTGTAATGTATGGATGCAATATGCGTATATGTGTGTAAAAATAAGCTGAAAGAAGCTATTAATACAATTCTTATATTGTCTTATCTATTGTAGATATCGCATATGTACCGATACATGTTAAGCTTCCGACCCTCGTACAGTTTTGAGTACCGAAGTGAACAGAGGGCAAGTATACACATCATACAATCAGCACAAGCTGTTTAGTTCCTTTTGTCACCGTTTACAGCAGTGCGGGTCGCCCATGGACTCAAGCCAAGATGTGTTTCGCACAGATTGTTGCAAGCGAAACAAAACTGAAGCCAATATTTCGATCCGTAATTTAAAGTGAATCATAGTTTGCATACACAGAGCTGTTTATACCGTATCAGCTCGTTGATTCTTGTTATTGTTTATTTTTGCGCTGTTTTGATATATATCTCGTATTTTGGAGCTATATATAATAAGTGTGTGGGGATCATTTATAAGTCACAGACACAGATGTTTGTTTGAAAAGACGTCGGTTTATAAACGGTTCTAAAGGTGCATGTCATTGAGTGGGGTGGGGTATGAATTTCAGGGATAATAGCTAAAAAGTAAAAACAGTTTCAACTTGCGTCTTAGGAAGTTCTGTGAATGCCATGATGCTACTGGCTTGATTCAACTTCGTTAAACCTTTAAATCTAAGGAAAGTGTTTTAGAATTGATCAATTTCACCAACCGATTTCATGTAAGTGTTGCCAACGATTGTCTTGAAAACGTAAACAACCATTGAGAGGCTATCCTCTCGTACTGTATCTTGTCATTTGTCAGCCATTTCGAATCAAATCAACTGTTAATTTGTGTCACATCTTTGAGTATCTTGTCGAATTTAGTAACGCGTATATTCACTCTGTGCAAATGTTTGGCTAACGATAACTTATTTGTCGCGTGTATTATATGCGTTGGGTGGGTCTCTTGAGGAGTTATTGTATGTCTGTTGTCTCACTGACTTTGTGCGACAAATTGCAGCTAGGCTGTGTGAAGTGAAGTGTTTGCCGGCATCTACATAAGCCGCCGCTCAAATTCCCCTGCCGTACCTTTGTCCCCACCCCCTTCTTTATACTAGTTATAATAATCTCACCCTCCGAAAGCTCGCGGTGCTTTGTAGTTTACATTCCATTCCACCCCGGTGAAAGGCGCGTACCATTTCCCCGCCCCGGTACGCTGTGTACTGTTCGATATCAGCCAGTTTGCGATATTCTAAGAGGCCTCGTCGCATCTCTCTTGCTATTCAGGCCTCCCACTCGCTAACTCAGCTACCTGTATCATGTTTTATCACTCCCAATTCACCTGTCACTTCAAAGATATTAGCAACATTTAGTGTTTTCTTGTTCTACAAATTGTGGCTGTCATTATTTTTTTGTCAAATATTTTAAATGTATACCGCATATTTTCGTGCATTTTTCGGGAGCTGAAAATCTCTTGGGTGAACACTTATGTACAAATGTTGTATTAAGGTAAACTATGCATTCTTACAAACTTATATATAGATACATTTTAATTCAGTCACCTTTTAGGCATTCTATCCATCATTTTCAATTTCCTTCGACTCTCAGTCTCTATTCTTGTGTTTTCTTGTCGCATTTTAGAAAAGATGTTGCAGCACTTTGAAACCCTGCATGTCATCTCTCTCGCAACGTTACTGTCTCTCTCTGCCGATGAAGTGAACGCATAGTCTGCGTGCGGTGACCGGTGCACGCATGCATACAAGACAACACCGGCATTGCTGTTTCGTTCATCTGTTTAATTAAAGCTTTGTGTTGGTGTCTGTATACTCTCACTTTCTCCTCTTAAATAACACCACAACATCGCTCGTTCTCGTGACTCAACGCGGTGACTCCCCCTCTTGTTTCTACCCCTCATTATCATCCCTCGCTGTTTTCACGCAACCGAAACGGGTTGAAGCGCTCTCAAGTTGGCCGTGCCCGGTTTCATTGGTCTAATGAAGAACTTTCACAGTTGGCGCTACGGTTGATTATTATTACTCACTGTTCCAATCGTTTGTCTTCTCGCTAGACCTCGCTGCTCTAGCAGCACATAAGACCTTCAACCCCGGCGTCAATCAGCCCGTATCTCACTCTGGGCGTATATCTGTAGTGAACTGTTGCACCCTCCCCTCACCCTAATAACACCCCTAACACGTCACGCTTAAACGACCACCCCTTTCTTTCCTTCCGGTGTTAGGGAGGGGGTATAGTTTCGTTCCATTACCCCTCAAGTTGGGCAATTGATCACTGAAACGAACTTATCGGCTGGCCTGAAATCGGTTTTAGAAGTTATATATCTTGCTTAAAGTCGGTTTACTGTGAATTGATCGCCGAGGGCTGTTCAGTGCATCCTCTCCAAGGGCTCCATGCTTGGTTTGACGAATTGTATGCGCGCTTGTAAGATATGGCTGAGTCGTTGATTCGGGGAGAGTGTGAGAGAGATCCAGCCGCCGCTATAGTGGGGAACTTGTACTACTTCACCGTAAACTCACCGGTGGTAGTAAAGATATCTGCGGGTTGTTCCTGAGTGTCCACGTGACTACGAGTCCCCACCAAGGGAAGCAGGCTGTTGCCTATGGTACAGGACTTGGTGTAGGGTTTGTGTAACCTTCCAAGCGTTATAGTATCGCATCGTTCAGCCTCGCTTTCCATCAACAATACTTGAATTGAAGCCACCAGCAAAACACTCGGCGTTGTTTAGCGCTTGCCTCGACTCTCTTGAACATGAAGGTGTTTCAGAACGTTTTGTTTACGGAATATTGGCAAAATGTCTTCCTTCTTACTTCCCTCTCATGAAAATGAATAGCTTTTCCTCTTTTGCTGCTCATCTTTTATATACACCTTCTTTTGTGTTTAAATCGTAGCATAAGACTGATTGCATCGTACAGCTGCAATTGTACAGGATGAGAGGTTACGTCTCTATCTTTGTGTATCTGAGTGTAAAACGTAATATCGTTTCTAGGTAACATCTGTATCAACTGTACGAACACTCCCGCTCAAGTCAGCTCTCCCATAAAGGATAAAATGAAGGATTGCCTGTAGCTCTTTAGGTCACCAGGGTGAACGGAGGGGGAGGGGGGTTACAAGGGGTCGAAAGCCCCTCTCTACGGGGATTAAACGCGGTTTACTGTTGTCATGGTTACAAAACCGCAACAACATTACATTCGAGAAGAAGAGATTTTTCACGATGTCGGCTTTATTGATATTATTATTGTAGTCTATCTTTCCGTTGCGCAGATAACGTAAGTTTGAAGCGGGGATACGGAAAGCGAACCCGTCGGTTATTGTGTTCTCAATTTACAAACTATATCAAGATGGTTATTTTATTTCGCAGGCCGCATTTGTATGTGCAGGTTAACAAAGCCGATAGTTATACGGCTGTATCGCCAATATCAATGCCAATATATTGATTGTGAATACAATTGAGGGTGAAAGGGAAAGACGGTACTCGCACGACACTCATACTCACTTAGAAACGGCGCTTGTGGAAGAACAATGCATACGGTCAAAGAATATGGTTTCTGTACCGAGCTTGAGCGTCGAGTGTGCAATACAGTCTGCTGCCACAGAGCATACTTCTCGAGGCATTTATTAATGCTTTAGACTTAGGGCTGGTCTTACAATCTTCTGATAGGAAAGTTATTTGTAGCAATTAAGCTATTTGGTGGATTTCAAGAGTTTTGATAGGTGGTTGCCATGGAGACAACAAGCTATTCGACGAATAAGTAGTTCGTTATTGGGACATTGTAAGACTGAACCTTAGAGTTCAGATGGTCGAATAATATATTTAGGTTTTGCATTTAGGGCCAGTCTTACAATCTCCTAATAAGAAAGTTATGTGTAGCAATTTAGCTATTTGGAGGATTTCAAGGGTTTTGATTGGTGGTTGCCACGGAGAAAACAAGCATTTCGACGAATAAGTTGTTATTTGGACATTGTAAGACTAGACCTTAGAATACACTATGCTTGTTTCGATTTTCTTTTCAACTTTATCTGCATTTGTTTAGTTTTTGATCGCAGTGGGACCTATTCGTGCGTTACAGTTCAGTGCCAGCCAAGTGCGCAAACATTAGACTGAAATACTATCACACGAAAACAATCTGTTTGATCGACGGTACTTTTCGTCCAACATCGTCGTTATAACCCGCGAGCGATATCAGTAGTCTAATGTAAATATAACATTGTTGAAACAAACTTATTGAAAAAACCATTAGAATGAATTTTAAATCTATGACCCTTTTTCGTAAGCGATTGTATTTGTGGTCTTATTCTCAATGTCCACCCACCCCTGTCTGACTGGCTCAATTGAGGTCTAGTTTACCTAGGACTCTTCAACATGTAATGCTTTCTTGCTGTGTTAGGAATTTCCATGTATCGAACCTAAGGGCGTGAATTATCCCTATAATGTACATGTTTCATGTAGATGGTGGAGACTAGAGAAGTTGGTACCATTGGAGTCTGCTGTTTAAAAAAATAAAATAAGTACATTCGTATTTATAGAGTCTACCCACTCAGTAACAAGACTGATTTTTAGTGAAGGACTTTAATTTAAAGCGACTGAACCAACCCTATAGGCTCCGAACTCCATCGATGAGTGAGCGATAACCAATCAAATATCTATATTTCAAATACGAGACCTATGAATCAGTGATTGGACAGTGCGAACACCTGCGGACAAATGCTATAGAATCAACAAGGCCGATTCAGAACATCTTTGAATTTATTGAGTGCTTCGTTGCTAGGACGGCTCCAATGTCACCATTTATACTTATTCCTAAGCTAAGAAGTAATGAAATTGAATCCATATTAGAAGTTAAGTAAGCATGACGCAGGAAGAACTCTATGTGTGATGAGGTAAGGCTACATATCAGTTCTTATTTAGGGGAGTTACTTTGACTTAGTCGCTGATTGCAGCCCATGAAGGTTGCAGCCTAGTATGATGGTTTCAGCCTCTGTGAAGGTGATGGATAAGCTATAGTGTTATGTACTGTATCGTGCATGATACGAACGTAAAATATCGCCCGTTATTTGCGCCGGGTAGTTTTCAAAACTATTGGCATTTCGCTGATGGTCCATTAGATTAGATCGATTCGGAAGGCGTCTCGTGAGGCTACTGTCAGATTTCGATCTACTCCCAGTCGCAGCGGTGGCCACGTGGTTGCGGGATCAGAGCGCTCACACTCTTGTAGTAACGCCAACACTTTGCGTTCGTCTGCCGGGCCACTTCGTCGGACTTGTGCTCCACTTGTAGGCCCTGCACACAAACAATGTATTGCCGGCATGATGAATACAGACAGACGTTTATGATATAATATATAATGTAGATCTTGGATTGGTTATCGTCCACTCGTTGATGGTGTTCGGAGCCTACAGGGTTGGTTTAGTCGCTTTTAATTAAAGTCCCCCACTGAAAATCAGTCTTGTTACTGAGTGGGTAGACTCTATAAACACGAATTTATTTATTTTTTATTTTATTTATGATATTCAACAAATTGACATCGCTAAAGCAATAATTGCTCAACTTATCATCAATATTGGCCACAGTCGACCAATAGGTGAACAATATGGTGTCACGTAGACACTCTCTACCAATAGAAACTAGGATCATGTCATTTTAGTTCAATATTGCTCACCAAACAAATTACCGTACTGGCAATAATGAGTTGTGTTAGTTCCATACTTGTTGCTGTCGTCCATTGCAGTATGAACTATAGAGATGCACTAGCGGGAAATAGAACCCGGACTGGGACTCGAACCCAGTTGACTGGCCGTGACCATTTCCATCAATCACAGTCTAGCTGGCAATCGGACTTGAAGTTTGTTTGTAGGTAAGAAAGAAACATTCGGCCTCGTTTGATACGTTAACACATACATAATATATATCTGTCATTTACACGCGCAGACTCGCGCTGTTAACAGGGCAGGTCTCTGTGGCGTGGAAGGAAACTGGATGTGGCTTTGTTAGTGACGGAATAAAGCGCAAACCAACACTTGGGTTCGAGTCCCAGACCGAAGTGACGACCCTACAACGTGGTACAACAGAGTTGCACGTGGATGGGCCAGTATTATATTGATACACTAGACTGTTGCACATTGTTTGGATTGGGTCGAGAGTCTTGGGTACACAGCGAAGAAATGTAACGGGCACGTCTCAAATCGTTACAATCGATAGGTGTATTTAAATAAAGGTGACTATCGAGCTCTTTACCAATAACTACTATATACTTGTTGCGTACACTACTTGCGTACACTACTTGCGTACACTCCTTGTGTACACCACTTGCGTACATTACTTGCGTACACCACTTGCGTACACTACTTGTATACACTACTTGCGTACACTACTTGCGTACACTACTTGCGTACACTACTTGCGTACACTACTTGCGTTCACTACTTGCGTACACTACTTGCGTTCACTACTTGCGTACACTACTTGCGTACACTACTTGCGTTCACTACTTGCGTACACTACTTGCGTTCACTACTTGCGTTCACTACTTGCGTACACTACTTGCGTTCACTACTTGCGTACACTACTTGCGTACACTACTTGCGTTCACTACTTGCGTACACTACTTGCGTTCACTACTTGCGTACACTACTTGCGTACACTACTTGCGTACACTACTTGCGTTCACTACTTGCGTACACTACTTGCGTTCACTACTTGCGTTCACTACTTGCGTACACTACTTGCGTACACTACTTGCGTACACTACTTGCGTACACTACTTGCGCATACTACTTGCGTTCACTACTTGCGTACACTACTTGCGTACACTTCTTGCGTACACTACTTGCGTACACTACTTGCGTACACTACTTGCGTACACTACTTGCGTACACTACTTGCGTACACTACTTGCGCATACTACTTGCGTTCACTACTTGCGTACACTACTTGCGTACACTACTTGCGTACACTACTTGCATAGCAAAAAGACGTTGTTACTGCCTCGTGTTAGTCCATGGTAAATACACGAGAACACCTTGTTTGCGTTAACTCTATGCTATAGTAGTTTGGTACGTAGTACAACTGTATTTACTATTTACCTGGATTCAGTTTGAACGGCATTATGTCTGTGAATAGTCTGCTAATGTTTGCTCTTCACAAATACTAATGCAATTGCATACGAGTACGACTGTTTATTGAGTTTATGTAGCTAGTTATGGTTCTATGGTGAACTTGCTGTATGCCAGTATACAGACAGGTTTTAGGCGTTAGCGGCGTTGGCGGCTGCTGATAGCGGCACTTTTCAAGGGGCGGCTCTTCGTTAGCGATTTGTTTTGTATATTTGTGTAAATCTCATTTATTGGTCTAGCTCGATTTTGATCGAGATGTGAATCGCAGAATAAAAATGTACGTGATGTCTAGTTCTCGAGTTTACAGCATAAAAGCCAAAGAAGTGAATTTTCAATAACTTGGCGTAAGATATAGTGAAACCATGTGTATGTGTGTCTATGATTAATTATTTTAGTTGTTAATTTATGATTAATAGTCTACCAATGTATTTAAATAACAATTAAAAGTGTATCGAACGTTTTTGCAGCTGGTTGAAATTAAAGTGTCAGTTCGAAGTGTATCGCTCAAAGATGGCCGCCGAATGGCGTCACTATTTCGCAGCGTCGCGACGCGCATCCAGCGCCCTAGAGGGGGCGTGGCGTCGAGCTTTGCGAGCCATCTACCGGAAATGTCGGCAGACGTGAGGGATCTGCAAAACATCGAGTGAATGCACAATCACTTGATAAACTCCCTCCACCCCCTCCACCCCCGCCGCCCCCCTCGTGATTTATTCTCTAGGCCATATTGGAGAAGTTTCCGTTGTTGTTCCACCGACAAAAGGTTGTCGACTTTTGAATTTGGTTCGGCTTTTCTTTCTTCGAATATGAATAGGAATCGTAATGGAGCCGGCGCTGAAATATCTCTTTATTTTCAACGTCTTTTAATAACTTGGTGCGCCACTCATATTAGTCTTCCGCTTTTCACCCCAACGGCTGAAGGGTTTGTCCGGCGCAAAAACTTAAGTCACTCCAGAGCGTAGGCGAAATTCGTCTAAGAATGCGCGATCCCTGGACCTTCTTTCTCCATTGGAATCAGGAATAAACCCAGTAGACCAACGAGCCACACGGATAGAATAGACAATGTGTTTAGCGTCTGCCTGTCATTGAAGAGCTGACGTCATACAACCGCGACGTTGCCGATGTCACAGTTGGGCCCGACGTCGCTGTTCACCGTTGCGGCTAATGGCTTCTTGTAATTCAACTCACTGTTCGGGCTCTCGTTTTAGCAGTTCGGCAACGTCTTCGTCTCCGACTTAACTCTGTTCACGCGTCTCACTGAGCGACACAAAGCCTCGTAGTGAGGACATGGTGAAGCCCTAATCGATTATTGCAGTTTTCTACTATCCCGTCATTCTTAAGACGAATACATTTAGGACAAGTATCGTAAAAGCGAGTTGCAACGTGCTTATAAATAATTTGTAATTGCAAAGAGTGAAAGAGTCTTGATATGTCCTCATATTTGGTACAAAATAAGTATCCTCTGTTAATAAGTCTTATAACTGAATACGATACACATAAAATAAATACTAAAAACGAAGTATGTTCTACATTTTCATTATACTGTGTTAAAATACAAAAATGCTGTCTTTATTCATGAGTATTTTACCTGTTACTCTCTCTTGCCTTCTCCTATCTATTTTTTTACTCTAATATAATGTAATGCAGCTTCGAAATTTCGCGCGCTCTCTCTGAAGCAGTTAGCTGCATTTATCGGCCGCAACATTCAAGCGCGTATCGGTAATAGTTGCCCGACTGTGTGATAGATAGCGCAGCGGTGGCGTCTGAGGCGTCGCGGCGTTATTGACCGGCCGACGCCTGAGCTCGAACCCCGCCCCATAAGCTGTCAGTGCAAAGATCAATTGCTGGCACTCGAGTAGTGCTGCTTCCTTGGGGTAAACTAATATTATGTCTTCCCCTCTTGAGGCGGCTCAATTGACGCTGACCCCCTATTTTAGGAAATGTTCAATCATTTTCACACTTGCGGCTGAAAGGCGAGTGACACATTTGGCGTCTCATTCTCATATTCCATCAACCTGTTCATATGAATGCTAATGTGTGTGATGGTCAATGCTGCATCACAGCATCGATGAAAACTAGCAAAGCATTTGCTTCAACATGAGCATTAGCATTTCTACATCCGTTTAGTTGGATGTGTCGTTTGGCTAATCGTTAAATGGTAATGGCTACAATTTCAAAAGCGTGGTCAGAAGTTTCCGTTCCTTGAACTGACCTTTTTGCACTACCTTTGGTTGCGGATTAAGTAAGGTCGTCAATTTATCAAATATATCCTTATTTTATATTCACTGAACACTTCTGGGGATCATGCTAGGTAGGTTACAGATCAAGTAGTTACGAATGTTGAGACCCGTTCTCTCTGACAAGATCCATATCACAACAACAGCAACAACAATGTTGGCGTGTTACACCGCCCTCAAAACGTCACGACCTCTTTAAAACGTTGACAGCGCGAGATAAGCAGCCGACATCGGTGGAAACCAAAGGAACTCTAATTTGGCGGCGTTATCGCTTCTCTGTTGAAGAAGCCGACCCTTCTTATCACGCTATAACGATGAACTTCCTATAGGTTATTCTATTACATGTGCGCGCCACTGATATCAGAGCGGTTCAGATGCCCTCGTTGGACGCACGTGGGTGTTATCACGACGAAGACAACGGTTAGCTACCATCCAACGGGGCTTGGGTCTCCAAGGGAGTTGCGATTGTTACTTTGTATAACTTGTTTCAGTTATATATACTTTAATGATGTTGGCATCTGTGGTTCCACCAATTAGTTTGTGAATATTGCAGTAAACCTACCCTCTGGGAGAAGTGTTCCTCAGGTTGGCGAAAGTGGCGCGGAAACTGAAAAGTAAAGGGGTCTGGGACACACCATCCCGAATAGAAATGTATTCTGATCTGATCTACCTCAACTGCACAGTTGCCACGTTTAGGTGGTGAAATATTTGTCCAGTTATAGTCAATTTAAACTTTGATAAAGAGTTTACTGTTTTTGGGTCTTGTTTTTTATTTTTTATTAACACATTGATTTGACATGGAAAATGTTCAGTGATCACTGATCAGTATATCCATTAAACGTGAGCTTATTACACGCTTCACATATGCTATTTACGCAATGCTCTTGAGCTGTGCCTACATCGTGAGCTAGTGCCACTTACCCCCTTTAGCCATCTATTCGTGGTTGCAAAGTTGATGGAGGATAACGTGATTGGTCACGAAATAATGAGTTTTAGTCGGACACAACACTAGTATTGTGGTAGAGCCACAATTCTTCGTGTCTTCCTGTGGTGGCCAATGGTGCGCCATTTGTCTCGTGCTAATAGGTGGGGGTGTACCGTGGGGACCAGCACCTGACCTTGGCCAGTGGTATCGAGGTATTGTCGAGTTATTCGATATATATCTCGCCGCGTGCACGGACGCGCCGGCATATGTCGGCCATTCCGCGGCCCCAGGGGCTACTAAAGCATCCCACTTCGGTTGGCCATTCCAGACCAGGATGGATTTCCATGGGGGAGAGTTTATCATGTGGTCTTAGAGGGGTAGTCACCCCGAGGGGTTCGGGGGGGGGGGGGGGGGGGGGGGGGGGAATATTTCCACTTAGAAGTTTCTCATCTTACATGTGTCGGGCATAGAACTTTATCGGCTTTCGCGCGGGTGCAAGAAAAGGGAGAAAAGTTTGAATGACGATGAAAATAGTTCTTTCTACTCACTCACTTGGTTTTGTCTGTCAAATCAAGTTTAAACGCGAGGTTTAAGATTCAAAATCTAATCAGTTTTTCAACAAGAAATAAACTCATGCTTTTAATGTCAAATAACAAAAACGCGGAGTTGTCAAGCACTACTCACAGGTGTTTCGCAAGCATAATGCAGGAGTACTGCGACATTTCTGTACGTGCCTGAAAACACCAACTTAATGTCAAGTTACTAATTATCTAATGCGTAAGTCTGTGGTCTTGCTTGTCGTTTAGAAGTCTTCATTAATTTATAATTACGTAGCTTAAACGTTTTTAGTTTTTACCGCCCTCCAATGAGGGCAGTTGTGGTTCATACTTCGTAACTGTATAAGTCGAATACGCAACGTTTATATTTCTCAAAACATCTTCATAATGATAATAGACACTTTTGTCTCTTGTGGTTGTGTTTCTGTAAATATTTAGCTAAGCAGATACTTTCTGTGATGCAATCCTTGGACCCGGCACCTCCACCAAACAGCTTCTCAGCACGTTCAAGCGAATACCAGCCACATAATGGGATTATTATGAATGTTTTCGTTAGATCGATGTCCGATACTAAACCTTTGAAGATGATGTGTTATTATTAAAGCACTTGAAAGAACGTTCCTCCTGGCTTAAGGATGGTCCACACAGATCTTTTAAGCATAAGATTTAAGGTTTAACGCGTAGTCGTAAAGTTGGATCATAGGAAACACGTACTAGCGTTCACACAAGTTTTAGTTTTAAGACGTTGTTTTTAGTTTTAAGACGTTGTTTTCATTGTTGAAACCTTATGCATTATGTCTTAAAAATCTGTGTGGACCAGCCCTTAGGCACAACGTAACAATTGTTTGATTGTTGTCCGAGATTCAACAGTGTGTGACTTATTGACATGACACGCAGCTCAGATTATCATGTCATTGTGAATAGTGAAGGTCTTCAAGAAATGATGCAGCCGCTCAAGCATATTACTGCATGGAAGTAAGAGAAGCTTATACACGGTAACACAACGAATCAGTATTTACCTCAGTATCAAAATGGGAGCTAAAATGCTGATAACACTGATCTTGGCTCGTTATAAGATGGTAAGTGGTCTGTTTCCATGTGGCTGTAGACTAATATACCATTAGGGCCTATTTGCATCTTGTTGGTCCCGTTCGTTTTAGTCTTGTCTTCGCTCTTATAACTCCATAATGCGTTTTGTTTTTACTTCCGTATGCCTAATCTATTAAATTACTTTGATTGCTTCCAATTTAAAGTGGGCAATCGCTCTCTAATTCCATCACAGGTTTGACAGACTAGATCAGGTACACTTTTTTAGTTTCAATGTAGTGTAAAGTTCACATGTATCACTTTCAGCTCCGACTATCTTTTGTAAACAAATATCGTAAATGTTGATCCTATGTGGTTCCACTGGGACGACGAAAACAACAACACCCTTCTATGGCATTCTCGCCTCGTTCGCCCCATACTCGCGCATTCTCTTGATCCATTGATGTTTTTGATTCGTGAAGAAGGAGACACACGTTGCATGCCCCCCCCCCCCCCAAGACACGGGTTGATGGACCGCAGGGGAGCCCTAAAGCAGAGCATCTACCCTCTGTCCACGCTCTTGACACGCAAGACGTGATTGTCAACATGCAACCACTGTGCTACACTCTCTAGGCATTACTTACGACCTCACGAGTTTGTATTGGCTGATTTTGGTTTTAGGTTTGCGGTTTGTATAGATGTGTGGACTGTTATAGCTATTAACAGTTGGCGACGCTATGTTGCACACATAAAGGAAGTACTAGAGGCATCGTAGCTGGATGTAGGGTTCTATAGCATGTTTCCATAATTTAACTTGTATCACAATCTTACTTAGCACGTTTCAAAGTTACGACAAACTTGACGTTGTTAAATTTTAACTCAAACACAACGCTACGATTCGTGTCATTCTTCTCTTCCTCCAATAGTTGTGTTTATTAAATACATCACAATATAGGTAAACCGTGTTACTATGTTATTACTTATTACACGGCGTCGATCACCAGCAATATTATGTCGACCACGCTGCTTCATTCCCCACTCTCAGCTGTTCTCTTGTAAACATCATTCAGTCTTTATTGTGTCGGTCTTACTCCACACGGGCACCCGAATTACCACCTAGACTTATTGCTAAACACATTCATGTCTCGTGGTTGTAGCCTCTAGAGTTGGCCTGCTACTGTGGTTTATTAGTCAAATTTATAAACTTGTTATACAACGTGACGTGCTCAACAGCCTCGTACGACATGCAGAGCTAGACAGACGGGGCTATATCTTCTATCACACTTGCAAGTGGGCGGCGTGCAATCATGTCTAACACATTGAGAGACTCAGCCTCGTACGACATGCAGAGCTAGACAGACGGGGCTATATCTTCTATCACACTTGCAAGTGGGCGGCGTGCAATCATGTCTAACACATTGAGAGACTCAGCCTCGTACGACATGCAGAGCTAGACAGACGGGGCTATATCTTCTATCACACTTGCAAGTGGGGCGCGCGCAATCATGTCTAACACATTGAGAGACTCAGCCCCGTACGACATGCAGAGCTAGTATATTGCTGCACTATGTCGATACTTCAATCACACTTGCAAGTGGGGCGCGCGCAATCATGTCCAACACATTGAGAGACTCAACCCTCGTCTCGTCTCCGCCGTAGAAAACTCATTAGTAGAAACATCAGTCTTGTCCACAATGTGGAAAACTCATCGGCTGATGGGGCTTACAATTTTCATATTTGTATGCAATGAAGTTTTTGATAAAGCAATTTGCATTCAAGATTTGTCTGCGAGAGGCGGCGTCGGATCCGTCCTACTCGACTTTTATGTCACTCTCAAGAAGGAGACGTGTGTCTGCGTGTTGTACGCATGCATGCGTGTAGATACACGCACCTTGGTGCGGGGGCGGCGCCGTCTCACAGTCTCAAGACAGAGACGCGTGTGTCTGCGTGTTGTATACGCATGCATGCGTGTAGATACACGCACCTTGGTGCGGGGGCGGCGCCGTCTCACAGTCTCAAGACAGAGACGCGTGTGTCTGCGTGTTGTATACGCATGCATGCGTGTATATACACGCACCTTGGTGCAGGGGGTGGTTTGACGCGTGCTGTACGCATGCATGCGTGTAGATACACGCACCTTGGTGCAAGGGGTGGTTTGATGCGTGTGGATACACGCACCTTGGTGTGGGGGCGGCGCCGTCTCACAGTCTCAAGACAGAGACGCGTGTGTCTGCGTGTTGTATACGCATGCATGCGTGTATATACACGAAACCTTGGTGCAGGGGGTGGTTTGACGCGTGCTGTACGCATGCATGCGTGTAGATACACGCACCTTGGTGCAAGGGGTGGTTTGATGCGTGTGGATACACGCACCTTGGTGCGGGGGGGGGGGGCGCCGTCTTACAGTCTCAAGACAGAGACGCGTGTGTCTGCGTGTTGTACGCATGCATGCGTGTGGATACACGCACCTTGATGCGGTGGGGGGGCGCCGTCTCACAGTCTCAAGGCTGAGACGCGTGTGTCTGCGTGTTGTACGCATGCATGCGTGTGGATACACGCAACACGCACCTTGAAGCAAGGGGTGGTTTGATGCGGGGGCGGGGCCGTCTCACAGTCTCAACTCTCAAGGAAGCCACTCGAAACTTAGACAAAACAACGCCAAGAAAGTCGACCCCTTGAATTTCCATCGTACTTGTCGTGTCCGTCCGTCCCGGGTATAGGGGGGGAATTTGTGAGTGGTTTCCGGGATCAAAGCTGGAAGTTGTTCCCTGTCTTTGTTCTCTCTCCTCTCTCCAGCCCGGGAGACGGGTGAGTGAGGACTTTGATAATTGAAGAAGGTGGATTTATTGAAGTAGATCCTTTATCGCGGGGGGGAGGGGGGGGGGGGGGGGGGCGAGAACTGGTTGCCTCGCTTGGAGTAAATTAATCAACGGCCGCGTCTACCTTTTGACTTGTTTGGGAAGTTACCGGATAAGCTGTAGCCTATTGGCTCTAGATGTGGTCACTCAGTCAGGCAGCCTATACTGTCTACTGTTTCCTCTGAACAACTGACGTTGAAAGAGCTTTATCTAGTCCTCCCTAAATATTGATTAAACAGTGAGAAAGTCGCCTTCACATTCAATAAAGTCACAATTTTTTTCGTCGTGCTCACATAAAGACAGTTAACAGCGGTATTGTATGTTAGACCCAATTTGAACTTATAACCAGAACGGTTCCTTACGTACATTTGAACAGCAACAAATACAAAACACGTTTTTAACGTTTCCTTTTCAGTTAGTGCATTAGATTAAATTGCTGAACACAACTCTGCCGTATTTAATGAGACTCTATAATCAATCTACGTCTCGTCGTCGATCAGTCTACCAGAGAACCAAGTCCTCATCTCCCGCGTCGAGCTAACGAACACTAACTGACGCTGTCTGTTAATAACAAGATCAGTATTGAATAACCAGTCATGTCTCGTGGATAATTCCAATGAATAATGTAGAATCAGCGACCTGGACAGATTTTATTCTCTTCTCTTCTTCTTTGGCTCTTTTAATTTAATCACTTGAGTTTCGCGTCTACCGAGAAGAATGTCACGGTTCAGTTTCATCTACCGACTCGTGCGGAGCGAGATTCTCGTTTCTAACGTTACCGATATTACGATCTCGGTATAACTATTTATCTTGGGGATAACTTTTCACGTGGCATCCACCAATCAGAAGCTTTGAAATGTTGCTTTTCCCGAGGATAACTCTATCTAGAACCTTGTCCCGAGATCATAATACTGGGCTTTAGAGCTATACTACGTGAAACGTTTTCTTCATCTATAGTCTTCTTGCAGCTGACGTCTAAAACTTACAGAACTGGTGGAAGTCTCCATAGTTACAATACAACTTGTTCTCTCATATGTCAGCAACGTTGTGTTGCTAACCTGTGGCTTGGCCACCAGTTCAATTTCTTAGTTTAAGGTTGTTGTCTTGCAAGAAGCCTGTACACGGTTGTAGGTAGACAGTAGACGAGTAGGCCTATACTCCGTCGCCCGCATGATTTACCACACGCATACGAGTAAGCAATCTCATCGCACATATTTTATGAACGAGATTGTGAGCTGAAAATTACGCGCGTGAGTGAGTGAGTGAGCTGACGTTACGCGCGTGAGTGAGTGAGACTGTCGCTGAAGATGACGCGAAACTGTATGCTTGGTGGAGGTGCCGGGTCTTACTCTTCGTCCCCCCCTCCTCAACCCAACCCTCTCTCTCCGTCCCAGTGTCGTGCTTGTATGAGCATACTCGGACCTAATTACAAGCGTCGACCACTGCACATGCAGCCTGCCCGCAGACAGACAATAATTTAATTACAGTCTCGTAAGCAGTAAGGAGGTCGTGCCCTTGTTATCTCCCCCCCTTGTCTTTTATTTACTCGCTTTTAGTGTTTTGTGGACGGCTTTATGCAACGGTTTGTTCTTTTATTTCTAGTTAAGTTCTTAAGCCGTTTAAAACTAATGCATGTTTATGTGGAATGTGGAATCCATGGGACTGAGCACGTTGCCAGCCGTAATGTTGTCGTGCCTGGCATCGATTCGAGTCTTTTATCCTCGCTTCGCACTTAGCGCGGTTGTTATTTACAGTTCGCCCCTCGTAAGTAGCTCGTAAAGTGCTTAAGAGGCTTAAACGTTCGCATCTTCAAAACGTGCCGAAAATTGAGAAAAATTATTTTCTTTATATATACTGTTGGTCCTTGAAATCGGGTTCAGCTTGTGTGACAATAGTGCATAGTTATAAGTATGAATAGTGCAACGACTGTCGTCGGTCAGAAGTAGCACGAGTATGAGTGATCACGTCGTCCCGTGTTCTTGTTTTACTGCTCGCGACTGTACAAGCATCCTCACGTTGTTTTTCTCTTCTTGCAAAACAAAATGGTGTACTTCATTATCGTGATCCATGACGCGTAATCCGCAATATGCGGTAAATGACTCGAGTGCAGAAATGATAAAGTGACAACGGCCCCGCCTGCGCACCCATGTGCCGGTTATTTTGTTACGCGAAGAAAAATGACATTCCCGCGTTGAATGCGCTCGCTCTCTTCGCTCTGTGAGGCAGACGGACTGGCAGCCACTTGGATATGGTGCAACCCAACTTAATTCCCTGGGCATCTGAAGGGATTTCACTTTGCACGGCCATCTTCCAGTCTAGCGGACAAGAGAATATGCTCGCCTACCGACATAGCGGAGAAATATGGACGAAACTAGATTGTAGACTTTAAAGTTTACGAAAGAGCAACACGCGATTTCGAAAAAACGTAACTTACTTAAAAACCCATACGAAAAATGTGCTTAATTTTCCAAAGAAAAACTACAGAACGCTTGAAGTCCTAGTTGTGCTTAAAGCGTAGACTTTCTGGTATTCTTTATTCATCTGATGCATAGGACGAGGGTAGACTACGTTTTAAAACTCATAATGGCATTTTTAGTGGCGTTTGAAAACTACGTTTCAAAATGGTTGTGATTTATTTATCATTCGTCGAAATCATAAGACTCTTAATTCGATTCTCCGTTAGTGCATCTAGTATTCAACACCCTGGAAACTACCAATTGCTGACGTCATCCATTCTGTCGTGACGTATGCCCGTGTGAGTTATCACTGAGATCGAGTTCTGTGTCGAGCCTCGAGACAAGCACTTAATAAATGTATCGCTCGCTGTAGAGAGTTGCGCAATGCAGGTACGATGCCACATCGAAGGTTTTCACCAGTGTGAGTTATGAAGCCGCCATTTGTTTGCGTTACTCGCGTGATACGCACAACACTTACCACGCACAAAGATGGCGGCCAGCGACCAAATGTGCCCGCCGGGCCTTCGGGCAGACTCGCATAACGCGAGGCCATTTCCATCGGATAGCAATACCGTAACTTCTGCTTCAAGATGCGGGAATAACAAAATGTATTTGAATGGAATCGTGTTTGCCCACAATCTTTGTATATAAGGAACTAATGTTCGTTTTTGTCCTTAGGGAAAAATGCATTTTTTATGATTAAGAGGAAGGACTACTAGCCAATATTAAAACCCGCGAAATTATCGTTTTTTCGTCATATCTCAATAACGCCACACAATATCAAAACAGTGACACCTACGCACATTGTGGATTCGTGAGAGCTCAATACCAAATGAAAAAGATTTCGTAGATTGTAGTAATTATAGTTGTAATTTGTAATTAACTTGTAAATTAGTTAAATTACAAATAATAATTATAATAACTGCAAACTAATAAATCTTTATCATTTGGTATTGAGCCCTCACGAATCCACAATGTGCGTAGGTTTCACTGTTTTGATATTGTGTGGCGTTATTGAGATATGACGAAAATACGTTAATTTCGCGGGTTTTAATATTGGCTAGTAGTCCTTCCTATACAACCGCAATGTCAATGATATCGGTTCCCTAGTCGCTTCGTGAGACACTCAGAGTTATTCTGAATCTATTCCACCACCATGGAGTCAATAAGTGAAGACATTGGAGAACTCTTATTGTCGCCTCGTACGACCGGTATAGTCACCTTGGACCAACTCTACCCAGAGTTATAACTGAGAAATAATGAATTGAGAGTCTAAAGGACATTCATTATACCCGCACGTAGCCGAGTGTTGTCGAAACTGCATGAAAGCAATAAGCGATGTACGTCTCTATCTCTTTATTCATTTCCAACTTAGTTTCCTCAACGCATTTTCCTTCATTTCCCGCTCGTTTATTATGTTCTATACGACTTCTTAATACTTCTACATTTACCGTTGTCTACGTTCATTCCATTTAACATGATTGCTTTATTATTCTCTGTCAATATACTTTGTTTATTCTGGATATTTATTCTATACGGGCCAAAAGCTTTTCATCAGTTTTATCTTAATTGTCTTCGTTATATTGATGAATGTTAAAGCCAATGTTTTTCAGCAACTCTGCAACAGCTTAGCCAGCACTTTCATGTCAGTTATAAGTAGGGCCCACTTACACCCCATTACATGTTTTGATTGTGGTCTTGGTCATATTTAATAAGCTGCCATTTACACTTTCTAATCATGCCCGTGTTTAACGACATTCGTTATAGAACTCGATTATGTACTTGATCATGATTACGGCTAATCGACGTTCGTTGTCGAGACTCCATCACGGTGTTTTACTCATACCTGTTGCATGCAACGTCATACTCATAAAACATGATTTTACCGTATACAGCTGCGGTAACCAGTCTTAATTCCCGTGCTATGGTTCTGTAACGCTCTTACCATGCAAGGATCCAGTCAATCTGACTGTATCTTTATAGCCATGGGTACCACTATTAGCTGTATTTCGAGTGTATGTGAGATTCACATAATACGTTGCCTTCTCTGGACCAATTCTTGCATTCTTTCACCATAATTTACTTGAGATTGTGTTATTTTTAATAACAAAAGTTGCTCAACGATAATATGCCTCAATCTCTAAAACTGGAAAAATTGAATATGTAAACTTTCCATGCCCCTCTTTTAAAACGAGATTGTGCCCCGTTCTGCCTGATCACATCGCCTCTCTGTCCAATGGGATGTCTTGGTTCATCCCGTCGTCTGCTTTACGACCCCGGCTGCGTGATGAGCCAAGGCCGAGAGGCGGGGGCTGTAATCTGCGTGATCACATCGCCTCTCTGTCCAATGGAATGTCTTGGTTTATCCCGCCGTCGTCTGCTTTACGACCCCCGCTGCGTGATGAGCCAAGGCCGAGAAGCGGGGGCTGTAATCTGCGTGATCACATCGCCTCTCTGTCCAATGGAATGTCTTGGTTTATCCCGCCGTCGTCTGCTTTACGACCCCCGCTGCGTGATGAGCCAAGGCCGAGAAGCGGGGGCTGTAATCTGCGTGATCACATCGCCTCTCTGTCCAATGGAATGTCTTGGTTCATCCCGCCGTCGTCTGCTTTACGACCCCCGCTGCGTGATGAGCCAAGGCCGAGAAGCGGGGGCTGTAATCTGCGTGATCACATCGCCTCTCTGTCCAATGGAATGTCTTGGTTCATCCCGCCGTCGTCTGCTTTACGACCCCCGCTGCGTGATGAGCCAAGGCCGAGAAGCGGGGGCTGTAATCTGCGTGATCACATCGCCTCTCTGTCCAATGGAATGTCTTGGTTCATCCCGCCGTCGTCTGCTTTACGACCCCCGCTGCGTGATGAGCCAAGGCCGAGAAGCGGGGGCTGTAATCTGCGTGATCACATCGCCTCTCTGTCCAATGGAATGTCTTGGTTCATCCCGCCGTCGTCTGCTTTACGACCCCCGCTGCGTGATGAGCCAAGGCCGAGGGTAGCGGGGGCTGTAATCTACCTCCATTCATTCACCCCGACCGTCGCAATGATATCTCGTGTACCTAGTTATCTAGGCTACAGTTCCCTACGAGACGCCGCGCTGAGGGTGTATTCTGTATAGACACGATAGTGAGCACCCTAAACTATCACTCACTACTCAACCTCTGAGGTAGCTGAGTGGTCCTCGAATTATTGTTTGAGTGAACCTTGTTAAACGTGCTCATGAAAGGCATTCATTATTTAGCCGTCGTGCTTATAGAGAGCTTTAGATTAGTGAGAGAATAGATTGTGTCTGTTCACCTTTATATGTGTGTTTATAACAAAATAATATCATTTGCTCTGTAACGGGGTTGTTTCTTTGATTTCAGTAATGCGCAGCAAAAGTGTTGGGATTTTGTTTGCTAATGTAATGAAAAATGTGTATCACTATCGTCAATAGCTTTCAATGTCTAGTATGCTTAGTATAATTTATTGTATAAAATCAATACAAAGCTGAAAGCTGTTGACGTTGCGAGCAAGTAGTGCAAGCCCCGTTGGCCACCCCTGCGAGGAGACGTGCTTGTCGACGCTTCTCTGTCAGTCGCATGTAAGCGAATGCGAGGACATGGGAAGTAGGAGAAATAAAGGAAATTCGTTCTTCGTCTTCCGCAGACTTATTCAGGATTATTCTCGTCAAGCCGCGTGCGACTGGTTTATTGGAAAGAGATTAGTTGTCTGCCGGTTGACAATCCCGACGTTTCTCTTGGGAGACTCGGCAGACGTGGTGACGTCAAAGGTCGGAACAATAACATTGCGTCATTAAAGCGTTTGATGAGTTTGTTTGTTTCTGCTTTTGTTCGGGATTTACTGTCTAGGATGCTGTATTCATACAAGCTGGGATTATTGTGTCTGTCGGGAGTAGTTGTGTGCGTTGGCCTTGGGTATTATAACTATATTCAGAAGCAAATCATATTCTTGTCATTGTGTCTTGCGCGATAAGCCCGTTTCAAGTACCTATATAATAAAACCCATTCAATCATGGGTATACATATATGGTTTCTAAATTATGTTCATTTTTGTAGATCACAAGTATTTTTGTTCCAATATTTGTGAATATGTCATTTGTGATGTGTTCAAGATGTGCGGTAGTCAAAGCTTGCGGTTCTACTGCTAGCTAATAACGCAGAAAACATCTGATCGGTTCGATAGGTGTACGAGTGTCTCTATTGTTTATTGTCGCAGTTCACCCCACCTGAGCGACGGAAGCAATTCGTAGCTCCAAAACAGTAATAGTTTTTAGTAAATTTATTTCGATTTTAACTTTTAATAAAAACAGTTTTTCTCTAAAATTTATAATATATATTTTGAAGTGTCGTGTCACGCAAAGACATGGAGAATGGATATACGTATATTGAATGTATTGTCTTAGTCAAGCACTGCTCGGCAGCTTAGTGGCCGTAACATTTGTCACGTTGTAAACCGACTTTATATAGTTCCGCTGTGTTGGTTCTCTTTTCTTACCTCGTATAATCTAAGTGAGCAGTGTCGTATGATTGTCCTCGCAGCTCACTGACTGAGCGAGAGACTTGTTGTATTGTCGCCGATTGCCTTGGCGACATCCGCTCCCCATCAGCCAATTAGAGTTCCCGTTCACTGACGATATCGACTATCGATACAATTAAATTAAATGCTTCCTGCACACAAGCCCCAATAGTTTATTGGCTCCATGTTCGAGCGGACGGGCGGATGAAAAGCATCAATTGTTCGATATTTGATGTCGAGATGCTCCAGAGTCGATACCACAACACGGAACAATGACAGTCAGAAATATCCACTACTTTTAATGGAGATAACTCATCTTGTGGGACGTCCACGTTGATACGAGACTTAGTTGGAAGTTATTGTTGTGTTGGATGGAGTTCTTTCGAGTTAGATTGTAATTGAAATGTGATTATTGCTTTCATAGCGAGACAGCCGCTATGTTCGTCGGTAGCAAATCTGCTGACAGCTCAGTGAGCAATGTAGGCCTTTAATCCTCACAACCCGGCACCTCCACCAAGTGTTGTAAACTTTCCTAAAAAATTCCCAATAAGAAATCAGAATTTTTTTAATGAAGCAGGTATAGTTGTAATACAGGTGTTATGTAATACAGTCTGTTGTCCACGGCTAAAAGTGACAATTTCTAACATTGACATTGAATCAGTCAAGACTCATTGCACTGACCTAGTACAACATTGAAAGCTTCCTGGTATTGGGCGACTGCAGTCTTATAAAACGGAAGATTGAATCAACTTCAGCCACTACCGTTTAGATTGCATCGTCGCTAAACAGCTCGGCACGTCCGTCAACAACGAGGCGACGCGGTAACTACGTGGCTGCGTCCCAAGCACGTCGCGTACCCACGCACCCACGCTTGTCCCACGCACCCAACCCACGCACCGCCAGCCTGAGATAACAACGCCTCGGAATTACTCGAAATTGAAATCAATCCAATCTCCACTCGTTCATAAAACTCCCATAAACCGCGAGCGCGGAATCAACGCGTCGCCGCTATCACTAGCGCGCGTCGGGTCCCCCAGCGCGCGTCCGCTTCGCGTCCTGACGGAGGACCTGGCTTTACGACCACTGCGCTTTACGACGCTGTGCCCGCCTGGTTTATGACCCGGCGTGCGGGGTGGACCGCGGTACCCCTGTTGTCGTGTACTGTCTGACACCCGCATCGTACGCCCTACCCGTGCGACGCGAGGTAGTAAAGTTAGGGGACATTGGGCCGGGACGGAATGTGGATGGGTGGACTGACACCGAGAGAGGCGGCTAAGCTATGAACACGTGATCCATAACATGACGTTGAATGGACGTGGCCCACTGATCGCGATCAAAAGTTAAACTCGAAACTAACAATGGTTTTAACAGTTTATTATTCTTGTCCGATCTCATATACATCGAAACATAAGTATTTTACAGTATTATACCAGTTACCTGCGTTGGCAATACTTGTTTCCATTGTCTTGCATGGCAATATACATCGAAAGATTAATGTAAATAAAGTGTATATAATGAAATTAGAAAGTGCGTTTCTTTTAGACAATCCAGGCTTCTACCAGATCAGGGATATTCGTTCACAATTCGAGGTAATCCCCTAAAAAACGAGACGTTTAGCAATCGTAATGAGGCCATAGATTGGGGTGTCTCGCAGTGACGGCTCTAAAAACAGCGTAGGAGGAAATTGAGCAAACAGAGCTGCAGCCGATAGAATAGCTGTAGGAGGCGATGGAAGCGGGAAATTGAGAAAATGGAAGCGGCAGCAAAGTGATGCGTGAAACTCTGCGATCATGAGAACAACGTTCCGCACTTAACGTCGCGTCGCGCGCTAACAACGCGGCGCGTCACGGGACTTGACTCTACGCGCGCGTCGAGCGTTCAGTTACCATTAATCAACGCGCGTGGCAACTCTCCAGATGGAATTATTGAAAACATCTGCACGGCGTGTGTGTTTGCTTGCATTGCACCGGGTGTCATTAATCACGCGCTCATTGTGTGAGGGGGATCTAGCGACCAAATGATGGACTGGGCTTTTGATTTAATAACCCCTCGTCTGTCGAGGTAGCTGCTAATCAACGTGACGATAAACTACGCGTCGTTGAATCGTTGCCTGATTGATGGATGATTACCGGAGGGTGGGGTGATTGGACAACGCCTAAACGTGGTACTTGTCAATGGTAACGTTCTAGCTAGAGTCTAGACAGCGCTTGGGTGAAGCTGATTCTATTCATCATGTCATAGACACATTTCAACATTGTACTATTAACCGAGTCTAGACATGGTTTTAGTTTCCCGCCTTTCTCTGCCTATCTCTCTTTTGAGGATTGAAATTACATTTGCATTGTTTTTTCTTCCTTGTTGTGAGTCCATGACAAAATATCTCCGAGTACACATACCACATGCCGTGCTCATCCTTGCAGCATCTCGTTTATGCTTATCATCTCGATTAGCCTCGCACCAGAGACATGTAAGATACGGTCCAGTAACCATCATCGTCATAGTCCGTTTTTTTTCTTTTCTGTTTATATTTCGTTTTGGCTTCCGCGATGTTATGGCAAGAAAAAACAATGTTTATGTAAAACTCGTGTGAGGCGTTCTAAGTTTGTGGGTTGTTTTAACCTGCTTAGCTCTTCGTCGTTTGTTGATTCATGTAACTGGTGTAAGGATTGACATAGGTAGGTAAATTAAATACGACAGTATTGTGTTACAAAAGAGTGGTTAGTTTCAACACGTTGTCTCGAGGTAGCCGCCGCCCAACGACAGTGACTGTGGTCGCCAACGACAGTGACTGTGGTCGCCAACGACAGTGACTGATCGCCCAACTTAGTGACTGGTCGGCTAACGACAGTGACTGGTCGGCTAACGACAGTGACTGTGGTCGCCAACACCAACGTGTATAACCAGTAATCTGTGAGACACGTGGCAGTATAGTTCGTTAGTCTTCACACAGAGATACGGGTAATTAAGTTATTCTATACCCTGGTAGACATCGACACCCCAACGTCGCTAACAAACCCTAACATTAGCTTCGTTAGGCTGGAGCCTGTTCTTCGTTATGTCTTCATTAAGGTCTTACCCTTGTTGTTGTGTTCCACGTGTTATATAATGGTTTCCTTGTGTAATATCGGGGCTGGGGATCGAACCCAGTCATGGCAAACGTTAATGAGACGTTCGGTAAAGGCTTTCAAGATATTAATGTTTATGTTTGTGTTGTATTTCACCTTCTTGACACTCGCTGACTGTTCTTGCTCTCTCCGTCTGCAATGTCCACTCTTCTCTGAGCTCGGCGTGTGCGGCAACTCACCCGCCGACATTGTCCCACTATATATAGGACGTGGCGAGGGGGTGTGTTCCATTACTAGAACATCCGTCACTGCACAGAGCAATTAGCACCGAGCTAGGAGCCAACTGTGAACCTGTACTGTACTATCAACACGTCGTACAATATACTGTCGGGTCAATGGGGGGCGCGTTAACTCGCGATATGAGAATAGTATAGTGATTTAGAGCCTATTGTCTGTCAAAAGCTCGGGTTACATTCTACTAAATCCTATTCGTTCAAGTATTCGTTTGGGTTATTATATTTAGTAATGATTGAGAACAGGTCGTGAATTCCCACTCTGTAATATAATTAAATGATTAAAAGACAAATCACAAACAAGTTCCCATACTAATTATTTTTAATCAAACTGTGTAGGCCTACATCAGATATCTTTCATATATATCAGAAATCTTGTCTCTCTCCCTTACAAATGGCGCATTCTTGTGACACGTCTCTCACAATCTTCGTCGTCCCCGGCTTCCTTGAGACAGAACATGTTCGACCTGTTGCACAGTCCGAGTGTCTTGACGTTTCTGGTCGCATGTGGCTGTGTATAACAGCATAGGCCTGTCACAGCTGATTGCAGGCACGTGTCCGCATGTGTAGTCTCTTCTCGGGTAGTGGTGACGTCACCTCGGGAGTCATCGTGCCAACAACTACGAGGCTGATTGATTCACCGCCCTTACGAACACACTCCACGTTGGCTCCTAATTCTCTACTCGAAGGGGTGAGATTCATTATTCATCCGGCCCTGACTGGCTCTGTCACTCCGGTTCCAGTTCCAATCTCATCTTACTTATTCATCTTATCTGATCCTGGTTATGGTCGATCTCTGCTGATGAGTTCACCCTCTGCCTCGGCCTAGCTCGAGCTTTGAGCTCTTAAGCCGGATCGGCGGTTGGTACGTGTTTAGACCGCTAGATGACTCGGCGGTCGTTTGTTACACTAGGCTGGTGGAAACGAGCGCCCTCAACCATGAGTAGCGAGTTGGCGTACTTACTTACAAACGTTCATTCTTTCAAAACCGTCGTCGTGTGATCATGCAGTGAGGTTGTATTATTATTACCTTTCGATAATATTTTCATATTCACGGAGGGAGAATTGACGTAGAAGGATTGTGACCCAAAAGAGACTTCTGGGATTGAGTCTTCCTAACAGCTCTCGGACCTTCCTTGCAAACTATTTAAACACCATGATATGAAGAGGGTCACATCAGGTCAAGCTTGTATTCCGTCGATAAACTAATATCAATACTGACAGTTTGTTTGACCTCTAATATGCTCTTATGGGTGATCGAAGAGATGATAGTAAACTAATTTAACAACCTAAAGTTATTCAGCCTACTTCAAGGTAGATGTATTGTTCAGAATAACATTGATATGTGCTGACAAGGACATCAGCTGTTGGGGCTCCTTCGCATCCCCGGGCAGGCCAACAAGATTCAATTAATAACTTTCCACGAGGCCGCGTCCCTGGGCTCGGCCGGTACATTAAATTACCTTTTTGCAATATCAATCTAATTTAGTGAACTCTTAATTGGTCGCCCTTGAAGTCGGCTCTATTAATGCGACGGACGGCGTCGTATCTAATGGGTGTACGCGTTGCGTCGCGACGCACTCTCGCCCCCTCCCCCTCTCCTGGCAACCGATCTATATTTAATTATCCGTCCGATTGTTGTGTTTGATCCCCCCCCCTTGACTGCCCCCCCCCCCCACACGTCATGCGTCGCAAGAGAGGGTATTTCCTCCCTGATCAGTCGGCCACTCTGTAGCAGGCATCGTATTTATTTTATGCCTTGTTCTTTCGCCTAATCTGTAATATCAACACATGTTTAGTATCAATTGTTCGTTACGCTCTTTTAATTTTCAACTCAACGTGTTCAACAAGTATGTCAGTACCTACTGTGATATGGGGCTGATGTTCTTTCTGTTACTTTCACGTTCAGATGGCCGAAATAAGTAACAAATGCAGGAATGTAAATACACATTTAAAAAACTTGTAAATCGTATATGAAGATATTAACTTGCATACAGGACGGTATTTCATTGTTCTGTTAAAATGTATACTCTTCATGCAGATGATTGTTTTCACCATGACAACGCCATCAAAGTGTATCACTGGGCAATTGAATCTAGATACTTGGTAGATGACTAGGGCGTTGAAATACCAAGCATAAAACAAGTTGTGTAGGAATGCATGATCGTTAAGTGAATGGTAATTGTTAACTATGTATATAGCTTGGCATATAGCGAATACCAATAAGCGTATGACAGTCTTAACGCTTTTGCCGCGTTCTTACCGCACAATGTGTCATCCTTATATGTATTATGTTAACTCTTGCACTGTGTTCTTCAACAATGCTATTTTACTGTCAAAGTTGATTTGTAAGCTTACTTAGTTGTAATGAGACGCAATACACGCTTGGTCAGTAAACCGTTGGGTTCAAATGGTAATAGACGTATCATGAATTGTAGTTTCTATTTTGTTTTTTACGATCTATACGTGGTTGTGTTGTGAACGCTCCGTTTTTGTGTGGTTTCTCGAAAGAGGAGTAAAAAAGGCGGAAAAGGTAAAAACTGATGCAACAGAGACAATTTGCTTTAAATTTACATTTCAGTGTAAAAGAAAACTGAAGAAGTTTTTGAGCCCGTTTTATCATCACTATATATCTCCAGTTTTTTATGACCCCTCGTAATTGTAACCTTAGGAGATGGTGCATTATTCATATAGGGGTCCTAAAAAAAAAAGGTGGAGAGAAATATTACTATTTTCCCTCTTAAAGTCTCACTGTGAAGCTTACATTAAAAATTACTTAGGGTTATCTGGCAAGAAAAAGTAACAAGTTATAAATCATTTCTCATTTTCGCCACTCTTTTCAATTGTCTTTCTTATGTAGACCTGCTTACTTCTCTGTTGGGCTAGTCGGTAATGGTCTAGTGGATTTAATTATCTTAGTGACGTATTTCATTTCTCTTTTCTCGCGTAATTTGCATTTTTCCTTCGTTATTCGTCGTTCGTGTTTGTTGGTTCCTTTTATGAAGAAGTACGACGTGTGAAATATGTGTTCCCGCGCTCTACGACCTGGGTTAGTGTAGTAATCAAAGCATATAGCCTACCCCGGTCTTCTGCGTGCCTGATCATTGGCCTCGCTACGCCTTTACTTTGCAGAGAGATATTAGACCAAGGCCTTGGCCTGTTCACTATAGAAACACTTGTTTAGGTAATATGCCCCGCGTCAACCCAGAAACGTGATGACAAAACTTCAGATGGTTGCGGATACAACTGAGAGTAGGCCTAACTCGTTTACCAACGAATGTGTCTGTGAATGTTAACTTCTTATCCAAACTTTTCTCATTCTCAACTTTTGTTAGTCTTGGGCGCGTTCGCATTATTTCCAGCTAAATATTTGTGTAAGATAACTTAATTTCAAAACTTCTTATTGGTGGTTGCCAGGGTGGTTGTGAGTCGTTAGAAAATATTGACATAGTGCTTGCTTATCAAAACTTACATAACTTGTACAACAATTCGTTTACCATTATTTTCTTCGGATACAAAATTGTACCACATTTTACATTTTTTGTTCCAGTGTTTCAAAGAATTCAAATTTGTTTCCTTAGTGTGCATTATAGAACCGCTTAGTCTGGTAAGAAGGAAGAGTATTTCAGTCATGCTGCACAGCGAATACGGTTATCGCATTAAATTGAATTGAATCGCATTTCTTTGAAACGATTCTCTTCCTCTAGTCTTGTGGTCAGTTGCCCAGGGCGGCTTTGCGATATTGCTTGGCCAGCTTTCGATTGTCCCCAGTGATTGATTGGGTTCTTTCTTTCTGTTCCAGGTAAGCGTTTCCTTGCTGTGTCTACTGTCATGGACTGTGATGTGGGTCATAACTGAGAGATGTTCGGCTGCTGCTTCGTTGTAAGTTTACCACTGGTGTATTACATTTACCCTTGTGACGTTCTACGATGGGGGTTGTAAATGCGCATATTTTCTTAAAACTAAATAGTAAACAAGTAACAATTGGTGATTCTAATTTTAGTGTTATTGCTTTAATGATAAAATAAATATTCGAGACAGTTTATGTTCACAAACCTCCATTCCAGTACGAACTACATCCGTGCGGTTATAGCGTGGGTGTTCTTGCATGTTACTGAGAAGATATACCTGACAATAATTATACCCACGCATTTTATCGGGCATCGATAAGATAGCCGGTTGTGATGGTTGTGAGGTTTAATGCAACAGTTTGGTCTACCCGGCACCTCCACCAAGCGCTATAAACATTCGCATTTAACATGAGAAACTCAGGTATCGGTGTCGTGGGCACCGCTACAAGCCAATAGATGTGCATTCGTTCACGGTTATATTACACTGACATGGAGTGTTTTCGTTTTTGATCATTTAGCTAACGTTTGAATCTTCTGAAAATAATTTATGTTGTACAGAGTAAAAACATCACCACTTAAACAACACAAAATAGTAACAGTTTCCATCAGATTGTGATGCAATAGCTCATAACCAGTACATATTTCACAGGTAGTTTGAACTTTGAAGGTTAGTCAAGACTATATAGTTTATGCTATCGCTTGGCCTGCACCAATAAGTCCGAACTTACTTTTATGAAGTTTCACTCAGAACCCTCCCCCCCCCCAGAACTTTTCCCGGATAGTCGTAGTTTGAGACACGCCACCTCTTCTTTGGATGTGAGGAAGGAACGGTATCAATATCAGTTTGCCTAACCGCTAGATTTGCCCGTAACAAAGCTTCACCCGTGTGTGCAGCAATACCGCTGCCTCTGTGTCAACTGCTGGGTCGGGTCGGGGCTGCAATTACAGACCACCCCCGCCCCCCGCCCGAGCTAAGGGTAGCGCGCGACCCGGCAGAGTGAATATGTGATTAGAAGGCCACGTGACGTGATGACCAAACACTAGACAGACATGTTTCAGTTCAATCTGCTGATCTAGATTGTCTGTGGCAGTGTTTCTGGGTGGAAGGTTTCCTTGTAAAACAACAACAACATCAGTTCTCTCTTCCGTACTCGTGTGTCGACGCGTGTTCTAGCTCTGTCTGTTGTAAGACCGACTTTATAACATCGTTAAACAATAACAGATCCGGTGGATCCCTCAAAGCAAAGAGGGCTCTCGGGTCGTGCATATTTTGAATGATCCCTTTTCACGTCTATAATGGTTTTGCTCACTTTTTCAACTTTCTTTTTCTTCTTCTCCTTCATGACGGCCTTCTGTACGACCTAAACATCCACCAAACCCACGTTACAATCCCCTTACAGAACTCCCCTTATGAGGACCCCGTCGATGTGTGATGGATCTGATTCAGCCGACGTCATATGACCTATAAGCCCCCCCCCTCCCCCCCCCCCGCACACACACAAAAACAGAACAAAAATAATGAACGAATATGTTACTTCTAAATGTAAACTGGACATGTTTTGGTAACTTGCGACAGTGACTTTCACACCCCGTAAAGCGCAGCGCAGACCTCTAGAGCGCGCGGGTTGAAAGTTGTTAGCCCCCTCTTCATTACGGCGACTCAGCACAAGTAGTTGAGATCGTGTGGGGTCAGCTGTTTCTTAGCCAACTACGTCTAATTTGCATGGGGTGCAGTGTGCAGTGTTATCGTGAGGGTTCATCTTGGCGGCCGGGGGAGCGTTAAGGACCTGTGGATCACGGGTCGATGCGGCCGCGGGGCTGATTAGCCGAGGCTCGTGGATATCTACGGCGGGAGATTTACCGGTAATCTTAGGACGTCGTCCGGCCCCCACATTTCACGACGTCGTCGGCGTCGTCTGGGAGAAGCGAGCGGGGGGGGGGGGGGGGGGGGGCGAGAGGGGCCGCCAAGTACCTACCCGACATTGTAGACTTTTCATTAAAGTCGCGTCCTCGGCTGGAGATTTGCTCGTCCGTCGCTGCGCGCTGAGGAATTTATGAGGCAATAATAATTTGTACAGGTCAGGTCTCGAGAGTTTTCGTTTCTGCTTTAAAAGTTTGAGAGTTCACCACAGCTTTAAAATAGTTTGAAATTAGAATTCAAAGTCACTCATCTTTAATAATACAATATTTAAATTCAAACATTTGGATTTTGGAATGATGCAGAGATTTTTGATGGTTGTACTACCAATTTTCATAAGTGGATAAATAGTTTATTACTTTAGAATTTTTTTAAATTCGAGCGAAACTGTCAAAACCCTATTTGTTTTCATATATTGACCTCCCTTAGTAGCTGTGGATGCACCATATGATCTTTAATTCTATGACAACTTAGTTTTGAGGGTTTGTTCTTACGGTTTTGCAGTATGCTCGCTAAATAAAGAACCTTCATCGTGATACTACCAATAATGGGTTTAGAGGTGCTTATATTTGTTAATCATATCTATCTATATTGTTTTTGTTAAAACGTTGTTAGATACATAGACAAGATAGGTGTTAGAATACTTAACTAATTCATAAGTTACTCTTTTGCGTAGTTATACCTCTTGATGATCAGCTCTCACACAACTCCCACGGAAACACATCATACTAATGGGAGGGATAGTGGTAGATTCTATGCAGGCCGTTGGTAATGGGGAAGGATGGACCACTGCACACCCTGCTTGAACTATCAGTAAAATATTTTGGTGATATTACTAAAATTTTGATGATATCATCAAGTGCTATGGTGATATCATTAAGTGTTATGGTGATATCAATAGAGCTGTGGTGAGATCAGCAAGCGTCTCTGACGATATCATCAAAACTTACCGATATCACTATAAAATATATTTTACTGTTTATTGCATCATTTTAATGATATCGGCAGGTTATGGTGATATCAATAGAGCTGTGGTGATATCAGCAAGCGTCTCTGACGATATCATCAAAACTTACCGATATCACTATAAAATATATTTTACTGTTCATTTTGTTTGTAATGATATTTGCAGGTTGTGTTGATATCATCACGTCAATATTTTTAGTGTTCATTCAACTTACCGATATCGGCAAATGTTAATGATATCATCATAGAGTCCATGAACATCACAAAGTATATCACCATAAGCTTTAGCAGCAAGATCATTTAACAGTAAAAATGATTAACACTGAGGGAAATGAATAAATATTTAAACAAATTCACTGAAGAATGTATCAACTATTCGTGATAAAATAAAACACAATAAAATAAAATAAAATAAAATAAAATAAAATAAAATAAAATAAAATAAAATAAAATAAAATAAAATAAAATAAAATGAAATAAAATAACAAAATAAATATGAAATGAATTGAAATGAAATGAAATAGTTTGAAATAATGAGTTGATACATCCTCTAGGTAGAGCTTAACTCTACTTTCGAAGATGCATGAGAAAGAGTCTATACTTTTGTAACTAAAACATCAATACACAGGATAATGCTAGTTATACATCATGGGTTACATCTTGATTCACGATCATGGTATATTTTATTCACTTTTCTTTATGCATTTGGCAACAACCAATGATATTGAATATCATTGGCACAGACAGATATCAAAATAGCCTACTTGCAAGTTCAACGTACAAACCTATTAAATATTACCTAGTAAAAAATAAAAACCTGGCAAAACTAGCGACAAATAGAAAGCGGAAAATCTGAAATAATAGAAATGAAATGAAATGAAAAGAAATAATAGAAGAAACTTCAAAATGAATACAATAACATATTATGTAGATGCGAAATGCATAAATGTCAATGAAATATCATTATTGCTTGGCTTTTAAATAAAGCGCGGTGTCACGGCCTTCTATACGCAGCTGTTTCTAGCCGCCGCCAGCCGCTGGTCGAGTGTGGTTGTGGCGGTGACTGACAAGTTTGAAGGAACAACGCTTCAACAACGTCGGCGTGCAACGGTCGCTTATGTACGTTTAGACAATTTTGTGCGAATCCGTGGGTGTTTGTTCAGCATGAAGTGAAGAATTCCATTTCCGAACATCGTGTCTGTCATAGGTAAGATTAAATCAACTCTTTATTGTAACTTATTAATGTGCGTCGTCTGCCTGCCAGCTAGCCAAGACGGAAATTTTAGGTTAGGTTGCCCATCATATTTGACTGAAATGGTCTTGCTTTAGACCATAGGTCTTGAGCTTAGCTTAACCGTAGGCCTAATCACAGTTAATAGACATATACTATTATATTTACTGATTTAGACCTAGGCCTAGTTAATGTCTCCGACCGTAGCCGTAGCGTAGGCTAGGGCCTAGGCTGGGATAGGCATGTGCGGCCAGGTGCCCTAGCCTTAGGCCTATTTGATCTTAGACTTGGGCCTAGATTTTGGACAACAACACATACCCACTACCCCCATACCCACTAGTGTTCAGGGGGCCTACATCCAACAGATAGATAGAACTATGATTGCCCATCCTATTTAATGTTTTGCTCCAAACTAGATAGTTTTAGTATTAATTGTGAACTCATGCTAACTTTCAAGACTGATACAAATGCATTTACTAGTGGCTTATATACTAATATGATAGCACCATGATTAAAGGCAAAATACAATTGGCTAAATTGCGGGAATGTTGCTGGTTTAAAACAATAGGGCCTACCCCATTTTTGTCCTAAAGCTCTATTTTCCTCATTTTGTGGAAAAGAGAGTTGGCATTTGAAGAGCAACTTCTCTAAACTTCCCCAAGCTTCACTTGTATTTTAGGCTAATTCAATGTGTTTGATTTTACAGATCTGCTCCACAAACGAATGGCGCTGGAAACCTGTTATATTGAAGAGTCCTAGACTACTTTTACTACGGGAGCCAAGTCCAGACAGGCCAGTAGGCCTACGTACTTAGTTCGGACTAGATTTGACTGATAACACATCAGTAGGGCATAGGACTGAGTTGTGTAAACGCCCGCGCAAAAATATACGTGTACAAATATTCATACACGTTTAACTGCGTCTTATACCCCGCCTGCCCCAACCCAAAACCCTAACTCGCAGGTTTTTTCGGTCACAGCTCTTCGACGAGCCAACGAGGCATAGCTTAGTGTGTGGAGTCAAAATGACTGTGGACGGTTTGACACAAAGGTGGAGAATACAATCAACAATGAATATAATAAATCACCCGCGTTACTTCGTTGAACATTTTTTCCATGAACATTACAACTCATTTTTGTTATCATTTTGTGAATACTGAATAAATAAATAAATTCACATTTAGAGTCTACCCACTCAGTAACGAAACCGATTTTCAGTGGAGGACTTAAATTTAAAGCGATTAAACCAACCCTATAGGCTCCGAACACCATCGACGAGTGAGCGATAACCAATCAAAGATCGATATTTTAATTACGAAACATAATATGACAGGAGGAGGAGTGTTACGTTTAAATGCGAAAAATTCAAACAAATAAACGTTTGCAAAATGAAACGTTTTCTCCCATCCCTAGTAGGGCAACTGAGTTTTCCCCAGTAAAATCACAGTGTCAGCACACTTGGTCCGAACTAGCCTGTAGGCCTACTAACTATAAGGCTTCTTACTGCAAGTATGCTACTGAATGAAAATATTAAAGGTAAAGTTAAAATGAAAGGTAATATTATTATTGGGTGTCTTTCATAGGTAGGCTTAGTAACTTTTTACCAGCTTAATTAATGGGTACCTACATGTGCAACTTGTAATCAGTTATGTGACTGACTCAGATTCAGATTTCAGATAATTTTATTTTTAAACACACTACATGGTTGATTCATTGGTTGGCACATACGTACCATCTTTGTAATTAGTATGATGTTGAAGAAGCCCGCAAAGTTATAAAGACTGAGTGGGGGCCATGCGCTAAATATTGTAGAATAATTATCAGATATTGACGGTAAGCATGAGAAGGTGAAGATGTGTACTGGTATTATAATATGAACTAGAGAATTGAAACATAGTAGGACTTAAGTTGTAGTTAGGGAGATGTTAGAATTGTGAAAGAACAAGTTTAAAAAAAAAGGTTGTTTGCAATATATGCGTATTACTCGGTCTTGATTTTGGTCTCTTATTACTCGGTACTCGGTCTTGTATGTAAATGCAGTCTGCTTAGTGCTTACTAAGTGCAAAGTTGTGGCTCATAACAGTAGCAGACATGTGGCCCACTACTTGTGTTCAGGGGGCCTTCATCCAAATAAATAAAATAAATAAATAAATTCAAATTTAGAGTCTACCCACTCAGTAACTAAACTGATAGAACTATGATATTGATTGAATAGTAGGCCATCCTATTAAATGTTTTGCTCCAAACTAGATAGTTTTAGTATTTTTTGTGAACTTACGCTAAATTTAGAAACTGATACAAATGCGTTTACCAGTGGCTTACATACTAATATGATAGCACCGTGATTAAAGGCAAAAGTAGACACTTGGCTAAATTGTAGGAATGTTCTAGTTTAAAACTATATTCCATTTTTGTCCTAAAGCTCTATTTTCCTCATTTATCACTGTGCAAAAGAGAGTTGGCATTTGAAGAGCAACTTCTCTAAGGTTCCTCAAGCTTCAATTTGTTTTTTAGGCTAATTCAATGTGTTTGATTTTACAGATCTGCTCGCACAAACGGATGGCGCTAGAAACCAGTTCGCCGTCTACTGGTATGGCGGAAACAAGAGTAGCGGCTATTCGGGGATATCTAAGTGATAAAATTATCACGCTGGTTAGGGCAGCAAAAAATAATTAACTAGGAAAACGCTCATGTTCATACTTTATTCTACTATTTACTCATTTTCTATTTGCAATTTGTGTACTGTGTACACTTACCTATTTAATTTTTTACTTTTCAATATTATAATTAGGCCTACACTTGACTTACACCATGTTTACAATATTCATTCTACTATTTACGCATTTTCCATTTGCAATTTGCGTTCTATATGTAATAGGGATGGGACGTTGAAACATGGGAGTGGCTTTAAACATATACGTTTTGTATGCCACATTTAAACGTTTGTACAATCGTGTTTTGTATATGATAGAAACAAGCTAATATTTTACAACAATATTTTACAAAATTTTTCTGCTATTATAGTTTTTCTCGCCACGAATTTTAATTTTACCCTCGGTTTCGTAACTTTCTGGTTATTTTTTCATCTCATGGCAGGGGAAGTGGCGACTAAAACGTTAAAACGCAAATTTAAAAAATGTTAAACCTAGTCTACTCGTATTTGCCCATCCCTAATATGTACGCTAAACTGTTTAATTTTTTACTTTACAATTATTTTAATTACACTTTACGAATTATACTTTTTATGCTATTTGGTTTCATTCTCTATAGGCTAATTGTTGTGAATAAATCACAGTTGCATTTACTAAACATGAATTTTTCATTTAGTATAAGAATCCTCTGTGCATCGTCCAGGGCATCTTTTTGGGATCTGTGGTGATATCATCGATATCACCAAAATTTTGTCGATGTCGGTATATTCTGCTGGTCCGAAATATACAGTAAAGCTGGCGATATCATCATAGCTATGTGGTGATATCGTCATAGCTATGTGGTGATATCGTCATAGCTATGTGGTGATATCATCATACCTATGTGGTGATATCATCATACCTATGTGGTGATATCATCAAAATACCCATGCTGACATCATCATAGCTCTGTGGTGATATCATCAAAATACCCCTACTGATCCAGGTAATGATATCATCAAAAAACTCCTGCCGATATCACCACAACTTTAGTGATATTACTAAAATATATACCGATATCACTATAAAAATGTACTGATATCACCAAAACTGCCTAACGATATCACCAAAATTTTGTCGATGTCGGTATATTCTGCTGGTCCGAAATATACAGTAAAGCTGGCGATATCATCAAACTTGCTGATATCATTAAAATATGTTTTACTGATAGTTCGAGCAGGGCATACAGTCGGTCCTGTTATAAATCAGCATTTGCCTTGCAAGCGGCTTATGAGGCCTCTAAACCTCTTGCCACGCTCAACAGGAGTGCGCTACATGCACAAGCGCAAGTCTTTATCGCTACAACACGTTAAATTGTTTTATGTTCATTTCAAAATGTGTCCTCTGTTAATCAGTTCTTGAACTAAATACGTTTAGGCATGAACCACACAAATACATACACTGACATAATAATACAATACAAATTGATGCACAGCTCTGAAATAATATTACTCGTATATATTATAGGCCTACGTGTAAGTTTCCGTCTCGTGTTTAATACACAGTATTCAATTTTTGCATTATACGGAATGAATTGGCTCCGAGCTAATTGTTAGAACCACATCCCACCGTGCACGAACACTAATGTTTATGTTCACACATACATATACGTGCTGTAATCGCATTTGTATGCAGATGCGGGAGTGCGATAGGCGCTGGTAGAACACACCGCCTTCAGTCACACGGGCTCTGTGCACAGCCTGCCTGCCTGTGTGAGATGGTCTCTTAGCTGGCGGTGTGTTAGTCAAGTACCCCGTAATGCTTTCTTAGCTCAGAGGGTGAATAGTGCAGATGTTATTTCATAATACTTCTTCCAGAAATGTAGTGCTGGCCTTATTGCAGAAACGACTAAGATTTGCTGCTCCTTGCATTATTATTTTAATTTTAGTTTGTATTGTGCCAATCTCTAAATGTCACTACACAACGCAACTCGCCCTGCAACTTTACAGAGTCAGTCTTAACGTTCAAGATAATTATGAATTAGGTATCGCATTTGAGTGGTGTGAACTTCACACGTTTTTCATTCTTATTTATTTATTGTCATATACCAGCTTTCAGCTCAATGTAATGCTACGTTTACAGCTACGCGTTGCGAGCGAAGCGAGGGCGCGAGCTCCAATCAGCGGCCGAGTTTGTAACTTCTTTGCATGAAACTCGGCCGCTGATTGGAGCTCGCGCCCTCGCTTCGCTCGCAACGCGTAGCTGTAAACGTAGCATTAGTAACAAGCTGCTAAGTTGTATGATAGGAATCTTTGACTACAACGTCAGCCAACTACCCATTTCGTTATGTCGTCACCATCACCGTATTTTAGGATATCCGCGACCTTCCCACCTCCGAAGAGTTTCACCCCAAGTGTCTTCCATGTAAGCATAGACGCCCAAAGAACCTCGCTCGGTGATATTTTCCTTTCTGACCACTTTGTCTCTACGCGGCCACTTCCCGTCTACGCAAGTGTTGTTTTGAGGGAAGCGATGGACACGGGATATCCATTCTTTGTGACAAGTAATTGCTCTTTATGAGAGGCCATTCTGTCGGGCGAGCAATCGTCGCTGGGTGAACAACACAACCAACCCCTCCCTGGGGGGTGTTGGCCCGTCTATCAACAAGTAGTTCTAGGTCCCCTCCTTCCTCGGGGCGGCGCGACGCTTGCTTTTTGTTTTAGGGGTGCTAAAAGAGTTGATACCAGTGTTGCTCCTTGGAGGCAGGGCTGTCTAAAACTGTCCGCTTCCTCGAAAGACCTACGATGTGCTTTGCGACTTGTGCGTTTGTTTTGTTTTAGGGGTGCTAACGAACGTCGTTATACTTACCTACCTGTTATGAAATATTGTTATTAAATATTTTCTTCCCAACACCACCGACCCTGGACATGAAAATTACTCAAAAGGCGATAACTCCATCCAAGTGGTATATGTGGAGTGGTTGAACCCCGATAAACCTCGAGTTCTGTGGAGTATAGAACACTGATATATACACACGGTATAGTGCAATGCCATTAAAGTAAGCTTATAGAAGGTGCCAGCAAACTCGGGTCTCCCTCTTCTCTAAGATGCTATTAACGCAATTAACGTACACTAAAGCTGTCATTTGTAAGCGGAAGATTTAGCAAATTATTTATTGATGTTAAATCACAGGCAAGTGGAAATGGTACAGTCTATAATGTATTGTATAACGGTCCTAGACATAATTTGAGATGTAGAAAAACACGTTTCTGTTAATGATGCTCGCTGAATCAAACGCAACCCAATTTGGCATAACTTTTTATGCACTTACATGTAGACAATTACGAACTCTCGTGTAGGTGTGGCAACGGTGTGTTCCAAAATCTGTACGGACAAAATTTAATATTTTTCTGTTACGTTCTCAGTGACTGAAGTCTCATGACGATATGACCATGCTGTTTTAATATTCATCCGTTATGTGGTATTTGCATTGCTTAAGATATTATGTTCGGTATAGAAGTATTCTTCGGTTATCTCTGCTCTTTATGACGGCAAACTTTGAAGTTGTCTGCTTGAAGAATTGATCCGACCTCCGAAGCTTGAGTCTAATAACCGGGCACCCACGCTAGAGGTTGCATTCTGCTTTGTCCACTTCATTATTACAAGTTCGGTTGATTTCTCTGTGTTTACGGAAACTTCTCTAAAACAGGCAATTCTTACTGCAGAGAAACTTTTAATTATGTGTTTATATTTCAAGGGTTTCGCTTCGCAATACTAGAACGACCAGTGTTCGTCGAGTGGGGGGTCTATGTCCATTCTCGCCCGGCAACGTTGCAGTGTAAATGATAATCGTTTACGGTTGGGGCTCGCGCCGTTTACGTGTATACTGTTCGTTATACATGTATCCTAGTTGTTGTAACTACTTGTTATACAGACAGCGCGTGTTAATTTCACACTGAAATTTCGTCTAATGAAAAGCAGCCACTGCAGTTTGAATAATTTTCATATTTTTCACGAATCGCGTTTATTATTATTCTCGGGATGAGGCTACGGAGTGGGCCTATACTCTGACGTGTGTGTTTTGTCTCAATATGTTTCCGCTGTGCTGTGTGTGAGTTTTGGACAGGCATGTCTGAGGGGGGGGGGGGGGGGGGTAGCTCACGGTAGTTTTATTGATGCTTCCCGCAACACAATGATTCCCTTCTGCCTGTCTGTCAATTCCCGTGTCGAAGGCTGCTGGCTCTTTTCGCACATAGCTCTCTCCCCCAACCCCCCCCCCCCCCCCCCTCCCCCCGGCAGTCGTGCGTGGAGGCGGCGAATAAAACAGTCTTGGAGAGGAAATGCTGTTGTTTCACATTATACCGCAGCTTTGCTCCAGACGTGGCTGCTCAAATAATTTATGTTGGGGTGAATGGTAGCGCGCCCGCCTTCACCTCAACTCAAAGTATTTTCATGTAAGCCCCTCATCTTCTGGCGTAAACACATTACTGGTTTTTATGTAAATGATGTGATATGTTTGTTACATTTAGTGATGGTCTCGAATCATGTTTTACACATAAATATAATCACTACCCAAGATTGTGCATCAAGATTGCTTGTAATCTGATATTATCTGAGTTAATATGTTCTCCGAACTCCGAAGAAAGATGCATTAGCTTTGCGTTTAATGAAACCAATCAATTTCTCTACTATAACCGAATCACTCACCGTCTGGCTGTATCTATCATTTCATAATCTTCATTTTTATTCGTGTGTATTTTTTTTTTATAAGATACGAGTGTAAACCCTCAACACTCGTATTTTACCTCCCAAACACAGTAGTGAATAGAACATGGCTCGGGCATGTGGGACGCCCTCCCCCTCCCCCCCCCCCCCCCCACGCGGCTCACTTGTTCATTCCCGCCGGCGTTTTGTTTGAGGCGCCCCCGTTGTCGTCGCACGTCGTTATTTCCTGCTTAGCAATCCGCTCCCCCTACGGTACCCACGTACGTGTTATTGTTTATCAATCGTGCTCGCTGCTCACGAGCTGGGGGTGATGTCGTCAACTTATTGCATTTCCTTGCCTTGCTTTGCTTTGCTTTGCCTTCCCCACTTCGTGATCGGCTTTGTTGCGAGCTGGGCTGGGGCTTTGTTTGCAAATTAAAACATGAACGAAGCACGTTTTGCGCTCTGTAGTACTTTTACGGAATTATTTCTCTTCGTGTGGTATATCCTTAAATCCTTCCACAGAGTTTGCATAGCAATAATTTCATTATACACTATATAACAATGTTGATAAGTCTGTCAGCGGTCGATAAGATAAATGTCGTTACTTATTTAAGTCTTCTTTTTTACGTCCTTTCCTTCTACGGCTACTTTTCCACCTTTTGCCACGTATACGTACCAGCAGCGATAGTAAGGGTCGGTCTATCAATCTCTTAATAGAAAAGTTATTTGGAGCAATTATATTTGGAGGATTTCAAGAGTTTTGATTGGTCGTTGCCATGGAGACAACAAGCTGTTCGACGTATAAGTAGTTATTGGGACATTGTAAGACTGGACCTAAGACCTCGAGTGGGCTACGTACCCTGGGCGTTACTCGCGTACCCTCGCTCTCCCTAGGTATGTATGCACCCTCATACGTGATAATCAGCAGTGAAAGTGATAGCTAAGAGCTCTGTATGAGTATGCTAGGCTCGTGCTACGCAGGCAGTCTCGGGGTGTGTTTTATCTGCACACGGCCGCCTTGCGCCCCCCCCCTTCCCCCCCCCCCCCCCCCGACGTATTTATTCGCCCGCCTGTAGTTTGAATCGTCTTCTCGACTCGTCGACGAGACCCACGTTAGCCAAACTGTTGATTGTGCGACCGTATGTTACGCGCGGCACTCGGCCAAGGTGGCGCGGCGATCACGTGGAAGACGAACCATTCAAGATTTGGGGGAGTATATGCCTTCATATACCCTCCCTCCAGCGTAAACTTTGTGTGATTGTGATAGTGTTCATATTTGTATCCCGAAAATACCTCTTGTTTTCAGTTTACAAACTTGTCTGTATATTATTCAGCAAGTGATTGCAGTCGTCTCGTTTGTGACATGGTCTGAATAACAAATACATCCATTATCATTCTGTACCGGGATGAGGAGAGTGAGGTTACGACTAATGCATGCAAATAACGAATGACTGATATGGCGGCAATTTCTTGTGTTCTCCTTTTGAAATAACTGATTGTTCATCAATTTGGTAAAAACACATATGTCTTTACAAACTGCAGTCATTTTAAAAGAGCTCCCCAATAAGATAAATGTGGTAGTTACTTCTAACTGATGCAGCACCGTTTTAAGTGATGATAGCCTTACCAAAAGTAAGGCAGGTGGGCAAACGCTCTTCTCAAAGATATGATCTTTATATACTGTCAGCTGAGTTCATATCGTGTGTTCGTTCAACTGCTCGGTATAGCACTGGTTGCAACGCAGTAGAACGGCGCTCTGATACTGCTGCGTTGAGGCGTCGCGACGCCCGCCCGTTGCCGGGGCAACGAGCTTTGCCCCATCACTCCGACGCACCGACGCAAGACGACGCAAGACGTCTGTTCTAACTTGCAGAACAAGTGAGCCTCTCTCATTCCTTCACACCCTATGTGGCCCATCTAATTCGGTGGCTCGTGCGGTCTGGCCGCGGGAATAGACGGGCGTGCGGGGGGTCGAGTCCACCGGAATCAAATAAACTCTAGTATTACTGTATTTTGTAATTTGTACTATTATTTTATTTTGTCGTCATCAGTCTTTCCCTCTTCGTATGAAATAACATAATTGTAATAACGGGGACGGAAAGCAGCACAAATATCTATAATTTTGCCTTGCATGAAGTAAATGTGTGCCCAAGCTACATCTTTGCTTGGAACTATACTTGCACCCATTAAAAGAAATACACGTTCTTACTTTCGCAACGATGGAAGTATAGACGAATGAATGTTTATCTATAAATATGTTAATAATATCAAATGATAGCCTAAGCCAGGATTCGAACCAGAAAGTCATCAACCATGGTTTAGCAGACCAATGTCTAATTGACCTCAGTTTTGTGTATTCGGAACAGAACTACGAACCTATTTAGAACATGTGACATCCTATAAGGGTGGTATCTGCTATAGGCAGACCCACCGCTTGAGTCTACATATAATGCCGTTATACGTCTGGCTGTTTGTTGTAATGGGTCGTAGGGTGGAGCGAATTACGTTTGTCGTCTGTGCTATTTCTCTCGGCCTCTGGGAGCCGTTTGCTCTCCGCCTTCTGCTATTTGCATGTTCTGCTATTTGCGCTAGAAACCCACGGCCTCGTCTTCTTTCTGCAACACGTCTTTTAAACTCGAACTACTTACTCACTGACAATCGATTGAGCTTATCGCTGTCTTTGCTTCGCTGCGATGTGACTATTGATGCTGACAGAGTTATCGGGTAGTCAAGCTCCTACCACATTGTCGGCATCGTGATCTTAATCGGGATCGCAATTGTACATTACGATTTAGTTGTGAAAAGCGCCATAAGGACCATGTAACTCTTACACGATTTACGATTGCAATCAGGATGCCGACAGTTGTGGTTGGGGCTTTATAGTATGTGGGCGTTAGTTTAGTCTCGAGCTTATTCATGTAGGAAAGTAGGTCTACAACTGGCAATTAGACTGGGAGCGGCTTTATTATGATGTAGTTAACAATACTGCATATGGAACTTGGTTGGAGAGTTACAAAGTTTGACGATTTGCCGAGCCGTCGATAGAATGGCGAGATCACTGCGGGTTGGTACACACGCTGCGACCCTCCACAGATAATAGTTTAACGTGGTGTGAGACGCAAGCAAATATCTCTGAGGCACGGTGGGGGTCAGGACACGACTTGAACATATGATACAAGTTGTCGCGTCAAGTTGACCGTACGACAAACGTATAGTTAATATCGCTAAACCATTGGTAGCTCAGCTCGCGTATGGTAGCGCCAATATCGAGAGATAGAAGTCTGATTTTGGTCAGATTTGACGAGTGTTCGCAACTCGGCAAGGTTTCGTCCGCACAGTTATTTTTTGTTATACCCTGCTAGTTTATTTATCTCCTTCGTTTGTAGATTTCTTGGCTAGAGTCTTCACTTTTCAGTTTCCCCGTGTTAGTTTATTCTATTTTACTTTTCTTTGAATAAATAGTTTATTTCTTCTCTTTCTAGTTTTTCCAGGTTAGTTTCTTTCTTGTCAGTTTAAAGCAAAATCGTCTTTTGTTAAACGTGCCCAATTTAGTTCCGTTCCAACTTTTTGTTTCGCGTGCTCGTTGGACGAGTAACGAGATTACGCGGAGCATTGCAAACTTACTTTACATCGCTAATGGGTAACGAGTTTACCGCCGAGGAATAGGATGCGCTGGCACGAGCATTCTTCTTCTTCTTCTTGTTCGTTCCTTTGCTCTGCACTCTCGGCCAGAGATATTGCAATAGTAGGTCAGAGAGCAGGACTAGGTGGTGCATTGGCGTTGATGTATGATTGCAAATAGAAGATCACCATCTCTAATACGTAACAGTTTGAGTAATTCATGGACTACATGCAACATATAAATTTTATATAATTTTGGTTAATAATTAAAACTGCTTTAACAAAATAATATTTTTGGAATTATCAAATTAAAAGATGTTTAGATCTAAAAACTTAGTAAGTAAGTGAACAGATAAATTTCAAATAGACTTGTATGTTTGCCATAGAAATGGCCACGAGCAAGGCCAAGTGGTCTTGCTCTTGACTCTAGAGCAATGCTGATGTTTGCGTATTCATAGTCTACGCTTAGTATACTCACATTGTTATGGACTTTGTTTTTTTGTAATGTGCTTAATGGTTTGTGAGTTGATTGTGATTACGGCTAGTCTAGATGATGGTTCCGATTTACGCCGCCAGTCCACCTTATCGATCTGCGATACAGCTTAGCTACGGTCCAGGTCTTAGCTAGGTATGCAAATGAGATGTGTGAGTGGGGTCGAGATGCTGACCTACGCAGGTAATACCTGGAGATACGGAGAGCCTTGGAACAGCGTTGCCGAGGTGGGAAACGAACCCGTGCCCATCCGAATATGAGTCTGCTCTGTGGTTCTGCCCACGTTTAATGGAATACAACTGACTTGCCCACGATACTGTGATGTGGGTCTCTGTCAACCAGCAGCATATTCGTACAAAGCAAAGGAGACATGCTGGAGTTGAGTGTAATGCAATATGTAAATAAATCCTCAACACATAACACTCCATGGAGACTCAATTGAACTCGTGTTTCAATGATTTGTATGCATCAAGTGTCTGGCTACCCTACTGTGTCCCATTTCTGACAACTTACTATTGTGGTATTTATTTGAATATTCTGTTATAGCGATTTATTTTAAAATATACTGAAACAATTTTCGTAAACAATAACTCTGTTTGGCTTATGGTGTTTTATTTACATTTTGTTTCGGAAATCGTTACGAGTTTTTTTTTATCGTTGACACAGAGGAACGTGTGGCCGTGCTAGGGTCGTAGTTGTGGTTGTATTGTAAAGAATTGTGACAGTTTTTATCTTTATATGAGTGACGCTGTGCTGTGAACAAACGCTAAACTAAACCAACAAACTCTTAGCCCAGCTCATATGATTGATGTGGCTCTAGTTTTGAATCAATTTATTATATCTCTATGACTGTTTGTTCCCTTTTTTGAACAACAGCTTGGAATTGTATTTATTTCTCACGCGCTTGAAAGTAACGCTGTATGGGATTGTGAGTTATTTAATATGTTGCGTCGAAAATAGCAATTTCTTAAAAATAAATCTTTGTGAACAATTTTTCATTCAGATATCAAAGAAAAGAGTTTCTTTTATCAATCATGTTTGGAATCTACTCGGTGTAGATTTTCACTCCGCGAACCTTCAGGGAACGAAACATATTAGCGAAACCGGAAAAAATGTTTGCTGCTACACAGATAATGCGCAGTTCTTGGATGTCTTTTTTTGGGTTTCGAAAACTTCATCTATCAACCAATTTTGTACTATCGAGTTCGTTTTATGATTATCAACATGTCAGAATTTTAGAACAATGTATACATCTATAGAATGGAAATAAGTGTAAGGCGATTTCTAACACATCACAACTGTTTTGCATTTACATTATTAAATGAGCAGCTAATAAGAAAGTTAGTAACTAACAACTTGTTTTCATCATGGCAACCTACAATCACAATTGTCCCTTAAATATCGCCTAATAGCTTATTAGCTCCAGATAACTTTCTTAGTAGCAGTTCATAATACCAGGCCTTGCAATAAGGCTCTCCTACTTTATTCAAACCGAGTTTCTTTGAGTGCCGCCTTCTCTCCCGATGTCGCTGCTGACAGATAATGCATTGGTTACCCGGCAATGAACAAGAGGGCGAATGACTCGCTCGGTTCCTGGCTCAATATTTACGACATCAAGTTGAACAGTAGCACGTGAGAACCCGATCCGCCGCTAGAGATTTCCTTCTTCTAGTTTTTATGGGGAGGTCTAGTTTTGAGAACTAAATCCATGACACGATATTACGTTCGTTCGTGTTTACTTCGACATTGTTCGAGTGTTCCCGAACATTGACGAGCCCATTACGCTCTGTCGCTATCGCTCATTGGACGGACATGATGATATAGGTACAATACACCCCCTCCCCGTTAAGTCCAGGGTAGCTCTGTTTGTTGTAGCAGCCCTGTATTTTCAAATAGTATATAGATTGAGAGTATGAAATATTATAAGGTACATGATCGGTTATTTTGCCCCGGTTTCTGTTTGGTGATGGTGACATCGGTATATTTTGTACGCAGGTAAGTTAATAACTATATCATGGGGAGTGGGCTTGGCAGCTATGCCATCCTAATGTCTTTGCTTATACACAATTGAAATTAATGATAAACACATTTTTCAGCTCGTATAATACTCGTTTTTTGAGCGAATTCAAATATACGTTCACAAAACACACTTTTAGATAATAACGAGGTTTTTGTTGTAGCTTAGTATCTGCGTGTTGCTCTTTTAGTGCCTCTTGTTTCTTATCTTTTTAGAACCCCTAAAACTACTATTATGAACCATAACGCTGCCCAAGTATCTTTCTACCCTCACATTAAAATGTTATTGTGAATTATGTTGGCCCACTTATTTAGTTATCAGCTCGAGAAGCAATAACTGAGAATAGTAAACCGGTGCGGAAGTGGATTTAGCCCGCGTGCGCTGACCACATTTGATAGCCACGTTGTGACGTCATCAAAAGTGTTACGGTCACATCGGTGGTCGTTAATCACTTTTGATTGCGTTGCGTCCTCCTTTCACTCGTTTCAATTGCAGTTCCCCCCACCATTTTGCGTGATTACACTTGTTTCCATTCAAAATCAATCTCGCCCGCATTGATTTACTACTTGTTATACAGGGCATTGCGTTTATGGACGTTTCATTTGCGGTTTTGTCATGTATGTAGCCATTGTCCTCTTAACATAATAAATGGGTGACCTTCGTACATTTGCAGTGGATAAACAACCTTCGTTGTAACGGGACACCGGCAAAATAACTTTATTAAAAAAAGTTCACTCCACAGAATATTTTTAATTAATTTAATTGAATGAACGTTGTGGATTAATTGGGTTCATTGGCGTTTTTAATTAAAATAGTTTTGAGCATTGATCAGTTTAATTAGGATTATGAATAATTACAATTTCAAGTATGGCCTATGCCTTCCTCTTCTCCTGGGTTTGAGAGCTTGGGTTAGTCAATTAGGCCAGGACGCGACCGTTGGGGCTCAGGCATCAGTATAGGCTACTCTTACCTCTGAGCGCCCCATTTCCTATGCAAATCACACCGTAGACTCACCGTAATTTGGTCAATTTGCTTCATTCCAAAGATCCAGTTAGCTTATCAACCCCCGTCGTCCTCTTTGCCGCAAAACAAATAGTTGAAATGAAACTGTGCACTGAACGCCGGGCTTGGTGTTATTATGCCCTGGGAGTCCACAAATCACAGCTACTGCTAATCTATGCCAATAACCGAGCTGGCGCCCACCTTGCAATACTATCATAGTCTCATGTGCATGGGTGGGAGTCTTGGCTGGGTTTCAAGCAGCGCTAATCCCTTCGATTTGTTTGCTTTATGGGATGGGATGTTTTCGTTCGTTCGTTCGGAGGGAAATGGAATTAAGAGGGTATTTAAATGGTTTCATTGAGAAATTCGATAATTGCTTTGGTGGTGGTTGGCGGTGTTGAACGCTTGGTGGAGGCTAGAGGACCCCGACATACTCATACAGCGTTACTTGCAAGTAATGCACCGGATATCACTGAACGGGCAATCTGAATTGTTTTTAATGTATTTCTGGAACAAGCTTGCTTTTTTTTTTAAACAAATGTTTTGTCTCCGGCGAGCGTAGTTTATACCTGTGCTAACCGTATACAGATTTACAGATAATATTATTCGAATGCAGTTGGTCTCCAGGCAGCCACAAATCACTTTACCTTGGCTTATCTTATCGTCGTATACTAGTGTGTTTATACGATTGTTTTCGCACCAGCAATACTAATTGTGGCAATAGTTGTTCCTTCGATGCACGTCCAACGCGACGCTGAGCTGAGCCAATGGGATCAGTGTTAGAAGTTACGCGAGCGCTCTACGTTCTGATTGGCCCAATTGTGAAATAGCGCGTCCGCTCTCGTGTTGACGTCGCGTATTGTCGAGCCAATCACAGCTCAGGACAGATACTGTGACATTTGTGAAGCTCCAATGATTTCCGTTGTATTTTATTCCCTAGAGTAATGTGTGGAGTGATGCACAGGTTTGTTGATGAACATGAGAATTGATTGACACTATTGTGTGATGTATATATTTAGTCTATACTACTAACAAACTATTGAAACTGTGTGATCAATAGCTACATCTCCAGAACAGGATGCAAAATGTATTACATTGCGATAAAAGGAGAGAATCTAAGATATCGTTTATTTTCTCCAAGATGCATCATGTTTCCAAGATAATTTTTACTTTGACTGAGGTAATCTCTATAGCCATGCATAGCTCAATTCTGTTGTTTAGATTTATTTTTAAAGATGCGAACACAAAGCAAGTGTTCACCTTGAGTGAGCTATTTGTGTTGAATTCTCAATCAATCACAAACGTGGAAAACAAAACGATTCAAGTGCATATTCTGATGCGATTGATACTGAAACAAATGAAGTAACAAGAGTGTGCGGGAACTAGTGTGGTTATAAGCCTCGGTGTTAGCATTTTTGAGAAGCTCATAGGGAGGTCATTACTTAACGTTGTGACAACAACCCCTCAGGGATAACTAGCTGTACGATGTTGGGGGTAGGTTTTTATTTTTATTTTTCAAAAGATGCTTGAATAATGTTACTTTACAATTTGTTAAAAGACTAAACTCTATATTTTTTGTTTTTTTAATATCATAATTGAGCAAAAGTAAACAACAAGATCATCATCTAATTCACTTGTGTTAGCAATCCATCGTCACAGCCATACTAGTGAAAGTATTCGAATAACGAGGAGTGGATGTCCCGTTTAGTATACTTACATATACTCTTCGCATAATGATTGTCCATATAGGTTGTCGCCATGTGCGTTAAAACATGTGTGTATTTTAATACTGTAGTGTGCGTGAGTCTTCCTACTAAAGTTGCCTTCAACTTCGACTACAGAATTTTCTTGCTAATATGGTTTAATTATACTTTTTATATCTCTGATGTAATATTAAAATGTCTTGCTCGGTGTAGCACTAATAACCCGCGTTACGGCCACTCCAGCAATGTTTATTGGCAGAAGCCGCACCGCATCCTTCATCATCCTGAAATTAATTTTGATCTTATGAATTTTCTTAGGACTTTTTTAATATCTGGGATGGTTTTTGAACGTGACTCTATTTAATATTGTTAATAAGACGTTTTGCCGGTAATAAAACTGCTGAAACCCTTTACATCAAGAATATTCTTTTGTACTAAGTGATGAATAAACAGCTATATTGTAAGTTCTAACAATCTGCACTGATGATAAAATTAACATCATGTTAGCTTTATCAAAATATTTCAAATGCGAGTAAACCTTCAAAAAATTGAAATTTTCATTTCTTAATTTTTTTTTTTTACAATCTGGCATTTTAAAACATGCCAGATACTTTTTAATTCAAAAGTTAAACATTTGTAACGTCGTCAACAGGCAAGATACGCTTAGCGTGACAGCGAAGTGATCCAATCGAATTAAAACCCAGAAACCCAAAGTGTTTGGTGGAGGTGCCGGGTCACACTGTGTGAATCCCCCAGATCAGCCTCGCGGCCTTGACCTCGCTTCATGATCGTCTTTTGTCCCGCGCGACGCTATACCGTCTTCTTCGTGTATGTACTCTACTATAGTTACCTCCAAGAATAATTTGCATGTATAATCTAGACAGCAAACAGAGGCGTTGTGTAGGGAGGCTCGTTGTTTTTTTCTTTTTTGGAGGGTGGGGGAATTGAATAATGTTAGAAATGACCTTGCGTGAAACTCGTGTGTACATATAATTTACACAAATGCACACATGGTATTCGTCGTTTTTGTTCGAGCAAGAGTTCGCCATTGGAAAGTCATGCGTCATTTCAGTGTTGAAGTACTACTCGTTGTTTTTCACGAGTTTGTTTACTTTAACGCCGTAAAATATTGAAATATTGCCACAATTGAACGCGTAATCGGGGATCCGTGCATATTTACTCTTCATAAAGCTATCAATCATTGTATACCGAGGGGGTTGTGCGTCGGAGGGCGGATTATCCAATGAAAAGAGTCTAAAGCAACATTGCTCTGACTTGTTGCGCGTTGACTGTGTTTGTTTGTTGTCGCGGCGACATGACGGCGACTGTGCGAGGACGTGTTTGTTTGTTTGTCTGTTTGCTGTCCGAGCGAGGTCACGCGACCCAGGGGATGATATTCCCTCGACGAGAAACTGATGTTTCTCTGCTTTGATCTTCGCCCTCCCTCGTGCATAGAGACGTCTGTGTACGTCAGAGAATATACATGTTTGCTCTTTGCTTCGTGTACTCCTTACAGATGTGTTCGTCATAGATGAGTTATTTATGAGTGGTCAACTGGCGAGCACCAATTTGAAATAGTGTGATCTCTTTCTGATTGGCCACGAATCTCTCGTTATTACGAACGCATCGCTTAGGTTGTTGCGGGGTAGTAAATTTTATCGGTGTAAAAATAGGTGTCATATTGTTATTTTGGCAACTGATTTAGTTACACGGTAGCGTTGTTAAATTACAGCCGTATAAGTAATGATTGTGAACACTGTATCTTGTGCCGAATGACTAAATATCGCTTGGAACCTGAAAATCACGTCATAAGTCATAAGTACTCACATTTGCGACCGGGAGTCGCAAAATAACCTGGAATAACAATGATAACGTTCAGGATATTGTTAATATTTGCGAGTTTTTCCTTATTTTTACACAAAAATAGTTATTGGCATCTTTATGTTCTCTTTTTAGGGTATACATATCTGTTCACTATAATGACACAACACATTACGACTTGAATATTAAGGTATTATTGCATTGGCAGCCCATGGTTTCCAGTGGTGACGCGTCCTTGCAGTAAGAAGGGGACCCAGGGTCGACTTTGTGTCTCTCACTTTGATACAGAGGAGTGAACGTTCTATGGCTTGAACTGACGAAACAGCTCACTAACTCTCCTCTGATAACGAACATTGGAAGTGTAGTATGAATAGAGAGTGAAGGGAGGGACCCAATCACAGTTCGGCTGACTAACTACAACCCTCTAAAACAACCCGGGGGCAAACAGCTCTCTTCGCGTTGATCACAAACTTCAATTTGGCCGCGAGTGTTAACGTATTTTTAATGTGGACCGCAAAGTATTAAAAGTTGCTGTTCTGGTCCTGAATGCTTCGGCCTCGGCTCGGCTTCCTTCAAGGCTTAGATGTGTCCAGACCACTTTGAGCTCAGTTGACTCTTCACTCCGGACAATCTCTCACCCTTGACATGCTAATGTTAGATAAACACAACCCGAAAACAGTGGCGCTCGCACTTTATAGCTTAGCTTAAGTCTACTTAGAAACAGTTATTAGTCTATATAGTTCTTTGCTTGACCTATGTAGTAATAGCAAACGTAATTTCAGGGATTGAGCTATAGAGTTATGGAAACAAATAGAACAGTGAGGTATACTAACACATAGATAGCGTTGTTAAGCAACCTCCTTTTAGCTAACAATAAAACAACCATAATTAATTGACAGCTAAACTCCTCCTTATAGTAGTTTGTTCTCCATCAGAATGCGTAGTCTATTTTGAGTGGTCAGAAGCCCCTTCCTTGAATACCACATTCGATTGAAAACAACGTGTTTTCCTTTATTCAGTGGGTTAGTCTTTACAGTGAACCGTTTCTTTTAACGCAAGCGTCGGGTCTCTTCAGTTCTCTCCCATAGAATGTTCTGATGCCGACACCGCCGCCTATAGATGACCTAATTAACCCCTTGTTGACCTCTGCAATGACGGGACGGTAACGTGGCAACACTGCAGGCGGGGGTGAAGTCACCGAGGTGGATAATTACATTGATCAGCGTAGCCCGATCATAATTGCATTGTTGTGCGTGGACAGGGGTGACAGCCGTGTGCATACGAGCTGTCACTCCTAATGTTCAGCGGATAATGGGGAATACTCGTTTTTGGAGAGATTGATGCTAAAAGAATCATTATTCGTTATGAACATCCGAAGTCTCTGGAATTAATATGAGCTCCAGGTTTCCAAAGTTCTTTATTTTATTTTTGATGCAGGTAAATCGCGATGAGACGGTTTGTGTTTGTTGAATATGTTATATAAACTTGTCGTGAACATGGTGTTCATTTTGGGAACGCATCGTCGTAAAATCGGTCCACAACCACTTTGCTGTTAACTTCTCATTCACGAAAATGTAGGAAATTTTATACCACACCGTAGTCTATAACTAAGTAGACCCTACCCCCGAACTTTTAGCCTTGTTTTTTACTTTGCGGGAATAAATTGCCTTCGTAATAGACCCATACTACGACAGGTCTAAGAAAAAACCGCAAAAGTTCAACATTAGCAACCTCAGCGTTTGAGTTTTTTAGTCGGGGTTCCTGATTGGCTACAACTACTGCAGCTCAACGAGCTAGTTGGCGAGGGTGGAAACTGAACGTTAGGGATCTCGTTTGCGAAACGCTAGTTCGTAGTTTCGTCTCGAACCGAAGCAGTAGGGGTACTTGTTGTTCTATGACAGCGTGGTCAGTCAGCACTCAGCAGTCAGCACTCAGCAGTCAGCAGTCAGCAGTCCAGACGCGTGCAATGCATGCACGGGGCTGTTACCCCCCTCGTGCCCACCAAGACGATACACGTGATCGGGGTCGCGAGGACGAGCGGGCGATCATATCCTACTCGGAACTGCATGTGTGTCTTTTTAATCAAGCGGGTTCCCTCGCGACCACGTGACCCGGCGCTGTCGCCAAGCCGTCTGCACGGCCCGACTGCGGACTGGGGTAAAAAGAAGAAAAAACCGTCTTGAATCCCAGCCAAACGAAGGGGCCCCTCCCCCCCCCCCCACCCCTCACCCCCTGGCCAACTCATCAGCCCGTCGAGACCACTGATTCAATTTCACTTCTTCTTCCCTCCCTCCGCGGAGTTTTTGCTATCCGGACATCGGAGTTATTGGACGACTTGTCTCTCTCAGCGACCCACCTGACTGGCTCTCGTTCTACTGTCTACACTCTCTACACTATTCCCTCCCACGTGCTCGCTTGCATGTTTCAATCCGGCGAACGAAGTTATTCCAAGTATCCAAGTTCCAGATTTACAAGTAAAGTGGATGAGTCTTCTGAAACAGTCACATCCTCGTTCAACTTGTGAACTTCAACGGGAAACATTTCTTGACCAGATAAAATATTGAAGTGATAAATCTCGAAGCGAAGTGACCTAGTAAGAACATAAGAACATCCCAGTGTTAGTGCAAGCTTTGCAATTACAACTGTTTGCAATACGTAAGTGTTGCTGTTTTTTTGTTTGCTGCCGCTCTAATAAAAATAATTACGCAGACAGTAATGAACAACGACCACAAAATCCATGTTTTGTGTGGTAACAATGACGTGGTTCCACACTCGGACCGAACTACGATAAACGATGCAGATTGTAAAGTGTATATGAAGTCTAAAGATATTGATGTATTTATGGACGCTTCTTCGCAAAAGTACTTACTGTTTTCCCATATATTAGTTTTAGGTTTTACTCTTTCACCTATACATATATCAAGTAAACATCATGTTTTAATTGATATGCATATATATATATATACACACGTTTCAATAGTAATACAATTATTGCACATTTTATCATCAATGATTCCTGTATGTACCATTCTTGATATAATGTAGCTAGGAGAGAAAGAGAACTGAGATTGAACCCCTGACCTTCTGGGATTGTTGCTTGAGCAGACCTCCACGCAGCTATATTAATCTCCATTGCAATGCCTAACCCACACCCCTGCTTCTAATAATAAACCAAGTGCAAATACCAGACTGATGGTTGAGAGTTCTATAACGATACCACTGCTTCGTGGCTGGGCACCTCAACTTATGTCGATCCAGCTACGAGACGGGTCAAACCACTCGAAGGTCGTTGAGTGACCCAGACTGGTTATGTCGTCTGTATAGGTGGAACCAATGGTGGAACGACTCCGTGAAGATAGGGGTAGCAGGGAAGGGACCACGTACTTACCTCGAGGGTAGAGGCCAGACATGAAACCATTTACTGGTACCAACATAACCCTTAGGTATTCCACACACCATAGAATAGATGGACAGTTCTGTTTCCAAAGATCTGTGGTTATTGGTTGAAAGTGTCAAACGTTTGGGGGCAGCAGCGCTGTAACACAATGCCTGTGTGCATCGTGTTATAACTGTAACACGGAACGTCGGTGATTGAGTTGATTAATGGGCGTGCGTGGAAACGTCGGCCGGGTATGTGAAACATGTCGACACAATAACCGCGTGACGTCACACCAAACGATTGTTCGCTGTTATCGATAGCGCCCGTTTATCGGACGTTATTTTCACACTCAGCTGAATTTTATATTTGTATCTGATGCCAGTGACTATTCTAGTCTAGTGAATTACTTGATCGTTGGTCAACATATACGATCAATGGACTTTATATTCTTATTGTTATCTAATGTTTATGCTTGGAAATAAATCGCGACAAGTGACTCTTTAGAGAAGAGAAGTTTTAACAACGATAATTCTAGTTTTTTTGAACAACTTACGACATTACGTATTTAACGCAGGGAGAACGAAAGTCTACGCCAGTAACATGGAGTAGGATTCCTCTTAATTAAGCTTCATCCATTAAACCCGTCGTAAGATGTCTTTGCTAGCAAGCAATGTTATTCCACTGTGAATCCTGTTGCTTATAATCGCGAGCTGCGTCGAGCTGTCTGATTGGATTGGCGGGTTAAACGATTTTCCGTTTGGCGTTCAGTGAGAGTTCTGAGTACTCACACTGTTAGGTTAGTCGATTATGTTCTGTAACGCGAATTGGGTAGACGTTTTATATCGAGGTCTTCATTTTGCGGTGAAGTAATAATGTTCCAGCGAATTTGCTCGGTGTTAGTTTGAACGCCTTCCATGTTGATGGAAAAACATGAATGTACTGTTTTTTCCCGAATCACGTTGTGTGATTTCCGCGTCCTTTCTGTTGGGAATGGTTTTCCGATAATTGCTGTCGATGAAAATGGGAATTATTTTCTATTGCCTCGGCAATGTCGTTTAGACTGGGCGCATCCATGTACCGGGTTGCGGTTGTTGTGATTTTATGATCGCTCACCGCAACACAACGCCCGTGGTTTTCACTAGATGATAAAAGAATGCAAATTTTGTTTTCGTATAATATCAACTCGGCTCGCAGCAGATATGTTTATCATCTCTATTATTAAGCTGTATATGTTTACTCTGAGTAATTGTGAGTCCATATCGGGAACCTAACACCCCTTCGGCACAAACATTATTATTTCGTCGCTATCGCACAGGTCATGTATAATGATGAGCTTTAAAGTTGCACAGTCCATACAAACTCCCAAACTGTCCTGCAATAGTTTTGAGATCTTGTCCGTATTGGCGTTGTTCCTTCATTTTCCGTATTTGTCTGTGAAATGCCAAACTATACTGGCAGCTTCGCGGGGCTCCCTTATGAATATTCTGCCAGCAATTGCTTTTAAATAAATTCTATTTTACACCCGTGTAATTCCCTTTTCACTTGATTTGGCCACGTCTCGCATATTAATTGTTTGCGGTTATTTGATCGTTTAGAGTCTGGGGATCATGAAGCAGTGCGGTTCTCTCTTCCACTCAATTGTTTATTCACTTCTTTCAGTTCGTTCGTTAGACATGGTTAGATTGAGCGTAGCCTATTTCATTTTCTGCCGCCAAACTATCTCCACCTGGATTAGATTCGGACCATCAACATTAGCCGTAGAGCCCCGTTATTCAAATCAATCAATCATCAACCAAGCCAGCTGGATGAGTTTGCCGCAGACGAATGTTTACACCGTCATCAATGAGAACGCTAGCGCCCCTCGTGGCGAGTGAAATAGGACTTTTCCGCGAATATGTCTAAATCATTACAACTAATAGCTGTTATCAATCACCATCACCATGTGGTAACGATCAAACATTGTCTTGTCTGAGATAAACCAATCAGCTGCCGTATAGCACGTTAGATGATCAGTGACGTCCATTCCGTGTTGGGTAATTATATTGAATTCGCAATTCTGTTGCAACCCTCAGTATCCGGCCTTGATGCAGCTGCTACCCCGACTGTCGTGACGCCGCATCCGTTTGCAGCAAGACGAATGGCTGCAATCATGAGAGAAACTTTCTTGTATAATAACGCAGCTTTTCCCATTTATCTTATTTCCACTTGTTAACAACGTCTTATTTAAGCTCGAGGAAACGTGCGCCCTTATTAATACATACATTTGTACTGCCGTGGGGTGAGTGCGTGCCTTGTGCCGATCAACCCTTAGCGATATAGCCCGTAACATCTGCCAGGAGACGAGCTACACCTGGCCCAACTCACCCCCTGGCTCAAGTCAGTGCGATGCATCTGCCACCCCATGACTCCCTGGTGGAATATGTATTGGATATAATTACTTTAACTAAATGACATTGTAAAATGGGTTGATATAAGTTTATGGAATACTAAATAATTAGATTATGTAAATCATATAATAAGAAAATAAGATTCATTGTATCTTATTTATGACATGTACATATTCATCTTGTAATGAATTCCATTTGTACGCAATGAAATAAATAAACTAGGAAAACGCTCTGTTTGACGCGTTGATAAGCGAGCGCGTCAATATCTACGAACTTTCTGGCGAAAAGTTTTCAATGCTAATACGAACAACAATTAACAACAATTCAAGAATGCGCATTGCAAAAATTGTTCTTATTTCCATGGCTATTATACTTTCCGACATTGTTGGATGCAGTGCAATGTGCGTTGCTAAGAATTTTCGTGGTCATGTTTTCAACACGGTCCGCCACCGTTACTAACACTTATTGACAGCAATAGAAATGTAATTTCTGCCTCTAATACGTATCGGATCGCGTTTACATTAGTATATTCGTGACCGGACAAAAATTTACTATAAGATAGCCACCTCACATTTTGCCGTTACTGCGTTTTAGAAAAATATTTTCGAGTAACTTTCTTGTAACTTTGCCAATACTGATCAGATCGCCATTACATTAACATATTCTTGACCGGAAAAATCTGTAGAAAAATCTGGCTATCTCACATTTTGCCGCCATTTTGTTTCAGAAAAATATTTTGCAGTAACTATGGTGTAACTTTGTAACTTTTCGAACGATTTTGCCTCAAAACTATACACCTTCAATCCACATCGAGGCTTGTGGATGGTCCAAATTTCAAGTGGATCGGACTTTCCGTTCGACCGCTATCGACGGACAAAAAAAAAAAAAAAAAAAAAAAAAAAAAAAAAAAAAAAACAGAATGAAGTGCCATAAGAGTCAAGTGGAAACGCTCGCTTCGCTCACTTAATAAATAAATTAGCACCACGGGCAATGTGCTCACTCAGTCCGCCATGCTAATCACAGGGTTCACTTCTAAAGCGTTTCGTAATCCTTTCCAATTATTCGCGAAAACTAATTAATTTAATTTGTTTTGCATGGTATTGTTTACCACTCAATTAGTAGAATTAATGTTTTGTAGTATTATGGGATTTATTTCCATTTTATGAGCCCCCCTCACTCACTCGCCGCTCCAAACGCACCGTTTACACAAATGAAGTCTTTTGTTGGGTCTTTCAAAGCTCAAAACCTAGATGGAACTCAGAAAACCGCCTCATCGCATATATATTTTACTTCACATTTCAATGTTACGTTTTATTGAATTTTTAATCCATCCCACCGTGACAATATTCAGCTCCACAGTTTTAATGTTATTCTTTTTGCGGTCTCGTTACACGGTTGGCTGCTATGCGGCGCAATTAGAGACCTTGTGTAGGATCGTCGCGGAACTGGACCGATATCTCATCGCAAGTGATGTATATTGTATTATCCATCGCCGCGATAAGGGCGGAAACCCCCCCCCCCCCCCCCCGTAATGAGGTTTTTATTAAAGGTAGGCCCTATGTTATTAAAAAGTCGACCATGGGTTTGAGTTTATACATAAGAAATAATCTCTTTGATGTTCCTCTCCATTCGTCCAATAGATACAATTAACTGGGGCACGTCAGGTAACTTTGGGCTCAAAAATAATTATTTTTATATCCGCGATATCAAGCGAGGGGTCGTATTACTTCGTAGGCTGCCGAGAACCCCTGACAAGAACCCCTTTTCAGGGTTCGCCTCCCGAGAACCCCTGGCGAGCTGAATGTAGATATCAAAGTCCTGAGAACCATTGAAAAGTTTGTCCTTTTATCCGTTAAGTCATTTATAACCATATTCCGAAAAGAACGAAGGAAACGTCGGACTCAAACTGCAACAAATGATTGCAAAATCAAACAAATATTACTAAAGAACATTGCTTGTATGTTTTGAGTTTCAAATGGTCAAGTCTGTTACTGCAAGTTTGAAGCTAACAGTGTATAAAACCAATGAAACTGACTGACCCGTCTACACAGTTTTTGTATTCTGTTTTTTCTTCATTTTCCATGTCTCAATTATTTTTAATTATCATAAACAAGTTAATCAAGCAGTCGACTTAACTTCATATGCAGGATATTATGCAATGATCTGTTTTTAGTTATGAAATATCATTTATCGGCTTTATGCCATGTGAATTTCATACAATATGTTTGTCTACGTGGCAATGTTTAGAGCAGTTAACTGACAAAGCGTCGTGAATAATATTTACAGTAAAACTTCTTTATAACCAACTCTTTGGGGCCTGATAATTATGTTGTTATAAAGAACATTTCTTTTTAAAGAATAAAGATGATACCTTTGCTGGGACCTCAAAAACAATTTGTTATATACATAATTTTGTTATAAAGACGTTTTTATAAAGAGGTTTCACTGTATATACTTATGAAAGTCCACACGTTATATTCCGCAACGGGTGGCATAGCTATATTATTTACCGCAGATCAGTGTGAGCTTCTGTATATATTGTCGGATGTATGTTTGTCGCAATGTTGTTACCACGTGGGAGATGTTATCGAGAACCCCCCTCGTATCTAAGTAACGGTTGCCATGACTATCTGCCTCATAACACAGCGGCAACGTCGCGTTCATTTCATACATACTGTTCGGTGTTGTGCACACATTGGGTCCTCCAGCTCGCATCGTGGGACTGATTGATGAAGATATTGACGTTTATTGAATAACATGCGTGTTTGTTGTCCGCCCACTCATTTTCAGTGTAGGATATGATACCATTAATTAGATGCCTCGTTGCGTTAATAGCGTCATAGTCATCATTATGGGTGTAAGCCAGCATCGTATGTCCTCTTAACATAATTATTGAGCTTTCAGTTGTATGGCTAAGCCTTTTTTAAATGTTCATACATCCCGATTAGAGGGAAAATACTAATGTATATATTTCAGTTACACACTTTTTAAAGTATCTTATGTATATCTTGGAAAAAGTTCACTGGAAAGTTGAGATAATTTCACGCAATACTCTATATTAAAAAAAAAAACTACTTATAAAGTTGTATTGGTACCTAGAGTCGTTTGTTATCTAGGTAGTTTAAATAGCAGTCTGATTTTATTCACGTTGTACGTGTGTCGTACGTGGGTCGTACGGCTCACGGGTCTACGTATGTATGTATACGGGCAGTGCGCGCAGTAGAGTGGAAGGAGCGAGCCCGCCCTCCCTCCGTCTCCGGCGTCGCGACGATATTCTGCCGCCTCCCGGCACGCGGTCATCACGTTCCTCGCGGCAGACACACAGCCTCGCGTACCTGCGCGCAGGACTCGTGCGCACGTTGATAGGACGGTATCATCCCCGCGCTCCACAGTTACCAACACTTGGGCCAGTGTTCGCTCGTGACCGGTGTTAACCAGTCTCTGCTCTCTTCACCTCGCGCACACGGAGTCTTCGGAGGATACCCTACCGCGTGTGTAGCCTACGAGACAGTGTACACCTACCTACACCTTCACATTCTCTCAACAAGTGTTTAGAAAACACAAGTGCGTACTCTGCGGTTGTGATTACCTTGTTGTAAACGGTGCAGAGTGTCAACAGTCAGTGATTACCTTGTTGTAAACTCGGTGCAGAGTGTCAACAGTTTGTGATTACCTTGTTGTTAACTCGGTGAAGAGTGTCAACGGTTTGTGATTACCTTAATTACCTGGTTGTAAACTCGGTGCAGAGTGTCAACAGTTTGTGATTACCTTGATTACCTTTTTGTAAACTCTGTACAAAGCGTCAACAGTTGATTACCTTGATAACCTTTTTGTAAACTCGGTGCAAAGTGTCAACAGTTAGTGATTACTTTGTTGTAAACTCGGTGCAAAGTGTCAACAGTTTGTGATTACCTTGATTACCTTGTTGTAAACTCTGTACAAAGCGTCAACAGTTGATTACCTTGATTACTTTGTTGTAAACTCGGTGCAAAGTGTCAACAGTTAGTGATGTTAATCGTCACCACGCAGCAATGGAGCAACACGCGACTCGCGTGGTTGTAGAAGTTGTCCCGTGTAATCTCTTACTTCTCCGTGCCCAGGGGAAATAAATACCTTGGTCGTCGTTTAGTTTTGACATTATTCCGGCGTGCGTGTGCGTGCGTATCTCGGTTCTAATGAAATTCAAAAAAGTTTGTCGTCTATGTTGAACTCATGTGATTCGTGTTGTTATTGATTACCGGCCGGCTGTGTGGTGTGGTATTATCAATCGAGTGATCGGAAGCATATGCTTCTGTGTTAGTTTAACGTGCGTGGTATCTTCCAGACGCGATGTTGAGTGTTTATTAGGGAGAGTGATTCATTTTGTATATCCAGTCGTGTCTTCAGTCCCTCGGTTTGTTTAAGTTGCGTCGTGGGAACGTCGGCATCCGACAACCCGAAGACGTGTGTTGTGTTCTGGCAACGAAACATCGCAGTGCGACTCCGTTCTTTCCTAGTTGCGCACGTGTATTCGTCTGTTCGTTACCTACGTGGTTACTTTATTACCAGTGGCTGCAATCACTATACCGTGAAATTAATAAAATGATTATAAATTCACTCTGATTTCTAATTAATTAATTAATCTAGTCGCGTGCAGATGTAAGTGTGCAGCATTGTTATCGGATCAGCTGGTGCATCAGCCGTGTGACCAATTAGTTCTCAACTAATTACTCAACTCATTAACGGTCAATTATGGGCGTGGGTGAAAGGCAACTGTGAGAGTATGGACGCACAGTTTACTGCCGAGCAGTGTCACGTGTGTAGTTAAGTGACACGTGGCCATAATGTTCTTCTCCGTGGCCTCTATGGCCAACAACAACGGCTACAAGCTGTTGTCTGCGCAGGGGATGGAGACGCTACAGACGTTCCTGCGGGATCACGGCAACGAGTGTATCCGACAGTTTGTCCAGGTTGGTTGCATCATTACTGTACGGGTGCATCAGGGGAGGTTCTATCTACTAAAGCTCAATCAGCCTTTAGACTCAATGCAGTCGGACCCTACTGTACCTGTTATGTCTTATCTAAAATAAGTACACAATATTTCAGGATGAATATAGATTTATTGAACACTTTTAATAACACGTAAAGAAACCTACCATGTTTGAAATTGGACACCCGACTCCCGCGTCGAGTCATGGCTATCTGGGTATTTAAACAGTATGACCAACTTAAGAACTAAACTACCTACTTATGAAAGCTAGGCTACAACAACCACAACAGCAACAGCTGTGTTAATGTAGGGTATATGTGACAGTACCCGCTAAAAGCGGCCATGAAAAGAAGGTTTACAGAAATCTCGAAAACATTCACCTACGGAAGTCAGAGTGCGGTCAATCACAGAGCAATGAAATGTTACAATGGTGAGGGTCAATGTTTTCTAGATGCCGTTTGATTGGGGTGGAAAGAGCATGAGCCGACAGGGATCGACAATTCATCCACTATGTTTCTCAACGCTGATTCCATTGTAGGCTTTTCAATAACGCTCTTACGCTCTTAATGTTGTGTCATTCTCCACGCACGTGAGAATGAATCTAATTTATAGAACAGTAACGCACATGTCTCTATATATATATAGAGAAGTATTTACAATTATAGCTTTGGGCGCGTTATTTCTTCATTAAGGTCAAGTTGGACTCGCTATATCTAGATGTTTCCGAGCTAATGTTGAGACATCGTTCTCACCCAAGATCTAAGGGTCTAACCCAACAACCTTCTTGGACCCAATGTTCTCACCGACTGCCGTGGCAGTTGGGCCCTGAGTAACAACCCCTCACATACCCTTAGCTTAGAGCCTCTACCCATAACAGGCTACATTACAATACCGGTTACCCCTGCTTTTGTCGCGATTAGCCTCGTTACATATAATCGCTTCCCTACTGTGTACGTACCGGGGGAGGCGATCGTCCACACATTCCTCCCGTTTTCCGATATACAAAACAAAGTTAATAAAATGAGGCTGGAATGGAATTTTAATCAGATTTACATAATGTGGCGAATCAAATGCTGTACGACCTAATAAGCAGCGGAAGGCACGGTTCGTTTGAACCGTTCCGAAATATGCTCTACGGCACATGTGTGTTTGGTAATTAAAGTCGAGCATTATTTAAATTGGCTTCTAATTACTAAATAAGAGCAACAACAATGCTAACATTGATCTGATCAAAGAAACAAGGCAAAGACTGAAAGTTACCGAAATGCTGTCAACAATATATTCAATTAAAAATGTGTTTCATTATGTTGGTTGGCTACACTTGTTTTATGTTCACCATTGCTATGATCAAACAAACAGTTATTACAAATTCAAATTAATTGTGTTAATATCTTGTACATTTATACAATGTACATAATAAAAAGGTTTCTTAAAACAAACACAAAATTGTACTGCTAGTCTCTCAATTTCTTTCTGGCCAACTTCAGTTAAATACAACATCTGTTTGTTACATCTCCTTTAGTATTGTGAAAAAATGTTTGTGATGATGATATTGGTCTCACATGTTAGCAACGTTATACTAATCGCGACGATGAGTCGGTGATACATGGAGATACAAATTGGCCACGTGCCATTTAATCCCTGACCGCACCACGATTTACCCAGGAACGCAGGAAGACTGACGCCTAACCGACCACGGCCGCTACGCACACACGTCTATGCTTCACTTGTTGTGTCGGCGTTTACAGCCGAGCGGAAGCGGAAAGTGATCACTCAACCCACGTAACGAGTTTTAAATCTCTATTATTCCTAGAGTACAATCGGCGGCCTTACATCCCAGAATTGAATTCTCCCCCTAAACGTTCCAGATTTAATGAAATAAGATTACCGTGGAAAGGAGAGGGGGGGGGGGGGGTGGGGGATTCCCCCATTTTAATTAAGACCGCGAGTACCGGCGCCCGTGACAGTGTCAAGACACGGGGACCCTTGTACGTCGGACACTATGCAAGGACAATCACTTCTTGGCTTAGGAATAAGTAAACGGTGACTTTGTAGCCTACCTAGCAACAAAGCACTCAATAAATTCAAAGTTGTTCTGAATCGGCCTTGTTGATTCTGGCATTTGTCCGCAGGTGTTCGCACTGTCCAATCACTGATTCATATGTTTCGTATTTGAAATATCGATCTTTGATTTGTTATCGCTCACTCGTCGATGGTGTTCGGAGCCTACAGGGTTGGTTTTGTCGCTTTCAATTAACGTCCCCCACTGAAAATCAGTCTTGTTACTGAGTGGGTAGACTCCATAATTACGAATATATTTTTTGTATTTATTTATTTATGCAATGCCAACTCAAGTGAACAACAGTGATGTCGTGACCGGTATCGACTGAGCCGTCGTAGCCGGCCCGTGATTTGAATCCTGTACTTCCCACGTACCACGTGCCGCGCTGTCTCGTCTTGAGAGGAGGGCAAATGTCAGAACCGTAGGCTCGAGCACTTTCGGTTGGTTGGGGCGGGAGGCGTTCTTATTTAGGGCTAATATAAAGAATATTGACTTAGTTCCGTAGAAAAGACCCTTCCAAAGCTAATTTATTTTTTTGTAGAAAAAAATATGAAGTGTTCCTTCCAGGTTTAATCGAGAAAGTCTCCCCATTGAAATCAACTTTCTACTCATAATCGTGTTTAGTAAAATAAAATTATTGGATCCAGACACTATAAAGCTTCTTCTTCTTGAGTCGTCTGTCTGAAACAAGAAAGTTTGATACAGTAAAGCAGAGCACTTTGATGGGATATTCCGTTCTTGGTGTTTCCTTTCAGCAAACTTCGCTCAACACTGCGACAATGCAGTCGCTCTCAACTAATCCAACTTGAAAAGTTATTAAAATAAGTTTTGATGGTTCTTGTGATGCGATGCGATACGTTCGCTTGTCTGCGTTCTCGTGGCAACGTCGCGTCTGTGACGTCACTTGTCACGTAGATAAATACAATAAATTCACATGTAGAGTCTACCCACTCAGTAACGAAACTGATTTTCAGTGGAGGACTTTAATTTAAAGCGACTAAACTAACCCTGTAGGCTTCGAACACCATTGACGAGTGAGCGATAACCAATCAAAGATCGATATTTCAAATACGAAACATATGAATCAGTGATTGGACAGTGCAAACACCTGCGGACAGATGCTACAATCAACAAGGCCGATTAAGAACAACGTTGAATTTATTGCGTGCTTCGTTGTTAGGACTGCTCCAAAGTCACCGTTCACTTTAGATGTTGAAGGCGCGTACTAGCGGACTTACAAGTCATGTTTCTGTTAGAGCCCTCGCTTGGTGACTCCGTCCCAATAATTGCGCTCATATTAGCCAACCTACTTACATGTCTTACATGTTTCTGTTCGACCCCTCGCTTGGTGACTCCGTCCCACGTAAACAGCTTAACTTAGCACGGGCTATAGACGTAATTATCCTACAGGGAATATTCGCCATTACCCCGCTTGCAGGGTAATATGTTTACCATTCAGCTTGGCCTGCCCAGCCTTTATGGTCTGTGCGAGACGAGATAGGCTATTTTGGTCTGGAGTTCACTTAGATGGCAGGCGCGTAGTTCATGATAGCAAACACTAATGTTTGGTTTTTATATCCTGTTATAATGAATGTATATATGCTCGTGTATAACATGTGCCTTGCTCTGTTATGTTGGGCTTGATGTCTTACATTAATAAAACGAGGCTACTTGAAAATATTTCTTGAGCATGACAGGGAAGGTATAGAAAAGAACTATAGTGCGTCATCTTTACGAAAAAAACTCTAATTTTTTGCCCTTGTATATAACGGATGGACTGCAGTCCACCTTTGAGGGTGAAACCTCTTATACACGTGACATAAATACATGATTTACGGAACAGTATGACTAGATATAGATGTACAGGTTATTGGAACGATTGAGTCTAAGACACCTCGTGCTTGATGGTCACACAAGCCATTATCAGCGGTCTGCACAAGATCTACTTGATATCCTGTAGTAGCGGACGAGCATCTGCTAGACGGAGACCAAGTAGACCTTGAGTAAGACCATGTTACAAATACGAACCATGTATACTAACTTCATGACTAAGGAACAAGAACTGTTGCCGAGCTGCCCGCCTACGAATACCGTCCCTTTTAAACGACGACAGAGCGAGTGTGAGCCATGTCGTGATGTAGTAATCCTTTGCAAACAACTCCGCGCGTAGCAGAGTGGTAATTGTTTTGCAAAGGTGACATCTCATTAAAATCTGTGGACTCGGAAAGCAGAATGTAGCCACAGAAATGATCCATGGTTTAATGAGCGCGGCCTATGCATGCGGTTGCGGTTCATGGAGATACCCGCATGCGCTATCCTATAGCCAACCGTGCGTTATACATTTCCAACCAATTGTTTGATCCACGCCATATTTAAATTTACATTACGAAAGCGTTTAGGTTTGTGTGTGTGTGTTGTCCATTACATTAATCAACGCTGAAAATGTATTCGTGTTGCTTTAGTCAGGGGTGTCATAATCTTTCTCGTCGTGTTGTACAATTTTAATCTCGGTATGAAATAACGTGAATAAAATGTAAATATCGTGTTTTATTTAAATTCATGTCAGTTATAAGCTCGTAATTCTGGTGCTGCTAATGGCCGCAGTCTTCGCCGTCCCAAACGCACCACTAGTGGAATGGAAATGAACATAAATCAATTACCTTCATGCAGCCTCAGGCAACGGTATATTCCAAAGTATAAAACTAATCAAATTCTCGCGTATAGCTACAGAAATTCAATTTGTAGGTACGTCAAAAGACCGCCGGACGCACGTTGAAAAAAAGAAAGAAAGAATGAATATGTCAGTCGAAGAAACTCTTTTCTTACACATTTTGAATTTATTTTTAGTCCTGTGTTCTTCGCAGCGATTGAAACGCTAGACGTATTTTGAACGAGAGTGTTAACGAATTAAAGTTGTTGATGGATGAGTTTAATAGTTGATTACCTTCTCACTTGATTACACTTCCTGAGGGGACGTTGTGTAATCAACAAAACCGTTTACTGCCATCACACTTTGTCAATTACTACATGAACTAATGTGTCATTTATTTACCCCTGTGCTCAGTAAAGTTGAAGGATATGCGTTAAGGGGCATTATTCACATTGTCTTATCTGTTCTTCGCCACGGTAAACAATAAAAGTAAAACCATTTTCCACTACCCTTTACATTGATAGTAGGGTAGGCCTACATACATGACATTTCGCTAAGATGTGGTTTGCTTAGACATACTTGCACATCCATGCGCTACACCTTAGTGCTACGTCAGTGCCAACATTGCTATGTTATTGGAGACACAAACTAACAATAGATAGCGCTGCTAAGCTACCTCCTTATCTGCACCATTGATGGTTTCAACAAATCGACGATGAGTAATCTCCTCTTTATAGAAGGTTATTTGCTTGCCACCAGATTGCATCTAGTCTATTTTAAGTGCCATATAGTGTTGTTAATCTATTGTATGCGTTGTGTATTTCATTTGAATTACTTCCCGCCCGTTACAGTCATTACTAGATAACTGTGTCGGCTTATATATCTACCCGCAAATCAATCCAACAATTCGGTTCAATGGCGACAAATAAAGTCGTCTCAAAGGCCAGAATCCCGGGCTAAAGTGCAGCCCTACCTGGCGTCTGATATCCGTGCATGATTCATGCGGGCGTTTAGTAGTCCGTCCGCCGGCCGGGTCTGAACCCAGGTCCTCCCGAGCGGCGGCAATCTGCGCCCTTGAATAAGGGATGAGACGATGCATCATTGATGAGGTCGTCGGTCAGAATAAGATAATAGGCCCGGCGGTTCGGCCGGCATCGCAAGTGCGGATATACCGATACGCGACATTGAGATCCGCTCATACATAGTCAGCGGCGGAGCTGCGCACACTTTCCGACTATACCCGAACATTGCCGACGAGTGGAGCGTTGCCAGATGAACTCAGGGTTAGGTTACGTCAGGTTATAGTTTCATCGCCTTTTGCGTTCACACTGAACCAATTCATTTGACAACGTCGCGCTCTTCGGAAATGTTTGGGATAACGTAATGTGTGCGCTGTTCTATCCCCCCACCCCCCCACCCCCAGTCTCTCGCGCAATGCACACAAAAACTAACGGGGTTGGTACTGTTACACATTGCCCGATACAAAAATGCTGTTGCGCCCACACTGAAAGGGAGGAACCTATATTTAGCACCGTGACAATAGCACCATTAGTTAAGATGTGATTGATCGGTATTCGGCTACATCATGAAGCTTTTCTTTTTTGTCCTCGAGAGCACAGATCACTAGTGGACACAATACGGTCCCATTCTACACAGTTGTGTGGGTCAGATTTGGTGACGGCGGGAGTCGAATCCACGGCCTCTCGATTGAAAGACTTGTCAGTTCCAGAAGTTAATAAATACCCCACCCTCAACTGGGAGTTGAACCAAGTACGTTCTGCAATGGTCTCAGGTATAAATCGTTCACTTATTTCCGTCAATTCATCAGGTAAAGCTGGTGTGCACCCTATAACAGGTATTCCTACCAAACATTATTAATTATTTTTTAGGTCTGATATGTCTGCGCGTGCGTCGTAGCATCTCTCCCTTCGACAGCTTTTATTTTCCGTTCTATTTACTAATTCGATTGCGGTAGCTTATTTCAAATGAATTACGTCGATTCGATTTCGATAGCTTATTTCACATGGCTGGATACGTAATGATGTGTCAATGATATGACAAGTTGCCCACCAAGAAGCACGGGAAGCTTTGTTACAAGCAACAGTCAGTGTCTTGATAGCTGATGCAGACAAACTGATACTGCTATACTGATTAGGGCCGTTCTTACAATCTCCTAAAAGGAAAGTTATTTGTAGCAATTAAGCTATTTGGAGGATTTCAAGGGTTTCGATTGGTGCTTGCCGTGGAGAAAACAAGCTATTCGACGAATAAATAGTTATTGGGACATTGTAAGACTTAACCTTAGTTAAGTTAGCGAATTTTGTACCATAGCATCAAATTTTCTTGAATATTTATATAGTAAATTACGTGAATGTGACTGATTGTTAGCTAGATACGGCGAGCAATGCTTTTCATATAAGATTTCTTGACGGATAATACCATGGCACAATATTTGCGCGTTAGGGTTATACACAGCTTACAAATGTCCAATTATTATTGTTACGTTCAAACTTATCTCATTTTCTGAGCGTTGGGTCGAAAATCTTAATGCTTTTTCCACCTATTCGCCCTCGCTGGCCAGCCGAGTGGGACTGCACTGAGTCATGCAAGGTACGCCCGCACTGCAAGTTATGCCGGCTAATTGAGATAAGGCGCATTTTAACGTACAGCATTAGTTTTTTCGGTAGACCCAGTGCGGGTTTGCGTGTTGATTCCCCCTCCAGGCCAAATAGCGCGCGAGATAATTGGAAACCAGCGAAGTTGAGATATTCTGTTTCTCTTTTCAATTGAGTTATTTCTGTATTCAGACAGGCAATCTTTAGATGCGTAGGTCTGTGCTAAACCGGTGATGAAGTAGAACTGAGTGAGTGACATTGTTGCCAAACGGTCAGGACTCGCTATAACGTTTGTGTCGAGCGTTTCCTGGAAGTTGGTATCGCTACATACGACGCTAGAAACGAATTAATTTATCAAAATTTCTATTACAATACAATAATGTTAACACATTATTACCGGTGAACCGGTGATTGACAAACGGAGCATAGCTCCATACCAACAAGGGTCTTGCATTATATAACACTTGAAACATAATTACAAAATAAGCTCATAATAATATTATGATTTGTGAATAAATAATAATAACAAAATCATGTTAATATTTTCATCATTTTAAATGTAGAAACAAGGCAATACGACGAAGTGCTTCAGTCGATATCAGTAATTGAATAGTTAAATAATGTATTAATAAACTTTCCAAGGCTATAATATTACCACTTAGCCATAATCATGACCGTCTTCCTCACTAAAATGCGATCTCACCAGGGACATGTGAAGTAAGCATCTAAGATATCGAATGGTTATTTTATTAATTATTATTATTATTATTTATTTTCAACATGTTAAGAAGGAATACAAGTATACAATACAATATATCGGTCAAAACACGCTGATGGTAGTGAGCGTCAGAGCAAGCCCCATATACACATGAAATGTGCCTCACTACCATGGTCATAATCGTTACATGCTGGGCTGCTACGTTACCGAATGCTAAGTCATGATATTACTAACGTCTAGGGTAATAGAAGGAGTGTTTTAAGGTTTGTGAATGACTCCTATACACTTAGTGAAAAGTGCCGTTCCTATAGCACGTTTTTATCCCTTTTGAGAGAAGAGTTCCTTAAACTATGTTTAGAAACGGCAACCGCAGTATATTGCATAGCAGTTTATGCTTGAAGTGATCTCTCAGTTTAGTGGAGTAAAAAAGTTGCTATTATTTTAGGTTGAAACAAATGCTCGAGGTTGCCCAGTACTTCTCGCACACCACGTTCTAGGTCATTCATGCAACATATATTCAGGTTTTAGTCCTATGCTCACATGGGATGAACTTCAATTCTAATTTGACCGTAAATATGAATTATGTTTGAAGTTATTCTTCCATTTCGTGACGTAGCATAACAGAACATCTAATGAGGATTGTTTCCGCTTCCTGTGACATTTTCCCGTCCACTTATATTACGGGCGTTAGTATCCCTATATGATGATAACAGTTAAGCGTCCATTTACCATCGCGACCAAACAGTAAAGGCTTCAATTTGAATAATCTCATCGTCTACTCGGTCCGTGTATTGGCTAGAGACCCATCTACTTAACCTACATCAGCGCAATATATTTGCATGGGCCGGACTGTATCTCCCAAGGGTAACACAGTAAGACAAAGCACTGGTTTTTCCCGAGGAGATCTCCATTTCACAATTAGCGCACTCTCTGCGAGCCTTGTGCATACATAAAGCATCATTAAGACACGCAGACAGACAGACAGACAGACCAGATGCGAACCCAGATCCCCGAGCTACAGTCATTTAGGTAAACCGTCGTCGCACACACATCCCAATTAAAGTTTGCACCGCGGATTAATATTAATTCACAAACACCTCCAACTTCGATGGAGGGGGCGTTAATTTGTAGGGAAATTCGGTATGTAAATTCACCCGTTGGGTTCTCTGGTTTTGCTAACTGGAACATTCCACCTCAAACAAGACTGAGAACTTAATTAATAAGTTATGGGGTCAAGGGATTTGAGTCTTGTACAGTACACGCTTTACAACGTATGGTTCAGCCTATTAATCAACTATGGCAATGAAATAAGCTCCACGCTTTGAATTAATAATTTCGGCTAAATAGTCGTGCAACATCGGCGAGTTTCGTCGCTCTTCGTCCGGTCATGTGATCAAGTTAACTTGTAGTCGAGCATAGCAGAGTTGTACCTTGTTCGATTGCTGTGCCCACACCTCACTGTGTACACCAGTGCAGTCACCGTAGGCTCGCTTGTAAGTGAATGATAATACCGCGTGCTATTTTAAACGCATCCAACATTAATAACCAATTAAGCAGTGTGTGTTATGTTGTGTCCACTCAATTTCATTGCTCTAGAGTGGCGGTGGACAGTATGAATGATATTAATTATAAATAAATAAATGCACTTTGGCTCTAGACTAGCGGGCGTTCCCACCACCCTAGCTCCGATCATATTGAGGCCGGTACTCGCATCACTCAACGTTTAGGACCAGCGACCGTCTCATTTGAATCTGTTCTATCTACGAGTACACTAGAATGCGTTGCGAAGTTTTAAGGTATTCAAATGTGGGCTACACTTATGATAAAACACCATCACGAGCTTCAGATATCTTCAATACTTATTCATTGAAATACTATATACGTACCGTACACAACTGAGCTTGGTTTCGTTTCACGGGTTGCAAAGGTGGACTGGTGGAGTAAACGTCCCCTCCACCCTCTGAAACTGTCTCACCTACTGCGACAGTCTCAAGTGTTGCTCCTCCTTCAGCATCAATCATACTGCGTGTTAATCGCATCGACAACGGGTCCAGAAGACTCAATGACAAATCGGGAGCCTGTTCCTAATGCCAAAGACCTTAGAGACAGGAAACTCCCCGTTTTTATGACGACACATTTCTGGTGTCGAGACTCCAGCAGTGGCACTTGAGGAGTCGATAAAGACGTGTTTACAGGGTGACATCTTTATCGACTCTAGTTATAGATCCGCTCCGCGTGGCAGCGCTGTTTCCTGTCAAGTAATGCGTCTCAACACGGCTAATGTCCTTAGTTGCTGTAATATAAGTTACGCGGCAATGCCTCCATGAAGTCAGTGTCTGCAGACGACCGCAAGACCCCAGGTGGGCCCCGGCACGCGTAATGGTTCGAACACCCCCCCCCCCCCCCCTCTGATGACAAAGTTAGGAGGGGGTCTACTTAGCCGCAACAAAACATAATAAACACTGTTTAACGCTTATGTATGTATATACCCGCACACATAACCGTAAAGCCCGCGTACTATAGCTGCACTTAAAGAGGAACACGTGCTCTCTTGTAGCTACTTCTCGTCGGGGAAAGTTTGACACTTAAACACGAAATGTTGCTACTTGTTCGCGAGAAACGATTTTCAATGCCTCCAATAAATTGTCACCTATTTTTGTATGTGTGCGTAGAGTTGCGTTAATCTTTATCAATTATGTGTCTACTTTTCTCGTTAATTGTGTATTCTTGACTTGCCCAATGTCCGAATGTGTGAATGTGAACCAATTTATCTGTCAGAATGTGGTTAATTTTCTACTAAGCTACTTACCTACGACCATACGCTACAACGTACATTTACACTTGATTACATACACTTGAATACGTACTTATGTCTGAATTATTGCTACTTGCTCGATTTAAGTACGTTCTTACCTTAAGGTTTGCTATATGCTTAGGTATAATTAGTTTTCAATTACTTGCATATTTACTTTACTCAGTCATTTGCGTGGTATGTATGAAGTGGTAGCTAGCTTTATTAGCTACCAGAGAACCTAGGAAAGATGTGTAAGCCTATACACACGAAAACATTTAGGATAATCCAGAATGACACATTTTACAATATTTGTTTGAAATGTCCGCCACTTGTTTTAAAGTACATTTGCAGAAATAATAATATTGTATTTAAGGTATGAGCTTTCTTAGTACACACGCGTTGATGGATGTCATTTATTGTAGTAGTTGTTTGAGATGAGATAGCCATTCGTCTCCACGCCCGTACAAAGCATGACTAGGCTGGCACAGTCTTCCACCCCCCTACAATTCTCACTTGCCTTAACTTCTTATGATATAACGAGTACGCGGTTCGGTGTCTTTATCTAGATAAGTTTTATGAAGAAATTTAACAAAGTTTCTTTACTGGATTTCTTTTTCAATAATGCGAGGTTAACGTGTTTTTCCCACTTGTTTTTCTTCATATACATTGAATAACATTAATACAAGAGAGACTCGGAATTCTTCAAAACAAAAACACGCACATTCTCCCTTGGTTAAGTATTTTCCGCTTTTCTTAGAATCGGCCGCATTTTCCGGCCGTGCACGATTCGTTCGTTCGTCGAATCCTTTCGTGAATTGTCCATTCAAAGCTGTAATTCACCCCCACCCCGCATACAAACACACGCACACTCTTCTCGCCATGCATATCCGGATCGTCGGCGGTTGGAACGGGATCAAGATGTCCCTTTAAAAATGCAAATCTCATCTTGTTGTGTTTTCTTGCTGAATGGGCGGCTGTGGCTACGGCTATCCAGCGTAGCCGTGCGTAGTCCTGCGTAGCCGTGCGTAGCCAGCGTAGACGTCAAGTGGGGACTCCCCTTGTGCTCAACACGGCCAATTTCCATAAAGCCCCATCGTGCCCATTAAATTTAATGACCCTTTGATGTACAAGTATGGCCCTATATTCTTTAGCCGGAAAGGTCTCGGCCTGTTGGAGTAATGATCTCAGCTTCGTGTATATATATATATATATATATCGTTGCGCCACTCGAAGACAACCTCGTCTTTTAATAGGGTCGTTCATTGTTATTCACTGATTTATCTCTCACCGAAAGGCATCTCCTACGGGAGCCGAAAGTATTGTGACGTCATTGTGTTTATAAAGCCCCGTCTGATGGATTCCCCAGCTCGTGTTTATAATGTTGTGTTGAGCTTGTGAGGGGTCCGCGTTATTGTCGCTAGATGCCTCTAGGCGGGGCGCGACTGTCTAGGTCGATCTATGCGAGTTTTATGTTTTCAAGTTCAAGGAAAACTTAACGGAATAAAAAGTATATAGGTAATAAAAGCGTAGTACTTTTTGAAGCTGTTAATGTTGGGTTGACTGCCAAAAATATCGCCAATGTTTAAGCATCACTAGTTCTACTATACGACCACATTTTATATTCACCATACATACAAAATTCAACTTCGTTAGTTGCAGAACATTTTCCACGTACATTTTTGGTAACGCGAATTTTTGTTTTTGTTTTGCATATAGCCTATCGATTAATTGGTCAGATGGAAATTTGGAACAAATAATTTAATGCAATAATAGGGGAGGTGCTATAAAACATGTCATGTAATTTATTTTATTTTGCGTATTATTACTAATTAATAATATAGTCGACCTGATAACGTAATTTACATTAAGCGGGGTATTCGCAGTGGCCACGCAGGCAGATCTGGTATCAGCTGATCTTGTGTCAATGAGCCGACCCAACGTAGAGGTTTGTTACCTCGTAATTAATCAACTTCCAACAGAACCAATCTCAAGATTCTATTTCAGTCTCCTTAGGCCGACCCGGCACCTCCACCAAAGCACTGGAAATATTCTTTAATTAACTTCAACCGTGTCGTACGTTAAGTAATTGAGGTTCTTTGCTTTTAATATCAATACAATTGCACACTATTACACTTGTCACGTTGCTAACATTATATTCTAGGTGACAGTAAATAATTGTGTGCATGGTTAATCAAATGAAATTGTGTCGTCTCAGTCTATATTTCATAATTTTTATTTAATTCCTATTTCAGTCTTAAACCACAAATTTTCGATTGAAACACGCCATAAAAGTACTTTCGTTTGGTATAACCATGGGTTTATAATAGTACTATGGTATAACAACAATATTAAACTTGATTTTTTTGTACAATAATTTATAATTTTGACATTGAACTCGTCATTTCTGTCATTGTGTCTTAAATCAGTATTCATATTTTATAATAACAAATGTAACTCGTTGTAAATAAATAAATATTGTGTTTTATGAGTTTTCTGTTTCCTGTTGAATGTTTAGGACTCTGTAGTTACTCTGATTGAGAGAACCATTATATCTCAATAGTGGGACGAGGCTGGTCCATCTCTGATCGGAGTGTTACGTAGCATTGAGATCACGTTTGTCCCTGGTTGCCTTGGTGATGGGGACTCCCCCGCTTCGCTCCGCACCGCCCATTTTTATGCCCTCATCTACGAAATATGAACACTATTTCATCGCAGATTTCCCTTGGTGACGCCCAATGCGGTCTGCCTGCATGGCAAAGATAACTTCCACTTGCCGTATGCGTGTGTCATACGCCGGGGTAACGCTCGGCCGCGGTAGAATAGCTCAATTTACAACGGCCCATAGCTCCGTCTTGGTTTTTGTGGGTGTGACGCGAACATGCACGGAAACATACGAAGATATCGCACGAGTGTTATTCATGTGGGGGCGAGGTAAAAAATAATACACGAGACGGACATCATTCAAACACGGCCACACACATTTGTACCATTAATGTCACTACGCTTTGTTTACACTAATGAATAAACATCTATCCGAGTTATTTTATGTAAGAAATCCTTTGCAAATCACGACAATTGGGTTTATTTATTGGGTTTAGGACGTGACTAACTACACAAATACTCTAATTGCTGACTTGAGAACTGGTCGTGGGTAGTTTTCGACGTGTCGTAATATAGGCTTACCTCGTCACTATTCATGGACGCTGACTCGTTTACTGTGGCTCAACAGGTCGCAAATGTCAATAATGAGACGATTGATGCAAACGAAGCTATTTCTTTTAAATGAAGAATACTTGGTTGGAACTGATTACAGTAGACACCACTTGAATAGGTAAGGTACTCTCTGAGACAGCAGGCATGTTGTTATAATTGGTATTTGCTTTCATTGTGTGATGTTTTATGTATGGCAGTAGTAATGGTTCTATATTTTTTTAAATAAATATTATCTTGTGTTTATGTACATTCAGACATACCTAACGAAAGTAAATCAAATTCCAATTAATCTCGTTTAATGTGATCTTAAGATACACATCTAGAGTATATCATACATATTTTGAGTTCTGTACAAGACGCCCTACAAGTAACATTGCTAGTAGTTCTTATATCGGTGATTGATCATTGCAGTGGTGGTAACGCTGAGATGCACTGCAGAGGTTTTAACGAGCAGTGCAGATGGTAGATGGAACGTTCCACTTTCCCCATGTCCGCAGCTCATGTCTGTGCATGTATATGCTACCTTTGCTTGGTGGCGCGTTATAGCGGGCGCTGGGGCACTCTACGACCTAATGTAGCGCACTCCATCATGACTATAAGAAGTTCGGAAGATACGTGGGCCTCGCGCTATTAGCAGTGATAAAGCGACCGCAACCACGTGAGATATGGAGAAAATCTGGGTTTCTGGAAATATATTCAAGCACCTGAGTTGGTTCCACCCCCGCGTTGGGGACGAAGGGAAAGGTTGGCGCTTGTTTTTAAGACCCGGTCATACATATCGTTGTCGGGTCGTTATATAAATAACACAGCAGCCAGGTCGAGGTAGGCTATACACAAGAACGCTTTATGTTTTAATCGCCTTGTATAACACAGTGCGAAGGTTTATTACCGGGCGCGCATATGCGCAGGGAAATAATAAAAATTGTATGAAGAAAACAATCGTTTAAGGAATCTACAATTTAATTAAAAAGCACAGCGTTTTACGATGGAGTAGGGCAGAAGCAAATTGCGTCTTAGAAACACCCCCTGCGGTGTACGTTGTCCTGATTATAAGAGAATTGTAGCGAGCACTAAACGATCACATTGGGGCTGTTTTGAGATGCGGTATCCAATTCACTTGGTTGTGCGTGTGTGCGTGTGTGCGTGTGTGCGTGTGTGCGTGTGTGCGTGTGTGCGTGTGTGCGTGTGTGCGTGCGTGTGTGCGTGCGCCCTGGAACAAAGGGAGATAAAGTGAGCCTTCTTACACTAATCCGTTCAAGGTTATCGTTTAAGTCTCAGGAGAGTTCCTCTCTTCTGTATAACCACGTTTGAATTTGAACCACTGCTGGGCTGGATGTTCTCCGAAGATAGTTACGTATTTTGTCCCATACAGCATCGTAATTCAAATAATTGGAAAGTTCATAGTTTTCAAGTAATTTGGTTGATCACTAAATCAAACTATAAAATACGTACTTCTAATATATTTTACTCGACACAAATATTAAATAAATCTTAACTCATACAATATCAACAGAAATATGAATAAATATATTCTATATATGTTAAATCTTGCACTACTTTAGGTTTAGTTTAGAATAAAAATGGCTAAACATGTGTGTTGAATGTAATTTCCGTAGACACATCTGAAGACGATACCGACAGCTGTGAAAGTTATACTTTTCATGCAGGCCTATCATAACTGTACATATGAGACCCAGACGTGGCGGAACGTTGCTCAGATACCGACAAGTCTCCGCCAATAACCCAATGGGACATAACTCATCCTTCTCGTCACCTTAAGTTGCAATCCTCGTCACTGCAGAAAACTTCCTCTCCCTTCCTTGGAATAAATTAGACCTTAGCGTTGCCATTAGTTTTTAAATGTGCCATTAGTCATTCGGTATCCTCGTTCAGTGGGCCTCAACGCCCTCTTCGCTAGAGTTATATCTTCCCGTGTCGATAGCCCGTGTGCATAATGGAGTCGTTGCGTAAACACGCTGCTTTCCAATGCTGCTTAGTGGGCATGCGCTTTATACATACGCTTAGTGGGCAAGCGCTTTACTTACTCCATTCGCACTTTGCCAAACATAACTTAAATTCCGCGTGGGGTAATAGGTTTATAGGACGCAGACTATCGTCACTTTTCTCCCATGCATATTGTATGTGTCCCATGACACAACTGTATATTTCGCGGTTACCTTACGATCGTGAAAGGAAGTTTGTGTGTATAGCCTGGCAAGCTACCTTTATACACGGTTAATGTCCATGGTTATACGTAACGCGTTAGTCTTGTCTGATCCTAAGGTTTGACGGCTCCTGATAGGTTAGCGCTATCCGAGTATAGCAATCATGTTATCCATGCATCGTAAGTAGAAGATATACGTTTAAAAATGAAAATTGCAAGCTTTAAATTTCTGTGTAAATTTCACTGTATTATATTCGGAAATGCAATATTCTAACAAGTGAACTGTCCTTTTTATCTCAATGGAAATCTCTCCCCTTTGTTCGGTATAAATGAGTTGTCGGTGTAAACATATTATATCTAGTAATTGCTAAAAATGACCACCGCTCTTTAAAATCTGGTTCTAATTGAACCGTGGCCAGGTTCCCCCATACGGCCCGCATATGCGATGTAACGAAATGTAACGAACCGTCCTGAGTCCACCCGACCGAAGCGAACTTTTAACTTTATGTCTGCATTTTAATTTTTAATATCGTCAGCTCGGCAAGTAGAGGTCTACGCTGAGTCCTCAATGATGTAGTGTCCTCAATGTTCTCAATGATGTATAGTGTCCTCAATGTTCTCAATGATGTATAGTGTCCTCAATGTCCTCAATGATGTAGTGTCCTCAATGTCCTCAATGTCCTCAATGATGTCCTCAATGATGTAGCTCAATGCAGTGTCAAGATGTAGGAGTGGTCGAGAAAACAGATACCGATATGGTTGGTTAACAATTAGTATCCTCGTATTGTGCAACGTAGTAGGCTAGCTTGCTATACATGGGGTTCTAACGATATTCTTTCTTTCTCTATTCCTTGTCCTCGCAAGAACCATGCATGCGCTTTGCCAGCAACTCTGCAGGAATGCACACTTGAGTTTGTAATTTGTTTATGGTTGCTATGGAGTTTATTCTTCTTATGAAAAATAGAATGCAATAAAACAATTCCATAGCAACAAATCAGGTACTTAATTTGACACTTGACTGTGCATACGGACCGTTTGTTGCAAATATCAACATCTCTACCTTGACTCCCACTTGGCAGGGGAGGACTGTCTTGTCTTGTACGGGAACCCTTCATGTGAGCAAGTTCCTGGAGGAATTATTTCAATTGTTTTGTCCTTGTTCCGTATTGACGAGTTCTGTCGTTTAAACAGGGATATAAACACTAATATTTAGTAAATTTGAGATATGCGCTAAGTAAATCGAAATACCCACCCTCGTGTTACGATTATCGTCTAACCGTGTCTACTTATCTTGACTTAATACCCTATTGTTGTAAGTAGTGATGTACATGCTGTGTTCCCGGCCGCTGTGTTTCTCCTGCACTCAAGATGAGTGGTGTAAGGAACGCGTCTAGCGATCTACAACGACGGAGATAAGTAAACTCGTCGAGAGCCGTCCTGGGTTTAATGTTACTCGTCCATGTTGAAAGCCAGGGTTGGACTGAGTGGGCAGCACAGGGGGTAGGCGTGCTGACCATGGTATATGCAACAAGAGCATACGTGGTGAACATGAGCGTAGGGGGTGGGCGAGCTGACCATGGTATATGCAACACGAGCATACGTGGTGCCTATCAACCGTGGAGATATCGGTGAATGTATAGTTCAAAACAACAAGAAAGTTTAAAAAAGACAAACATTTTTGTATGCACTCTTCTTCTCATACACTCACATGCTATTGTTGTAACTGGTCTCTCACAATGTGAAGTCGCCTGTGGTTTGATCTAGCCAGCATAAGCATCCCCTCAGTTGGAAGGGTGAGATCGTGTTCATGTATTTACCTACCCTCGTCACTCAGTGCCCAGTCCAGCGGCGCAACCGGGGGAAGGTAAGATGAAGCCCCAATATCAATCCACAATCCTGGCCTATATCGCGTTATGTAGTGTAGGAGTGACAACCTTGTCCTTCGTTTGAATGTCAAAATCACTTCCATCATATTTTGTATTATTGCCCTGAGATCTCGGCAATGACAGTTGCCACTTCTCTTCCCATCATATTTGAATCAAATACAAGCTGCGTGCACATCGATGTTTTCTGTTTACGTTTTCTCGTGTGTTTTTGTTTCCACGTTTAAAGTAAAGAAAACCAGCGTTTCTTTTCCTTTTTGCTCTGAATATCGTATACACCCAACGTGTGTTTACTTATAGCGTCGGGTTTTGAACGTGAAACCTTTTCTCTATTCACCAACCGTTACGTTCGCGTTGAATGGTTGCTTGTTTTAGTTGTATTTATCCGTACAATCTGTATTCCCTTTCATCCGTCCAACACCCGTCTCAACCTCTCATCAACCAGCTAAGGCATCGCTAAAACATGCATCAACACGTCGAAGTGCCTCTATGCAGCTCGTGTAGCCGCGTCTAATAACAGGTGTAGCGTGCGCGGACCTGCCCGAGATAATGTGTTGTTGCAGATTTCATGGACACAGATTGGGGGATGTGGAGTCTTTTTAGTAGTAGATTGTATCCAATTTCCAGACTCCATTTATTGTGCACCCCCCCCGAGGCTCCCCCACTGTTAAAGAGCCCCCCCCCCTCTCCCCTCCCCTCACCCCCTACATCCTCCACTCTAGTCATCTTGTACCCACGTTAAATTACCCAGTCCATCTCTTGCTTTGATATCACGGAGATTTCATTTTTTCCCCTGTTTAATGTAAATCACACGGGGTTCGCTTCTGATTTGACAGAATCTTTTCTGTACGCTGCCAGGTTAATAATTAAAAGTGATTTAGCATAATATGAATAATTAAGTGCACGCGCCCTGGCTGCGCGCATGTATATATATGTGGGGTAGGTCTTACATATTTAAGTGGGTGGGTGGGCGGGCTTCATTGCGAGGTGGCCTCTTTGAGCAGGACGTGGTCTAGTCTAGCCTGCCTTTAGTGTCACGATATCACGCCAAGGGATAACTATGTGAGAGTCTGTTATTTATTATTTTTTTCGTGATGTCAGGAAATAGGGACAGAATGGGTCACAAATCTATGGCGATATGAAAAGGAAACAAACTTGCGATTCAGATATTTGTATACTTCTATGTATTTTTAGGTATAACAAAATGATGAGACAGTTTTTGTATTTACACGTTGCGTTGACATTTTGCGAACAGATCCTTGAAGTATGGCATACGGCTTTTCTTTATCGATATCTCAACCATCGCTCCGAATGTATTTCTTTTTATAGTGACATGACGTGTAAATGCCTAAAGTCTTCCATGTGTATATTATTTTGATTGTAGGCTACATAAACGGTACCGGTATTGCATTTTGGCAGATTAAAGAAATACCTCGGACTGTTAATTAAATATGGAAATTGAGAAACGTTAAGTGTTGACAATGTTGAAACTTTTATTCCGACAAACTTGAACTTTACTTAACCTTCCAAAGAATCAATTCTAACCCAATAAAGTGTCACTTGTCAGTTGATCTGTGACATGACAAAGTGGTTCGATATCGCCGGCAATACATTCAACATCGACACGCACGACAAACTGACGTTTTGTGTGCGGGACAGTTATGAAGTAATGTTGTTTGTCTATATGTGTACACGATAGTTGGCCTATAGTGACGATGGTTATTGAGCCTCGTGTTTGCAACTGCTCTGTTATCCCTTATGAAGAAGACACGGGAGCTGCGTCATCCATCCATACTCTCACTAGAAACATCACCACGATGTACTAGCGGATTAGGTGCTGCATGGGTCAGATAATTAGACAAGAGAGAAACACTCTCATTGGCTGGTTGTTTGGACACCCCGTTAAGGATGGCTTTTATTCACAACAATGACAGTTAATTGATGTCCTTTCTAATCGCGTTTAGATCTCCCGTTGACTCCCGAGTGCTTTGAGAGCAATTATACGCATTTGATTAATTAGTAATTGTCTCCCGCGTTTGTGAATTAGTTCCTTTAATTTAGAAAATGCTTACACAACAAATGTACACTTCTGTACACTCCATCCATTATTTCTGTCAGTTTGGTTAGAGTGAGCGATAAGTTTGAACGTAATTGCCGATGGTGTTTTATATAAACAACACCCCCGGAATATGCGGCTAGTTTCAATCAATCATTAACCCTTCAGGAGATAAAAGTGAAGTGTGTAGTTTGAACAGAGGAGAGAAGTTTGCCCTGGGGGACAGCGTTTATAATGATGAATGAGCTTCGAGCGCTATTTACTTAGTTGGGACGTTTTATAAATTGAGTTTTAGTTCACGTCTTGTTTCATCTTGACTCAGGGAGGAGAAGGAGAAGAGATATATAATATCGCCCACCTAGGAGCGGAGGTGGTTGTTGGAGGCGCGAGCATTGTCAGAGTCCGTTTCGAATGGCAAATCATAGAAAGTTTCTCGAGTTTGTGATGAGTTTTGGGGCGCGCGCGGTCTTATTTAACTCTTGTCGTTTGGATCCTCGGAAATGTCCCCGAGGGCTGAGCACAGTTCGCCGTGGCCGTCGCAAGCAGCGGAAATTGCCGCTAATTTGGCAACTATGTTTTAGACTTGCAGGACCAACTCCAACAAGTTGGTAGGATGGGGACGACGAGAGCAACTATCTTATTGGATTATACACGCGTCAACAAGTGCAATCGTGTGCGCGGGTTGAGGGGGCGACTCTGTGTAGCCCCGAACATGATCATGCAAAGATTTGCTTTCAAAGTAATTATTCAGGACTATACAAAGTAATAACAAACAAGTGAACATTTTCGTTTTTATAAACTACATAATTATTTGGAGACGAAAAGTTACAGACCAAATGTATCGCATTATACGATCTCGTATATACAATCCCACAGTTTAGCAAACTACTCGGCTGAAATCGTCGCGGTAGTATTTCATGTAACCATTGCAATAATATATATGGACGGGGGATATTTGCACTGATGTATTGCCTAAGAAAGAGTTGACCGTTCAATGGGGTGACCGAAGAGATATTTCTCAAGCATGGATATCTCACATCCATCACACAACATTGTTAACAAGATTGTGAGACCGTTCTCGTCATTATTCACTTGTTTTGATTATCCTATAATTTCCTACTCGTGTCACCGTTGTCAGGACTCAGGAGTGAAAACAGCGATTAACGCACAACATTGAGGAACAACGGACACGTGAGGCTCTCTGTAAACTGTATTTCATGTGAGCCTGTAGTCAAGGTGGATGGAATATGAACTGTTTGCCGGTTAATTGAAATTGAAGGGTGGCCGCGTGACTTGGGTTTAATAATTAATTACAATACAGCCTATACGCTGCGCTGTGTGATTGCTCCCTTTGAAGCGTCACGGTGGGGATTATTGCCTCATAGCGGGCTGACAATGAGTGCAAAGTGTATTGGTCCTACCATACTTTAGTGCACAGAGTATATACATTGTACAGTCATTGTTTGCGTACTAGACTGAGACATAATTTAAATGTAATTTACACATGTTTGGGTTTATTTGTATTTGTAATACCGGTTGACGGTTAAGTATTATATAGCCTATAGTAGATCATGTATTGTGTTTTCTTCCCTCCGCCATTTTGCTTGTGACTTTTTACTTACATTTCCGTTCTTTTCAGGTAAGAACAGAATACCGATAATATAACCATGGGGGTTTTATTCTACGAAGTGTTGAATGCCAACCCGAGGGTAAGCCTAACTCATAATTATTATCTAGGGATCTACGTTACAGTGGGAGTTTGGCTGTTATTTTACTTATGGGCGATGATATAATTTGAAAGCATACATGTTGCAAGATAGTAGTAATCACATATATCTTCACACATTCATAAGTAATGAGCATCCAAGTTTAAAAAGACAAATACTACCCCTAGGTTATAAAGATTAGTGATGCTAGATAAGACGGATGGCTCAGTTGGAAACCGGGTCATACCAAGAACTCTCCAGGCAGAGCCAGGGGAACAAGCGTCGTTCTTCTTCCTTCTTTATTTTCCTCGATATTTCATTACGCGAGGAAGAAGGGAGACAATTTAGGCCACCAGGGATCCGAGATCAAATGAAGTTCGACCTGGAACTTCTGCATCGTATCTTCGCTATATCTCCGTCGCTTGCCGCTCTCTTTTCAGACAGCTTCACTCATATGTTGCACTGATGTACAACAACACAACATACACAACAACACAACATATCAAACAAGGTCGTCTGCATTGCGTTGCTAGGACGTCGTCGGTGATTTGATTCCTAGAAGGAAAAGATTTGTTCAACGTTTTCTTGCGCAGACTAAATTATCAGTTTGTCTACACTAGATATTGCTTACAACTTTGTGGATATCTCTAACTAAAGCTGCTTCAGCTGCCGATATTTTGTAAGATTCAATTGGTGGCAACAAAAAACCTTTACACAACCTTGGCGACATCAATTGCAAAACTAACTCGAATTAAAATATTAAACCATGCTTAAAAAATACAAAACACTAAAATGCCAAAATTGCTGTTTCGTTTTTGCGAAAACTACAAAAGTGAGTATAATCATTAGCATGTAGAGCTAAGCTAAGCGACTTACACGACAATTTGTGTTTCTACCTTAAATGCCAAGTTGAATACCTCTTGAAACAATGAATATTTTCTTGAACTAGTGTTTCGCTGTCAATGTATGTGAGTGTACACTGCTTAGTTAGTTAAAAAACAAGTGGCCATGTTTGAATTAACGCCCTTGGGATGGCCACGCTGGCCTCGCACCCTCGACGCCGCCGGCCACGGAAATAACATGTTAGCGTCACTTCCTTCCAATTGACGGTCCGCGAATCACGCGAACGCTGCTAATGCGCCCAGAGCGTCGAGGCCGGCCGGGCAATTTGGTTATCTCGCAGTTGGGGATCCGGCCAATTCCTCCCCCGCCGATTAAACCGCCGGCGGCAAGAATAACAGGTTGTCGCAGCACAACACAGGGCGACGCGACGCGATTCTATGGTGATCCCGGCAAAGCGGGGGAGATTGGATTTGCACCGGGAAATCTAGGAATTGTCTTCGGATTGTCGCGAGGTGGTTTTTGTTGTTTGAGTAAGTAGCTTGACTTCTCGCCGAGGCAGCCCCACTCATTCAGCAAGGCGAGCATAAGCTTTAGAGAATCCCTTTGGAGAATTGCTTTTGCTGCGAGTAACTAGAAGGGGTGTTATTCTAATCCGAATATGAATATGAAGTGCGCTTCAAAGATTCTCAGGAAGTTCGACTCAAACGATAATAATAATAATACGACGTTGTGGCAGTTATGCGGTGAACAACTCCGCCAGAAACTAAATATTATAGTAATGTGGTTTATCATAACATTCAACATTCCGTGCATCGACAGAAACAAACAAGCTACTAATTATTAAAGAAACACTCATCCGCAAGTAGAAATACTTACTTGATAACAAGAAATTAAAATATTCAAGAAGAATAAGTGACGAATTAGCAGTCGGCGTTTGGTCTCTAAATAATGGTATCCCCCAATTGTTTATATTTGTTATTTGTTATGTGTATACAACAAGTTAGTAATATCATTGTTTCCATTCATATACCTTAGCTTATCTTTACTACATAAAGCAAAAACATAAAAACAGGATATAAATTTGAGGGTTCAATTAAAAGAATGTCTTTCAAATTCATGCGGGATTTAATGAATAATGAGCGCAATACAAGTCGTATAGAATTGTCTCCTCTCCAGGCCGGTGTATATAGTTTATATCCTTCGTGTTTTTGTTCGCAACCGAGTCCGAGGCATTATATCATTATACTCTTACTCTACAAGATACAAGAAACGCTCTCCGCTCCGTCACGTTTTTACGAGCAAACTGAGCGATTTATGCATTATAACGAAAAATCGTTTTATGTGAGTGGCGTTTCAAATTAGACTGTGAGCATAAATAATGTGACGGAACGTGGGATGCGCCAGATAGGTTTACCCGTCTCCCTGAACACTGGGCCTGGCCCACCCCAGGACCTTCGTCCTGACCCACCCCAGGACCCCCGTCCTGACCAGACCCGTCGCGTTCTGAGTTCAAGGTAGAAACTTGAAATTCAATCCGAACGGGGAATAAAGTTTCCTTGCGGTTCACTTTGCTGTTTCAGTTTGATTTTAATTGTTTCTTAAAACGTATGTTATTGTACTCTCCTAATTGGAAATAAGAAAAAAATAATAAAATACAGTAATGCATTTTCAGTTATTATAATTGTATTGAAAGTATTGTGTCTTGTGGGTTTACTCCTAGCTCATAGCACAGGCTAATTACCATTTCAGATTGATATTTACATATTTTTCAATTAGCAACAAACAATGCGGTACGTTTAGTGGTAGTTTGTCTCATTTAAATACATTTTTATATTGTTGCCTATTTATTTGAACTTCGCCGCAGTCTCACTTAACTTAACATGCGAAACAAATTGAGATGTTATATTTAGTAGCACGCCATAGTCAGCTGTGAGACAGCATTGTGCAGTGCGCACGCCATGAGTGACACGAGAACGTATTTATATAAGTTATTGTAGGAGTTACGAGGTAATATTTTATGATGTTTCGGTACGCTGGCTAGGAATAGAATACGTGATATTTCGTCTAGACAGAATTCTTCAATTTCCTAGTCTTACATCTTTTTCTCCGTTCCTCGGTTTCGTTCTGGGTTTGCTGTTTTATTTGGCGAACGCTTGCAATTCAACTTAAAACATCTCGTACCGTCACATGTCGGAGGCTTTGCATCTGTTTTAACATCGCTATGGATGATTTATTGCGGATAAAACTATCATGAATTTCAAGAACAAGGAACCTTCTTTGAAGTGAGAATGTTGTGCATGTGTGAAACCCATTTGAAGGTCATACACATAAGGTAGTATGCGCTGTTATTATTGTATATGCCTTTTAGTTTCACATACACAGTTCAAGAACCACATATAAACTGAGTGAGTGGATGAACTTTAAGTTACAGCAAATATTAATAAAGGATGAACGATAGTAAAGGAAAGTAGGCCTAAATAGCATACATCACACTCGCGAAACTGGAAAGGAAGATAAGAAAAACGGAAATTAAGAAAATGTCAACATTTCAACAATGATATAAAGTTATGTGTTAATAAACCCGCATGTTGCTTCGTACCGTGTAGTAACGTGTGCACATACAACATATCAAGCGACGCTGCTTTTCAACAAACTGCTGCGCATAATTCTAAATGTTCCGTCCTCAGTCCATATTGCAACGCTCACTTTGAATCTCACTATAAATATATAATATCACGTTATTATATTATCCACAATGCGATTATCGTGATACCGCTCTTATCTGGCAACGTCGCGACGCTTGTCTGTCATAACACGAGCACTCACGACGCAATCGCCCGTTATACTGGCAACACCGTAAGAACCAAGGTGTCCCTTAAAATTCTGAGAAGCGACGGTCGCTCCACACGGTCTATTTCAACGGTATTCAACTCGAGATTGCCCGATAGCTACATTGTTATTGTCCACTGTATTGACTGCACCAACCGTGAATGGAATGCGACCCCACCACGTCTGACAACATGCGGGTGATATACAACAACACACAACAATACAATACAATACACAAACACAAATTACACAACATTACAAATTACAATACCTGAGGCAAGAGAACGGGATGCAACTAGATTTAGGTTGGTAGTTGTCACACGCGCACTTCACTATTTGATTTGATTTGATTTGATTTAACACTAAAAGGCTGCAAATGGGCCACAACTACCCGGTGGCAACCTATCCAAACCTCCCCCCTCCCCACCCTCCCTCATCACCTCCTTTTCGTCAATCTATTTCTAAATTCCCTTATTGTTTAAGATTGTTGATTACATAATCCGTGACGACAACACCTTGCAAGTTAACGCGACGCGACTATACCACAATGACTTGCCTCATGACGTCACGACGTAGGGGATACTTGTCTCTGTGTTATCATCCATACTAGCGCGTTCTTCTTTCTTTGATTTAAACGCATTTGCACTCGTTCTCTTTATTCATTCATAACCATGAGAGTTTAATGCACGCTTGCTTGATTCAAAATCAAGTCGGTTGTGTTTTTGAAGGGTGGATATTGTTCTGTGCGTTGTTTGGGCTGAATTCGTTTAGTTACGTACGGCAGACGTCGGGAACAGAGCGCGCTTGGCTTCCTCCATAGAAGCGTGTTGTGTTGTGTTAGCGTATTACGATGAGGGTGTGATTGGTGGGGGTGGGGTCTTGCCGCGTAGACGCATTCAGCGTGTGTTGTGTTTATACAGGGGGCTGAACTATTCCGCTTCGGGTTTAGTTTTAGTACACGCGAAACGGAATTGTTGATTGTTTAAGATTTCTTGGAACCGCACGCGATAACGATGATTGAGAGAGATTTCGACCAATCACATTTGAGGAATTCAAAACGTTCGTGTACTCCGACCGACGGGTCAACTCAACCCCCTAATGCCAAACTCATGACCTTGTAGTAGAAAGTTTCGTTGCGCTGCCCAGTTTCTTTTTCGCTCAAGTCTTCTCGGGTCTTCTGATTGGTTGAGACGAGTAGTGCGTTGCTACTGAAAGCACTGGAGGTTCTTCCTGGACCTACGATGCCATCAAAGGTGTTCTTTGCAACTTGTATTGCGTGCTGTGGGTAAACTCATTGCTGAAACCTCGTGAACGTTGCATGTGTATATAGTTGAATCGGTAAATGCTGCCACAATCCCATGGAAAACTAGACAATATAGACATACATGGTATGAGTTTAGAAAATGGTTTTGCGTGGGTAGCTCAGAATCGCGAAGGAGTATAGGTAGGTAGATGCTCTATTGATATAGCGTTTTCTTTAGATTTATTACTCTCTCAATTTTGTTCGAAAGAACATTAGTACGAGGGTTTCGCGTAGAAGAAAAAAAAGAGTCGTAGAAATAGTGTAAAAAAGAGGACAATTGAAAAAGAAAATGATGACTGAAATTGTATATATTCTTCGCTCTAAGTTCGCAGTGGTCGATACTCAACGCTAGTGACTACTAAGCCAGTAACCCTCCACTCACAGAGTTCCCGTGCACTGTATAAGTTATGCGTGCGCAGTGGCGGATCCAGGGGGGGGCGGTAGGGGCGATCGCCCCCCCTTGATTCTTAAAAAGCTAATTTTTATATGAAATGAATATGTTCAATCACCAGAAATATCGATGTTTTGTTGCGATTATAGTTTTTTACAAATTAAAATTAAAATTTGGGGGGCGAGGGTAGCGAAAGGGTAGCGAAATTAAAGTCTTAACTACGCTCATCCACTAACATTAATGTGAACACTGATTTTGCACCCAATTACAACACCAATTTAATTATCTAAAAGTGTATTTCTGAAAAGAATATCATAAACTCCCATATTTTACTTCCCTCCAAGGCCTATTTTAGTGCGCAACTGCAAATAAAACATATTGTAATATACCATCTCTAAAGCCATTAAAACACGTTTTTAAAAAAATGCCTTAGAAAATTTTTCCCTGCGGGGCTAAACTGGGGGGCCGCGCCCCCCAGACCCCCCGGCGCTGCGCCACCTAAGTCGCCCCCCCCCTTGGAGAGGTCCTGGATCCGCCCCTGTGCGTGCGTGTACCTCCATGGCTAGTTTTATGTTCATGTGTAATATTTTCATTTATTTAATAGTAATGTGCGTAAATGTAATTGCGTATGATGTGAACGCACACATTTTCTGTTAATTTTAATAGCTTACAAAGTGAAGGCGTAGACTTCCTGCTTTGCTTTTGACAGTTCAAGTCTCTTCAGTCTCTTGTTTGCTTTGTTGTACTAATATCACGTTTAGCGTCACTAGAACCAGGCCAATCCAACCCGAACAAACGTCCCAACTCTTGAGTTAGCCTAGACTCACCCGTGTTTACGTTAATCCGTGTTTGATTGTGCCAGCGCGCGTCAGCAGATCGCGCGTTGGACGTGCGCGTCGACGCCGCTACGTGAGCGCGCTACAGATCGGACGCGCCGACAAATTAGCGGCGTCGGTTATAAATGACGTCACAGATAACGGGTCGCCTGACAAACGACTCTCGCCTGTGTTATCGAGTCACGTGACACCCACACGACCTATGAATACCAACTCTTCCGGTTAACATTTGCATGTTATTTTGCTTTTTTTTGTCATAAGGCCCGCGGTTGTTTACATATCTACATATAAGCTGAGAGAGTAATTTGTTAACATATTTTTCTGAGTGGCGAGGTCGGTACATTTCATCACTGATTACAGCTGTTTTTGTTTTGTCGCCCAGTTCCTTCCCACTTCATGTTTATATTATCATAACAATGTTGTTTACCGGCGCACGTACGCGATGATGGATTTTGTGTTTCCTTACAAACGGTTTAAAATACGTGAGACAGTCGAAGAAAAATGGACGGCCCTCAGCCTAAAAAAAGAAGGTGTAGGTGGAGATCCTCCTTTGTAAATCAGTTTTTATAACTGAATAGGATATGCATTAAATAAATAAATAAATAAAGTATACCCTACATACGTTATTGCATGCTTGTGGTTTCTCTAGCCAATGTATCGTACTGTCACCGAGAGATGTGGAATACGCGAGACTACTGAAGTTTAATTAAGTTGCGAGGCTCGCTTCATTCATAGGCGAGTACGGATTTAAGTTGAATTGTTGATATTGCGGACCGTACGAAAGACGACGGAGCAAATGAGAATTCACAACGTAATTTACAAACAGATGCTATTGATTATTGTTCTCCTCGAGTGCCTGTCTGTCTAAAACTAATCCCAAGCCGAGAGAATCCATGGTCACGTGTCAGATAACCACCTGTTGCATTGGACTAGGTCTTGTCATCTGATGTATTAACGTATCTTGTTTATGTAATACTAAAGCCTGTGTTAACATATCCTCTACAGATAATGTTTGTTATGGATCAGTTATCAGTTAGTCAGGTTTGTGGATATCCTGTCCGTGGTGAGAAACTCGGTTATTTTAAATACTTTTTCATAGCGGAAAACTTTGCTGATGTCTGTGCCACAAGGATCAATACTTGGCCCACTCTTTTTCAATGTGTTTGTACAAAGTCTGCCAGAAGTGCTTAACAAATGTCAAATTTATCAATATGCAGATGATGTACAGTGTCACATGGTGATCGAAAGAGATAATATTGAGGCTTCATTTAGAGAGTTTAATGTTGAAACAGCCAGAATTGAAAACTGGGCGCTAACAAATGGTCTGAAATTTAATGCAAAGAAATCATATATTCTATTGATTGGTAGCAAAAGATATCACTCACATTCAAATGCATTACCTAATATAACTATGGGTGGCACTCGTCTTGCTCTATCAGATTCTACGAAAAACCTAGGCTTAATATTTGACCATACTCTATCCTTTGAAAAACATATCACGTTACAATGTGCGAAGGCGTATAGCTCAATTCGGTCACTGTTCCACTATAAAGATATTCTAAATCTTGAAGTTAAAATGAAGCTAGTAAACTCCCTAATACTTCCTCTGTTTGATTATGGCGATGTGGTATATATGGGAATCACATCGTATGTATCTAACAAAATCCAACGAGTTCAAAACATGGCTGTCCGTTTCGCATGCAAAATACGTAAATACGATCATTTAACTCCACACTTTGCTAAACACAATATATTAAAAATGTATCAAAGAAGAACTCTTCATTACCTGTGTCTTATTGCCAAAATCCTTAAATGCAAACAGCCAACTTACTTACTCGAAAAGCTTAAATATACCAATTCGTACCACAACTATTGTTCTAGACTGACCCCCCTTGAAATACCCCGACACAAAACGGCGTTTGCCTCCAAATCGTTTTCAGTTCTAGCTCCGAAACTGTGGAATAAGCTTCCACAATCTGTAAAAAAATATGTTAATAACAACGTGTTGTTCAAAAAAGAATGCCAAAAGTTTCTGTTTGAACATCCACTTTTTCATGTGCTATGATTAGTCTAGTATTAGTTGAATTAATATTATTGTAATTTTGTCAGTATTTGTATTAAGAATAATGTAGCTTTGTTTCCATTTTTACACACATAACAATCTATCGTGTATCTTTATTTCTATTTGTTTCCCTCTTTCTAATGTCCATGTATGTGTACGTGTATGTGTATGTATTATTGCTGATTTAATATTTATATGTTTACAAGTTGTCTGTTATATTATTTAAGAATAAGTGTTGTTTCTCATATTAGCATAAAACAATGCATTACACATACCCTCATTATATCTTCAAAAATGTCTTATGCTATGATAATGTACGTTCGATTAATTGTAATTACATTTAAAATTAATCCCTCTCCACTATTATTAAGAATGTTTGGAGAGTTGTTCTAATGTGTCACCAACATCTGAAGTCGAGACTTCATGTATCTTATTTTCTGTTTGTCTCTCCTTACATTAGATTTACATTAGATTTAGAGGTAAGATGGAAGAGCGAACTATGTTCGAATCTCGCCTATTTGTAAATGAGTTGTAATTGCTTTTTTACAAATAAAGATGATATTATTATTATTATTATTATATTCCTTCAGTAAACATGATGATTAATGTGATGCATTTTACTTTGAGCCATGCAATGTGACACATAATGTACATAAATATGATGGATTTATGTATGAAATGTCCTCAAAGTGACACAACAACTATGTGTCCGAGATAATATGTTGGATTGAATTGATACAGGATACTCGATTCAAATAATTGAGAGTAGTAACTTATGTGTTTTGCTTCGTATCGTTCGGTCCCTATATAGGTGTTATATGTGGCCCTGGCCTCATTACATTCAGTACAGCTTCAATACTGAATAATGTGTGTAAGGAAATTCAAGCTTAACCTTTCAGTACTCAAGTGGCTACCTGAACAAGAGTTTAGGTAAATTGCTAACAAGCTAGTAACTGGATATTCTGTCCAGTATTATTGAAGATAAAGTGAATGAGGGGTTTGTAGAGAGCGTTTTACACTGTGCAAGTCAACACTGTAATCATGGTAATACAAATAGGTAGAATCGCTGTTACGCGTATTACAAAAAAAGAACTTATTCGTTCAAAATTTCCCCTTAAACTAATTTAGCAAGCTCTGCATGACATAGCGATGAATATAGAACGTAATTTGGTGTAAGCCCAGGGCGTAACCCCCTAACTTGTCTATAACGCATCAGTGTAGTTACTAGCTTCACCCCTGCCAGTTGATACAAGTCGCCAATAAATTTCTTGTTATACATTTTCATATAAATTTCCATAGTAAAAGGTTCAGCATTGAATTTCCTCCTTCGCCTCCAAAAGAGAATCACACAATTTAATTTTTGCGTCGGCCGGGCTTAATATTTATGGTCTCTGTTAATACAGTTTCGGGCGTCGAGCTGCGGCCGTAGAATAACGAACTGTAAAAGCTTTTCAGTCGTGACCAAACTTGAGAGTCCGCGGTCGCCGTCAGCCGCATCACTTAGCGAACAACTCTGATTACTTTTAATAACTTTGGACCGGGGATTGCGGAAAGAACGAAAGAAATTGTCGACGAATTGGATTGGGTGGTCGGGACAAGTGAGAGGGCAAACATGGCGACGCGGGGAGACTTTCAAACTGGTGGTTTGCGTTTAGCGAGGGGGGGGGGATAGCTTGTTCCGATCTCAACTTTCTGTCGACTATTGGATTGTCTTGGTTATATTGACTTAGGGTTGTCGAACTTTGCGACTTTCAAAATTAATATTCTGTTCCAATGTTCTTTTGCATTTTTTTTTTTTTTAACTAGGATTCTTTTCTTGCTACATCTATAACATTTGTGTTCATGTTTCAACTATTATTTATCTTGTAGATTGCGCAGGTGGATTTTTGTCCCTTTTTGTAAAGCAACGTTGGGACTAAATATGATAAACAGTTTTAAATAAATAAATAAAATAATCAACCAAAATACATATCCGCTAAAATGGATATTGGAACGAAATGCGGTATTGTCGATATGAATGAACAGAATGACAGCATTCGAATAGTTGACGTCCATTTGTGTTCATCCACGTATTCAAGCTGAGCGCATTCCACTGTACTACTTTCTGCAGCGGCGATAGCCTCACATGATTCATGTTAGGATGTTTGAACCCTGCCATGTTGTAAAGCGATGTGAGATCTATCTATATTGTAACCACGTGCGGTCGTCTCATCTCTACCATCTTACGTAGGCTACTTGAGTGGAATGATGTCCCTGGGTTATCACACCGAGTGACAGAGTATATCGCACTGTCGCCCCTAAGCGTGTCTAGAGGATATTTATTAAACGAAGCCGCTGTCGAACTGACTGGCAATGCTATACCCCGGGGGGGAGGGGGGGGGGGGGGCGATAATCAGTCCCTACTATCGGATCTAATCTTCGCACATTTGCTGCTAGCCGAGATATAACAGTGTAACTGACCTTGTTTCTGTCACAGATAATATAACGAAGGGTGAGTTTGGCCAAACTGACACACAGAATATAAATTGGGTATTCCAGGACCTGCAAATCTGAACGATGTCTACCATAAAAATTACTTCGTATAATTCTATCGTTATAACTAACTGTTTTATTATTCCTTGTTGTTTACTCACCCTCACTGTGTGTGGGCGACTTCGTTGTATTATGTTCAACTATTTTTTTTGTTTGCCGAAGTTGTTGAGTTGTTGAGTACACAATTTGTAAAATAAATATATTATAAAGTGCGCTGATTTGTTTAAATGTAAATGTGAATATTCATGCCCAACTCAGTTCAGCGACCTGCTGGAGTGTTTTACCTGTGGATTGCCCAGAAGCTGCGGACGAATCCTGTGAAGTATCAGACGGAAACATTTATTTTTTTATTTATTTTATTTTTATTTTATTACATTCAGTACAAGTAGTTATGCATAGGTATGGACATTACATACAAAACAATAAATAAGGAACTGAAAAACCCACAAAAGCTGAGCTCGTGCGTGGGCAATATCTTCTTTCCTCGTGATGTAGATCTTAAAAATTAACAAGTCACTTCAACAGTTATGAAAGAAGTTACCCGAGCTACGCCAACTTTACGTAATTAACTTCATTGTGAACATTACACAAGTTATAATACACTAGATAAATTGCGTAATTATTCATACGGTAAAAACTTTGTTAATTCGAAAATCCTTGAAGTTTAAATTATGGATCTCATTAGGTTATCGCTGGGGACCGAGTTTAATAGCGATATTAAAAGTGATAAGTGTTATTGGGTTCTGTTTCCGTCGACGGGTGTTCGGACCTAAACGTCCATGCAGACAGCCGACCGTACTCTGGTATCGTTGCTGCCTTGAGGGGTTTAGTCACTCTTACAATGTACACGTCCACTGGTGGAGAGGACATAACTATAGCGCTAGTGTTTTAACTGCCATAGACGCATCATGCCAGCTTTATAGAGATGCTTCCAGCCATTGCAACACACGGGTCCCTAGACAGGTAGTTAAATCAGGATTGTGTGTGTAATTGTGATTGTATGTGTGCTCTATGTATTTGTTCTTCTCACAAGAGTAAAATATCTGAAGAGTGTGTGTAATAGAGACGATGGTGGATGATGTATTCTAAAATAGAAACACGTTAAAACATTAGGTGTGATAAAATATAAAACAGCATAAAGTTAGATTAGTAGAGTATAATACAAAATCTTCTCACAATTTTCAACAATTAATTTATTCTAAGAACGCTGTTCTAGAAAATCCCCGGTGCACTAGATGCACACTTTCATATCTACGAAACATGTTGATTTATGAAATTATCTTACATCTAGCTGTTATATATTAAATTATATGATGATTTCGTTAGCATTCTTTTATAGTGTATATATACATGTATATGTCTTGAAGTTTTCTTTGAAGCTGAGTATAGACGTCGGTGATGTCTGTACGTGAGCATCGTTTGAGTTCTCTCATCTCCTGGTCCCCTGATACGAGTTCGCCTCTCAGTTCGACCGCTCTGCTATTAGGCCAGCTTATCGATGTGCGAACTGTGCTTTAATTACAGCCTAGGGCGGGGCGTTAGAACCTATAGCCATATAGCCGGTGTAATAGGCTCATTCACTCCGTCTTATACACCTATAGACCAGGGCGGGCATCGTATTTCCTAGCATTGATCACCCAGGCTCGGTCAGTGATGGGCTGGCTTATCTGCTGGTCACACACGCACAGCACACTCTTGAAACACTGCTTTGGTGACTGTTCTAACAATCGAATATACCCAGTTGTCCCGACGTACCTAATGCCGATCAAACCATTATACATGTAAACAAATAAATACATTCACATTTAGAGTCTACCCACTCAGTAATGAAACTGATTTTCAGTGGGGGACTTTAATTTAAAGCGACTAAACCAACCCTGTAGGCTCCGAACACCATCGGCGAGTGAGCGATAACCAATCAAAGATTGATATTTAAAATACGAAACATATGAATCAGTGATTGGACAGTGCGAACACCTGCGGACAAATGCCAGAATCAACAAGGCCGATTCAGAACAACTTTGAATTTATTGAGTGCTTCGTTGCTGTACGGAATGTATACTGTTTCAAATAAAATCAACAGATTGTTTTAAAGACAGTCTCCTGCCTAGTAGAGTAGAGTGCACTGGCCTCATTTGTCACGCTTGCTGTGTTTGGGGGTTTCAGAATTAAAATATAGCCTACACGGGCCTAAATTGTGTTTCAAGTAGATGTTGGAAACTAAAGAGTACTGTTGGCTCGGCTATGTCGTCAGTACTAGTTACGTTATAGACAACTTTAGACTACTATGTTAGAATTAACTACCCTGTCAGCAGCAAGTATAGTGATAAAGTAATTCATATTCTATTATATTACCGTAAGTTGTCTATAAATAACTGTGCGTAATTGAAACTCGTGCCCAGTTTGTTTGCACTTCATTGTATATTTACTCAAGGAAACTTGTAAACTTTCAGGGAAAACATTTACGCTTGAATGAGCCGAGAACTTTGCAGGGAATCCCCTGACGTCATCAAAATGAAACACAAATATCAAGTATACATTCAACAAGAACAACTTGTATTGTGTTTTCGTCCCCAAAATTATGTAAATACACAGAATCATTCTTTTAAATTTAAAATTATCTTGTTTTGTTTACAAACAGTTGAAGATAAGGCCACACTACCGGTATAAAGTCTTCTTACCAACGCGTTCCAATGCCACAAACCTGTGGTCTTCGAGCACTTATAATACAAGATAACAACAAACAACAAATGCGGCGCCAAATAAGAATCCCGAATCGATTTCCAGCACTAAGATCGCCTCTTGGATTCGTTCTGCTTTGTCTAGTTGATCGTTGCCCCCGCCAGACACAAGATGGATCTTTACAGCCACTCGGCGCTGGTCATTTGTTCGGGGGAACTACCCAATAACGGAAAAGTGTCGGTTGGTGTAGAGAACGATTGACCGCTGGTGGTGGATGTAGATAGACGCCGGACATGTTGGTTGTATTGAAACTATTTCATAGCTAATGTAATTAGCGTTTGCATCGACCGACTAAAGAATCGAAGCAAAGATCACTAATTTCACTTCCAACATTATTTCGTATCCACAGCACAGTTATGATACTTCGAACAATAACAAACTTATGAGCAATTTTTAATATTCTCACATTGTATCATGTGTGAAGTAATATAATTTGGAGATCTCGACTCAAAAACATGGTATTACTTATTACTTTACAGTACACATACATGAAGCATCGTTGTAAGTCATTGTCCCATACCAGCTATCGGATTGTACTATTATACCGGACAATATGAGCTGAAAGCGCTTAGGCACATACTTGTCTTTCAGTAAACTCGTTTCTTAAAAGTTATCACATCCTCAAACTTTAAAGACCGCAGCATTATGTGCGTTTTCACTCTTGCGCGTCAATGCAAACTCATTTCTATCTCACAATAGACCCCTATAGTTATTGTTACTGTCTTCGTTAATAGTCAATCTCATCTCTGCGTGATACTAATTGCAGAAGCCATAGAAGGCTGTGTGATATTACCCAGAAAACCTGTAACCGTGCGGTTTAATGCGTGTCTTCCCGCTGCTCTCACAGAGGGGGTATAAACATGCATTGTTGTGCGCAGTCCGACCTTACCTGGGACTGTGTTTATATAGCCTAACAGGAAGACATCGTATCACCACATTTACATAGTACGTTTCATTCCTGTTGGTTGTTGAACCCATCCCTGTGTTTCTTCCTCCGTCTTATCTGGAGGAGATTGCGAATGCAAATGATCTTGCGTTTCTTGTTCTTATACGTTTGCTTTTGTAATGCCTCCGCATTCTGTTGTTAATAATTGGAATAACACTGGGCTGTGTGGTATGTTTAGACAGTACAGTGTAATGTTATATCAACATTGTGCATGTGTGTGTGAACCTATAAGGGCTTGCAAGTATATTATTCTTACCATCAACACTTATATCAACAGTTACTTCTTGTGTTTTCTGTAACCCTCACCTTTTCCCAGTCAACAATGTCAATAACTCTCATCTTACACGATTAGCGCCAACATTTCCATCCCCACATCCAACCATGTATACTACAACCAATGTCCAACCGACCTTTGCAGTAAAATTTATAACAAACTTCCCAATCAATAAAAAAATTCTACATCTCTTCCACTTTTTAAATACAGACTAAAAAGTAAAAACTTTCCTCTTAATTAAACGATGTTACACTTTAAAAGAATTTTTTGATAAGTAACAACTTAAATTCCCGTTTCTTTGACCCATCCTTACTGTTATGTGTATTTTGTAGTTTTGTATGTATATTTTATTTTGTATGTATAGTGTTTGTACCAATATTTGTACTCTGTGCAAATCACATGGTGAAATAAAATAAATAAAATAAAATATCAATGCATGGGTGGTAGTTCTCCCTACACCGCAGCCACACAGCACAGTTTCCTAGTCGTCGATCATTCTTGTGACTGTGAGAATAGAGAAATGCGACTTTCTCCCACTAGGGGTAGTTGCGTCGCATCAAGACACTCAAGCATGCTTTATTTGCGTTACGTTTGCAATGCAAGATGTCATTTATTACAACATTGTTATTGTCGCATCCTGGGTCCAGATATAGTCTGTATGCGCCCCCCCCCCCCCCCCACCTCAACCCCTTTCGTCATTCATTATCATTTCAATCTCCTTAGCCCATGTTTATTCTTGGCATATGCTTTAGTTTAGACTCACAGGCATGTTCTACTCATATTGTGTATTCGCATCTTGTAAGTTGTTTGCATATAGATATGTCCTTATTTCCTACTCGTTCATCGTTATCAGTACAAGCTGTGATTGGTCTCAAGAAACGTGAACACGAGGGTGAACGGGACGTCAAAGTGTGGCTAGGCCGCGGATGTGTTTGCAAGGACAAGTCGAGAGCAATCAGCGAAACCAATCGATGCCGGTGAAAAGCCGCAACGCAACGACGGTAAACTCTCGATATTCCCCGGCACGTAGAGCGATTTGAGGACTCTGCCAAGTCGGATAGCAAGTTAAATAATACCTCGGGCCTTCCAAGTGACACGATGGAAGGAATTGAGAGAAAAACGTATGGAAATTCATGTAGATTTGAACGCAGTGATGGAAAGATACTCGTGGGTCGTCTTTCTGTGACGCGACCGCGTGCGGCGAGGCACAACCGCTCTTCTTTATGAAGCAATTTATTGTCAACCGTTATTTTGTTGAGTCAAATACCCTCTTCAAGATCTTGATAATGAGTAAAGTTGATCAGAATACACAATGTTATTATTGATTTAGTTTGTTCCATATGCAACATGGCTTTAGTATTCTAAGTGCAAACAGATTCTTTTGTCATGAATATTCTTGCATGCTTCATAATGATGACGGATGTTATCATTGACGCTATATGATCATTTTTATCGTTTTCCATTTCGCTGTTGAAGGCAGTGATCTTCCAAATTAAACCATTATTGTGTTTTCGTCGTCTATATGTAGTTGTGTTTAAACATTGACCATACGATGTCATATAACACGGTTACCTACCTGATTGGCTGATTTATTTTTAGCACGTAATTTGTTTTATAGAATCTACCATTTAAATACAGTATTTGAAGAAGGGCGACATAGTTATCGAGACGATCCAAGACATTAGAAGGTCGATGCAGCAGTTCAATTAGTCTGTTGTAGTGCTCATGAAATCCAACGTCGAGCAAAGCCCAGATCGTTAACGAAGCCTACGATACATTATCTGCGACGAAACTAGACCCTCGCCGCACAGGCATTTATAATTAGTTAGCATTTAAAGCATTAGTCACTGTGTCCATAAGTCTGAGTAGTCTTATGTGTGTAACGGGTCGGGACGTTAGAACTATTGGCTATTTGGCGTGACTTATTGCTTGGTAGTTGCGGAACACCGAGTGAGATACGGGCTTGGCGGGCCACTTCTTGTCTGGAACAATCTTAAGTGCTTTAAGGTATATAGCATACATGTCTCGGGCAGTTGGTAAAATCAAAGTAATTGATAAGGAATTACATAACAAATGTTTTAGTTTGTTTCCATTTCCTCTCTTGTCTGTATTCTATACGGATACACAGATAAAACGTTGCAATTGTTTGGCGACTGGTTGTTAAGGATATATATTGCAAAATCTACAAATATGTTGTGGCGAGCGTGTCCATTCGTTAAAATTAAAACTTGTAACATTCTTAGTTATTAATTATACTTAATATAAAAAACAAATTTAATGAGCATTGTTGAATAATGAACTAACATGCTTTAGTGGTAGTCTATCTGAATTCGTTTAGTTATCAACTACAATAACCACATGATTTTCGGTATCTGTATGTATTTTTAAGTATGGTTTCTAGATGGACATATTGTTTGTCACATATTCTTTGCATCTGGTTGAGGATTGCAGTAAGAGTATTCAAATTTGTTTTTACTCTCACTTGTAATATTACCAATCTAGTTTCTCAGCAGTTGTATGTATTCTGCGAGCTTCAAATAGTAAATATTATCAATGGCAGTTGGCAGACATATTCGTTATTTCCTTTTTATTCGATATAGAACGGTGTTTATGGAACACACGCTTGAAGAGCTCAGTGAGGGACGAGTCTATTCAGACGCTCGTGTGGGGGTGAAATGTCGTCACGTCAATCATCAACGACTGTCTTTGATGCGTCGTGTGACATTACCTCTCGGCAATATGTGGCTTAATGACGTCACGCAGCCATGTGTACACTCGTTTGATTTGATTCTAGTTTTATGATTGTGTCGTAAACGTTGTTTTTGTAGTTTGATTCAACGGCCTGGAGACATTTTACCGCCAGTGGAATCTCACCCTAACCCTACATACAACTTAACGTACAGTCAGTTCGTGTGAAAGAATGCACCCCAACCCTACATGCAAGTAAACGTACAGTCAGTCCGTGTCAAGGAATGTCACCCGAACCCTACATGCAATCATATTCCGTCAGATTAGAGTTTTCTTCATCATTTGGTGGAGGTGCCGGGTCGAGATCTTTTCATCTTTATTCGCTATTAAAACAAATTAAGGGGGCGTTCGGAGGCGCAGCTAAGCCGCTGCCTCAGGTTACACTCAGCAACTGAAAAATACGGAATGGAATTCCCGCCAAATAGTCTTGTGTATATACATATATGATGTAAACTCGTAGGTTTTCGCGGACCGATGGATGTGATAGTTGAGATTTTTCGGGTTGACTGCCGCGCTCTTTCTTGAGACAATTTTGGTCCTTAAAAGGACCGTTGTGTCGACGTTTCAGCCAAGTAACATTGACCATCTTTAGGACTCAGCTCTACTCTCGATGAGATGTGACTGCTGAATATATGTGTGTAATCTTAAAGACGCGAATTGTGAAATGTCTGTATTTCATTTTTACATTTGAAATAGTCGTAGGCTACTGTTTAGCTACATTCGTATGAGAACGCTTCAGTCTTCGGTTTCGCTATTGTTTTAATATGTCATGTTGCTTATCTTGCTTCTACTGTGTTGCTTTTCGTCAACCAATCCGTTCGTTTAACTAATTTGCCTAATTAGTAATTAGCCCTCACAATGTAGGATTTTAAACAGGTGAGCAGTTTTAAGCGTTGTGAGATTCGACAGTATTCTTGTTGATACTGGCAATAGCGTTATTATTTCCGTTTTTTGATTGTACAAAAGTGTCTTTGTCGCAATTTAATAAATTGCAAATAACTTTTCTTTACATGCCTAATCAGATGAAGGTCTAAAAGCGTAGCAACACATTTGTAACAGGCAAGTGACAAATTAGTTTCATCCGGTTTATTCCTCAAAACCATTTTATATTTGGACAGTAAACGAGCTAACTATTTGTCACTTGAACTTTGCACAGTGCGAATTACAACAGTTTGCGCTGGAGTAGCAACGTGAACAATTAAACGTTGTACAAAATAAAGCAAAGTACGTAAGCGTACTAAACGAACAATTTAAACTGACGGTTGAATGTTCATAAATGTAAACTTTACATAACGGAAGCAATTAAAAATATAAAATGATAACTTAAACCACAAAGCAGAGCATTAAAATGCACGAACAAGAACAATTATATTATTATACTCCCTGCCAAAAACACATTAACGTTTTTTTCAATTTATTGTTCTAATTTGTTAATATAAATTTAATAAGCTAGATTGTGTGGCTTTTCGCTATGGTTCAGGGTGCAATTCCGGGTTATGGCTGGGGTTTCAAACTATTTTAATTCCTTTTACTAAAGTCTATATTTCAAACTGACTTCGGTAGGCGACGTTAAGACGGTGACTTTGTAGCCGTAAAGACTCAGGGGTTCAACATTAGACGAGTATACGATACTATATACGAGGTATATAGTATATGGGGTATAGTATACGAGGCTACACTCATGTACAATACCATCTATCTTCCATATTTACGTACACCACTTTTGTTTCGTTTTGTTTTTGACATTTGTAACTCATCCCCCTCAGCTTTTCTTAGCTTAAATGTTCGCCGCGTTGTCTCAACGTTTTCGTTAATAATCTCCACTTTCCAATTTGTCTCCGTTGTTTTTAATGTCCCCGTGTGTTCGGTCGCCCCCGCGGAGGGAGGGGGGGGGGGGGGGCAGGTCTTACCCCCGCCTGACCACGCTCAAGCCCGAACCCTCTAAGCCCACATCTGTACTAATTAGGCCCTCCCTCTCTTCATACTTAAATCCGAGTAATATTTTTTTACAGTTAAAATAACAACGTATCTGGGATTTAAAACTTAGTTTATAAGCTTTGCTAGGGGATTTTCTCTCTCCGTGGGTTTTTATTTAAGGGAAAGTTTTTATTCTGTAAGGTGATTACAACTTCTGTAACGGGGTTTACGTGTCTTTCATGTTTATCTTGTCTGCGTATGTCGTCCTTCTTCATCGAGATCCTTCTACCTTTGGTTTGTTGCGCCCTTTGAACCCATATCGGTGGCCTGTATGGGGGAGGATGCGTTTGAAAGTTACATGGCCTCCTAACGTAGTTTACCCTATCCTGGGGCAATGCGTGTTTACCAAGAGGAGACACATCGCAAGGCAGCAACAGATTGTTCCGTTAGGGGAAGCCACGTTGTGGATGGTTCGTCGCACTCTCACCACTAAGTCACATGCTCGGTTCAGTTTTCTTCCTTTAGATTATATCCAATGTTAGAAATCGAGTTGTCATCAATGCCTTCTGTATTCGTTGGTGTATTGGTACCATTTCCTCGTTACGTATTGTCTGTATTTGTTAACTTGTTGCTCTCTGTAAATGAGTGTTGCAACTGTGTAGGATATACAATAAATTAATAAAGAAATCTTATTAATGATCCGTTTGTGTCAAAGCGCCAAGATATTTGAATGTGTTCACGATCGCCTTGAAAGGTTCTCATGACTTCCATCCGTCCATTGAGGCTTCAAGTCTGAAGCATTAATGGACGAAATATTTCCCCTAATAACACATGGGGTAGACGCCATTGTCATTTTGGACGGAGCTTCTAAAGCTGTAACGCAACTCAGTACGGGTCGCATCGCACGTGAAACTTTATAAAGCCCACGGCTACACCAACCAACTTTTAAACTTACTTTATTTTAAAACGTGCATTGTGTTCTAAAATGTGTTTTGCGTTCCCGTTTTTTGTCGATATTAAACGACGCAGCCCATCATAACTGTACTAGAAAGTTTTTCTAATGACAAGTTGGCATTACTTTATGTAATGGACACACAAGTTCTAAACCGAAACGTTTATATTGTAATCAATATCCATGCAGCCGACTATGTGACGGTTATGGCATTATGTGGAAAACTTACTGTTTATGTGTATGTGGGGGGGAAGGAAGGAGAAATATGGAATATTTGTATCAAATTTCACTTTGTGTACTTGCGTGAATAGGGTTTGCATATAAAGTTAGTATACTTTGTGGTTTTCGATTGTAAGTAGAACTTGTTGGTGGTAGTTACATGCGTTTGTCTGCGAGTCCATACTTGCATAGTACTGAGCTGCCTGCACGACATAGCAGGCTGGCTGGCTACAACTTCAGCCACAGTGATGAAATGAAGAGAATTGAATTAGTGGACCCCCCCCCCCCCCCCCCCCCCCCCCTCCGCAAGATGTTGTTATACTTGTTGCTGCTCGAACTGCACAGCGTGTTGCCAATTGTCGCATCGCCCGTAAGAACGCGTGCATGGTTTACCCGCAGTTTACCCGCGGTTTACCAGCAGTTTACCCGCGGTTGATCCGCGGTTGACCCGCAGTTTACCCGCGGTTAAGCCGCAGTTTACCCGTGGGTTACCCGCAGTTTACCCGCGGTTTACCCGTAGTTTACCCGCAGCTTACCCGCAGTTTACCCGCAGTTTACCCGTGTTTACCCGTGGTTTACCCGTGGTTTACCCGCGGTTTTGCCGCGCGCTCGTCTGCTTTGCTCGGCAACCAGGAATGTGAACCTCTGCTCTGGTTTATCTAACAAGCCATAACATGTAATTATCCTACGCAGCAGTTACGCTGTTTCTACTATGTACTCTCTTACTAACGTGTGTCGGAGTTCTTGTTTCCCTTAGCGGGTACAGAATGTTGGTTCTTGTTAAACTAATAATGTTCTCTCTTATTGTTTCAGGTAAGAGTTGCGTACTACTCTACTCGTGTGTGTGCAAACTTACAAGCCAGCAACAGTAAGTCTCGCAGCAATACCCTCGTCGCTACAGAGTGTGCTAAACTTGACGTCTCCTATTTAAAACACTTAATAGATGACCATTGTCACCTAAAACTAGATAGCAAGTCGCATTGCCGTCCCAGATCGGCCTTATAACCCGTGTAACCTTATTGGCCTTATTGGCAGATACTATTACCTAACTCGTGGTATATACAACAGTCGTTGAAAGTCAACATTCACACCATTATGACTGGTGGATCCGTCTTGTGGGCTGTGTTAACATTCCGCTAGGGAGGCGTCTCCACGTGAATGTAGTATAGTTTCGCCGCTAGGGAGGCGTCTGCACGTGATTGTAGTATAGCGTCGCCGCTAGGGAGGCGTCGGCACGTGAATGTAGTATAGTTTCGCCGTTATGGAGGCGTCTGCACGTGATTGTAGTATAGCGTCGCCGCTAGGGAGGCGTCTGCACGTGAATGTAGTATAGCGTCGCCGCTAGGGAAGCGTCGGCACGTGAATGTAGTATAGCGTCGCCGCTAGGGAGGCGTCGGCACGTGAATGTAGTATAGCGTCGCCGCTAGGGAAGCGTCGGCACGTGAATGTAGTATAGCGTCGCCGCTAGGGAGGCGTCGGCACGTGAATGTAGTATAGCGTCGCCGCTAGGGAGGCGTCGGCACGTGAATGTAGTATAGCGTCGCCGCTAGGGAGGCGTCTGCACGTGAATGTAGTATAGCGTCGCCGCTAGGGAGGCGTCGGCACGTGAATGTAGTATAGCGTCGCCGTTAGGGAGGCGTCTGCACGTGAATGTAGTATAGCGTCGCCGCTAGGGAGGCGTCTGCACGTGAATGTAGTATAGCGTCGCCGCTAGGGAGGCGTCTGCACGTGAATGTAGTATAGCGTCGCCGCTAGGGAGGCGTCTGCACGTGAATGTAGTATAGCGTCGCCGCTAGGGAGGCGTCGGCACGTGAATGTAGTATAGCGTCGCCTCTAGGGGGGCGTCTGCACGTGAATGTAGCATAGCGTCGCCGCTAGGGAGGCGTCTGCACGTGAATGTAGTATAGCGTCGCCGCTAGGGAGGCGTCGGCACGTGAATGTAGTATAGCGTCACCGCTAGGGAGGCGCCTGCACGTGAATGTAGTATAGCGTCGCCGCTAGGGAGGCGTCGGCACGTGAATGTAGTATAGCGTCGCCGCTAGGGAGGCGTCGGCACGTGAATGTAGTATAGCGTCGCCGCTAGGGAGGCGTCTGCACGTGAATGTAGCATAGCGTCGCCACTAGGGAGGCGTCGGCACGTGAATGTAGTATAGCGTCGCCGCTAGGGAGGCGTCGGCACGTGAATGTAGCATAGCGTCGCCGCTAGGGAGGCGTCGGCACGTGAATGCAGCTATACCTGTGCACGGCGAGATAGTTCGACAGTCGCTCCGTCGCGGCGCCACCGCCTCGAGCTTCACAAACTGTTTATCGAAGCTGCCGCTAGATCGCTCGCCATGCCACGTTCAAGTGCGACGTCAAGGTTTTATTTCAATTTAAAAATGTAAATTTATGTTTTTCTCTGCTCGAGTAATTCACAGGTGTAGATATAGTTGTTGTTATTGGTTTACCGACTAGTTGGGCTTTGTTCTGCGCTGCGTGCTAATCACTATTAAGCGTCTGTGTGGCATGTTCGGACGACGGAGGAAGCGGAAGTGGAAGAGAGAGATGAGTGTGGAGGAGATAAGGTCGGACAACGATGATTCGGAGGCGCCGGGAAGAGGCCAGGTAAAGGCAACACTGTGTGGTTTCTTTGTGTCATTGTTGCCGATAGTGTCGTTTAAATGCGCGTGACATAGCACGCATGTCGACATAATCAAGACAGTCCATTTGATGCGTCACAAATATGATACCGATATGTATACGATGAGGGCCGTATTGTTCGGTTAGGTGTCCCAACAATGCTGTTATTTTAAAACTATCGTGTTATACCGACTTTATTGTATAGACTTTTGATCAACCTGTAAATATATTGAGCCATACTAAAGCAGCTGTGACTGTGACAAGGAGAAGTTAGAAAAACGCAACAAAGTGAAGAGTAGAGATAGCATATTTGTAGTTTATGGATTCTTTCACTCCTCAACTTCCCAGCGAGACGGCATCGCAGGAAGTTCAATAAGTTACAAGGTATCCCTACTTGCAAAGAGTGACTTCTTCTCTTTACTTGTTGCTTTTTACTATTCTAACTTTCCATGTGAGGCGGCTTTAGTGAACGAGTTCGACAGAGCTTATTATTTCCCCATCTGTGTTGAGGCGCTCTGGATATAAATAGGTACGTCTGTTTATATTCTATTGTATGCGAACATATGCTCATACTCTGTAAGATATCTATATATCTACCTCTCACTTAACTTAAGACACTTTTCATCACAAGCTATCCTTTTAAAAATTTATAAAAAAGATTAATTTCTTTTTCGCCGGAGGTCTTACAAAACTTTGTTTCTTTATCCTTTGCCAGAAATGTAAATCACTCAGCGTGCGCTCTCTTTCAAAGAGACTCAGCTCAAAGAACGCCCGCGCTTATTCGCAACTTAATTTCCGTTCATATAAACAGAGTTTAATGGTCCGGCAGATTGTCTAGAAGAAGTTGCAGATCTTCGGGTGAGCTGCTCAGCGTGGGTCCGGTCTGGTCTTATATTCCACTTGAGGCGAGATCGATGACGTCACGAGCGTGAGTGCGTAACAGGTGATTGAAGACTGACCTGACCCTTCTCATGTTGACTAGCTGAGGAGGGTATTCTGAGGAGGGTACGGGTAAAGATCTACTTCTGTTGGACTCCTTCGTGATGCATTCTGCTCCTATTGATGAGGCTGTCTCGGTACTAACGTATTATTAGGCACAAACTAAGGTCATTAGTGCCCTTTGAAACTAACCTATTCATGATTGCCAGAGGAGCGTATCGAACCCGCGACCCATTTTCCGGACTACTATACGTTGATGAATATCTTCTTAGAGCTGCTTTTGTATCGCAGTAACCCACGACACGTGTAGCGAGGGCGGTTCGCCAACCGATTCATTCCACCTCGAGGGTGTACGTGTAGATCAACACAACCAATATCTGGCTATATTCAGAGAATGTCTCAAAGTAGTATGCTCTCATTGCCAGGCGATCACAGCTCCACTATACCGCCTTCACGTTCATTGTTGATCATTGTTGTTTGAGTGACTATTTAGATAACAATACAACGAAGCTTTGAGACTCGACCTCAGTCATTTTTATAGAGTGTTATGCGTCCTAATTCTTCGAGCATGCCGACAGTTTTTGTGCCTGTATTTCTAAAATAAATATAGCTTCAAGTATTCTTCCATTTATCTTTGTGCCGAAGATTAATGAGTGGTTGTTTGACGTGTCCCATTGACGGGTTATTGATTCGTGCCGATCTGCATTATTCGTGTGGTGGCCTCTGTGTGGCCGTAGTGGCCTCTTCACTGTATGTGGTGGCTTGTGGCCTCTTCACTGTATGTGGTGGCTTGTGGCCTCTTCACTGTATGTGGCGGCTTGTGGCCTCTTCACTGTATGTGGTGGCTTGTGGCCTCTTCACTGTATGTGGTGGCTTGTGGCCTCTTCACTGTATGTGGTGGCTTGTGGCCTCTTCACTGTATGTGGTGGCTTGTGGCCTCTTCACTGTATGTGGTGGCTTGTGGCCACTTCACTGTATGTGGTGGCTTGTGGCCTCTTCACTGTATGTGGTGGCTTGTGGCCTCTTCACTGTATGTGGTGGCTTGTGGCCTCTTCACTGTATGTGGTGGCTTGTGGCCTCTTCACTGTATGTGGTGGCTTGTGGCCTCTTCACTGTAGGTGCGCCACCGTTGAAAGAGCTTATTAACAATGGCGTCAAGTGGAGGCGCGAATGTTTTAAACCTAATAGACAGGGGTTTATAAACTAACTCACTCACTCCTTCATCCGTTGTGTCAAATAAAGTCGTGCACAGTACTGAGCTGAGTATGCTCAGCCGGGTTCTGATGATCTGTCACTCGTTTTCATTGTTACACTGCGTTCGCTTCCCAAGAGTTTCAATGCTATGGTCGCACCTCAGCCTGTAATGTTCGCCGGGAGCAGACTACGTGCCGTATCAGGTTACCCCCCTCCCTTGCCACATTAATCTTGTATTCTGCGCTCTGAGGAGATTAGGCTGGCCATCAATCAAACAGGTTCTCACAGCTCATCACGATTTTTATTTATCTTCTTACAAAGCCTGTTAAAAGTTTTTCCAATTTCCCGATGTCTGTATTCCTTTCTTTATAACTTACACTTCGAACGCCCGAATCACTCGGTATATTCGAATCTTGTGTGACTCATTGATCTATGGGGGGTGTATTCCTGCTTCCAATGCAGAAAGAAGTTCCAGGTTTCGATTCCCGCATCGGGCTGAAGTTTGGTAACTTGAATTTAACTGGTTAACATATATCTAAACAATGACTTTAGAACGGTCATAGGCGTTGAGTGACAAACGTCATCATAGCAACGAAGCACATAATAAAGAGCTGAAAATCCAGACTATAAATACAAATGTATTTATTTAACCAGCGCGAGCGCGTTCACGTGTGTATACTGTGTATTGTACAGCACAGTGTGAGCCTGGGTGTTGTATTATGATGCACATCTATTCTCGGTATACGCGATATCCTCACTCGTTTCTGCGGCCTGAGCGCCGTGACGTCACAGGAATGGTATTCCGCATTGCATCATTGTAAAGGATTCCTGAGTTTCAGAGTTCCAACACAAGTAGGTTGGAAAGAATGAGAATTTATGGTTTTTGGATCGTTCTTCAAGATCAAAATTTTCCGATTATGCGGGGCTAGATTTAGGATCAACACTCAACAGACATTCTAAAAACAGTTTTCGAAATTCTTTGTGTTCCTGCAACTGTTGCAACCGGACATCTCAACGTAATATGATGCCAACATTTCTTTGTACATCATCCAGCTCTTACTTCGTTCGTAGTTCTAGATGTTTTTACTTTCGAGACCCTTTTCACTTCACTCTATGTGACGAAAGTGCAAAATGACGCCACTCGTAGGTGTACGAATGCCCTCATATAACTGTGTTCTATTCATTGCCTCATCACGGCTCAGCGGTCTCGGCTTGTATGGAATGAGGAGGTATAATTGCATTAGCTTCGTATTCATCCACGTTGCTAATTAGGTAACGAGTGTGCATGTGTTGATAATATGCTCCAGTTACACAAGAGTGGCCGGGCAAAGCAGCGAACCAAGGACTTGGCTAGTTAGCCGGCCTTGTTAGGCAGGCGCATTGTATTATCAACGTAACCTTGCAAGTTATGTTATTGTATCAATCTCAATTAAAACGAATGGTATAACTATAAATATTGGTTTTCAAATTCAAATTTTAATATTCTGCGCCTGTACTTACATGTTAGGTTTCTATTTTTCATATTTATGTAAATAATTCGACATTTCTTTATTAAAATGTCAATTTAGAAAATCGGAAGTAAGGGACTAAATACTCAAGTTATATGACTTTGCTAATCCTCTACAGATATTGTGGATTTTTGTTTAGTTGGTGGACCGGGGCTTGTGGACTAAATAAATATATGTACAAGATTGTCATCATATCATTGTGTGATGTATCTTGGAACAATTCATCGTAATATGTCGCTGTGTATTTGCAAAGTCTGTGGCCGCTAATCAACCTACCCTTATCTACCCGGCACCTCCACCAATGTATTTGTAAATCACTTGTATAACTGAACGAGGTAAATGTGTGGGCTAATGTCGATGGAAGTGTATATAAGATAAAGTGTTGTATTTATTAAAATCCCGAAGGCCCCCTTGCTCTCTACGATGCTTGTCTCCGATTAGTGTAGCAGTAAGTAACATGCATGACTGTGACTCAAGTTAAGCTCCAAGGCGTAAACGTCATTCATCATAATATGTCAAGAATTAAACTAATATATTTTTATTTTAAATGAACCCTTTTTTGGGGTGGTTGTTGTTGGACGTTTATATCAAAGTATAAGACCAAAAATTTGAACATCGGGCGCTTTACCCACTATACTACCTGGGCTGGTTCACACCCTTAGGCTAGTTCTCGAGTTGTCACAGAGGAAATGGCAAACCCAAGTATAAGATAAACTAAGCTTCAAGACTTGGCGGAACTGTTGCTCTTTCTTTTATCACATTTCTTTCCGACCAACCGACATGATAATCTAGAGCTCTTCTTTGTAGACTTCCGCCGCGCTTCCTGGTGAGTTATTCACCAACCTGTGAGACTTTACTGGTAATCTAACACTGTCCAATACCAGCTATTAAGCTTCAGATTAAAAGCTTTATATGTATGAATTCTCGTTTTATACTTTTGTGACAAGATTTAACACTCTCTAATAAAGATTGTCTTTGATGATGTTTTCGTCATAACTACCCTTGTAAAATGCGGTCGTTTAACTTTATATGATACTATAGAGTTTGTTTGTTTATTTCCTCACCCCCTTGTACAGTCTCGGACAGAACGCAACGAGCACATGTCATGTCAGTGATGCGACAGCAGTGTCAATACAAATACGCCTTGACTGGGACATCAACCTGTAGAACAGGCGATGTTCTCCATATCAGTTGGTCAGGGTGTCTTGGTAGCTCAATTGAATGGGGCACCGATACGGCCGTAACATTTGACCTATAGTGACAAACCCTGTCTGTCTTGACATAAGTTATGTGTTACTAAGAATGGGGGCATCGGGACGCGAAAACCTTAAATAGAACCACGCGTCACTTGCTCCGAATATGTTATATTATTTTAGTAATGTCATGGTTTTTATGGATGTTCGTTAAATAAATATACGCTATCGCAACACTCGTTCCAAACCGTTATCCTTTGAACGCTATCATTAAAATCTAAACGAACTATGACCTGTTGTGTGAACGTAACACCTGGAAGTTAGTGCACTATATAAACAGTACTAAAAGCAGTACTAAACTCGTGGAATACCCGACATATAATCAGTATTGATTTTGAGTTTAATCACAAAAGTAGAACTGGTTCAAATATATTTTTTCGATATCTGTAGAGCCTCAAAATTGTCTTGTGTATATTATTCTCCCATAATTTCAATTTTAAAAGTTGTTTTAAGTTACGCACAGAAAATCTCAAATCCTCGCGAGGTGTGAGCCCTCATATCGTGTGTGGTAATGACGAACCCTCTTAGCCGCTGTTAGTCTGCATCCTAATCTGCTCGTTGCGAACATACCCAATGAATGCAATGAATACTTGTTGAGTGAGACAAGCGAGCGAGCGCAAGCGTCCACTCGACTGTGTCCCGCCTGTCTGCCTCGCTAACAAACGTAGCCGCAATGACCGCAACGCAGTCATAACGGTTCGTTGTTTCCGTGGGTCAATTCTTTTACAACTCATTTGCAATTTGTCCCGTCCGAGCACCGCGACCACACAATGGTAATATGTCGTGAAATATTCAACGACCAGTGTGTTTGCTCCGTGTGATGCTGCGGTCGACATTCTACGGTGGCGCATTCGGACGCGACCTTGGGGACACTGGGGTGCCGGAAACACAGCTTCGACAACGGCTCGACGACAACAGTTGTGTTCACTCGACATTGTCGCAGACACTTCGCGGTATCTCACTACTCGCAACACAGAAGGGGGACCGAGATCGCTTCAAACAGCCAATCACGTTGCGTTGTTTCAATTGTTGTACAAACTCGCTTGGGTGTAGATGTGAATAGATGTGAACACAAACATTGAAGAACGATTGCGAGGTGATTGGTTTGATCAACTGACGATTAACTGTAGTCGTGTCATATGCCCCATTGGTTCTGATGCGCTGGTGATCAAAAATAGCTTTTAATTGCTTCTGTAAACACCATTTAACTCATTATTGATCAGGGAGATAGCTAATCAAATGAGGGCACACGTATAATTTTCGAGTGTGCAGCTTCAAGAAGAGCGTACGCGCCTTGCTATGAGGAGGGTATATTAACTATATTTATAACTATATTAAATTATTAATCATATATATAACGTACATGTAACTGTAACGTCCCAGACAATATAGATAATAGTGCCATATTGTGTTTTGATAATATATTCCGATAGGATTATTATTCCACTCTGTTTGGTCTGATGGTAATGTCGCGTAGTTTATTTGTTGTTAATGATATTTTCTACTCGAATTATTATTATTATTGTCATTTAAATTAAATCGCGTGAGGACTTAATATTATAGCTGTATTGTTCTGTTGCTGCATCAGAAGACTCGATCAAAAATAAACTATTCTATTATGGCAGTAATCATCATAGCGAAAGCTTTCAACACAGTCATTTTAATTTACTCGGTAATAGTAACGATATAATTTAAAATAAACTAGACTGTTTTAAAGATTCGAATCGTTTAAAGTAAAGCCATAGAAAAGTAGTTTCGAGGGTGCAGTTATTTCTAGTGAATTACCATTAAATGGATTCTATTAGCCATCCCATAAAAAACTTTTTCGTTTTCTTTGAACGAGGCGTAACCAGGTTTATTGTGCATTAATGCAGACTCTAATGCTGACTTGGAGATTATTTCGATAACTCGAAAGGTTGTCTCGATTACTCGTATCGAGGCGCCGTCTAATATCGCACGTAGCTTCTCTGCGTCGCGACGCTGTGTTCGGCCGGCAAGACGCCGCGAGGAGGGGGGGGGGGGAGGGGGGGGGGGGGATCTAGACCGTCACGCCATGATGGACTTGAACTGCTGATAAAATCACTGTACCGCACCGAACTAGCCCCAGAAGTCGGCTGTGAGCTGCCATGTTTGCACTTTGGCTTTACGGTTTTAGCTTTTTTTTTACGTGGTTGGTATATAGCTGTTTTGCAATAGGGGATTAAAATGGCCGTCAATTTACAATTCCGGAAATGAATGTTGCTGGTCTATTATTATAAGTCCATGATCGTGGTATTGTTTGCCTGGAGATCGGTGTGTTTAGTACAATAATATGTGCGGTGGGAATGTCTGAATTTTTTGTTAGTTGCTGTGTGTTCAGCCTGGGCTTTCCTAGGCTCAAAATAGAAAGCACTCCATGAAGTGTACCCCAGTGGGTGTGTGGCTGGACATGTAAGATAATAGCAATGCAGCAATATCTCAGATGTCGGTTTGTATCCATACTCGTGTAAACCCTGGTACATTTCGTTCCTCGCTCTCAGAAGATTCTGTCACGCTCACTCCGTGACAATAGCGGTACATTCATTCATAGACACGTCAAGTATTTTCTTTTGTGTCGTGGTCTAAAACACCTCATGCTGAAAGTGTTTTTATGTATTCTTTCCAAATAGAATCTAAGAGAAAACTGTTGATAAAGTTCTACCTTGTGACATCTTTGCACGGTGTTTTTTTTTATCTTTTGGTTTAAAAGTGTTGCTCGCATTGTGTGGAAATGTAGGCCGAGATGTATCTCAACAATGTGAGTCTTGCGTTGTACTTGTGAATGGATGGGGGACTAAGGGAGGCCCGACGCCCGCCTTATCTCATCAACGCCGGCCTTACCTCATCGACGCATGCCTTATCTCATCGACTCATGCCTTATCTCATCGACGCATGCCTTATCTCATCGACTCATGCCTTATCTCATCGACGCATGCCTTATCTCATCGACTCATGCCTTATCTCATCGACGCATGCCTTATCTCATCGACGCATGCCTTATCTCATCGACGCATGCCTTATCTCATCGACTCATGCCTTATCTCATCGACGCATGCCTTATCTCATCGACGTCCGCCTTATCTCATCGACGCATGCCTTATCTCATCGACGTCCGCCTTATCTCATCGACGTAATGCTGCGATGTTGCATGTTGATGCCTAATGTCACTCGCTTCACCCGGAAACAAGTACTTTCGATCCAGGTCTTGAGTTCTGCCACACCTTGCTCGATGTTGCTTTGCGATGCTTCTTGTTGTGTACGCCAACTCTCCGTGTGTAGTAGCCACCACCATGAGGCAACACGTTTTAAAGTATGCACACTTTAACTCATCTTCGCAGACTTACGGCCATATACCCGGCGGGGTGCGAGGGAGGCAAACTCATAATACAAGTCCGTTCGACACTGTGTAGTAAGTACCTCGTAAAGTCAGCTAAAACTTTTGATAAAATTATGGTTTACAAGATATTCTTTTTCGGCTGGTAAAAAAAAAGGAAAATATTTATAGAACAATCCAGTATATACACGAACGAAGACAATGTGCCAACACAGAATTAATAATTCTGTCGCCCACAATTTAATTTATAGTTTTTGGTGGAGGTGCCGGGTTGGAATTGAACATTATGGCGGCAAGGCAGCTGACTGTTTGTACCAAGGCCGAGCCAAGCTTGCAGTGAACAGGGTGGCGGCAAGGTAGCTGACTGTTTGTACCAAGGCCGAGCCAAGCTTGCAGTGAACAGGGTGGCGGTAAGGTAGCTGACTGTTTGTACCAAGGCCGAGCCAAGCTTGCAGTGAACAGGGTGGCGGCAAGGTAGCTGACTGTTTGTACCAAGGCCGAGCCAAGCTTGCAGTGAACAGGGTGGCGGTAAGGTAGCTGACTGTTTGTACCAAGGCCGAGCCAAGCTTGCAGTGAACAGGGTTGCGGCAAGGTAGCTGACTGTACCAAGGCCGAGCCAAGCTTGCAGTGAACAGGGTTGCGGCAAGGTAGCTGACTGTTTGTACCAAGGCCGAGCCAAGCTTGCAGTGAACAGGGTGGCGGTAAGGTAGCTGACTGTTTGTACCAAGGCCGAGCCAAGCTTGCAGTGAACAGGGTTGCGGCAAGGTAGCTGACTGTTTGTACCAAGGCCGAGCCAAGCTTGCAGTGAACAGGGTGGCGGCAAGGTAGCTGACTGTTTGTACCAAGGCCAAGCCAAGCTTGCAGTGAACAGGGTTGCGGCAAGGTAGCTGACTGTTTGTACCAAGGCCGAGCCAAGCTTGCAGTGAACAGGGTTGCGGCAAGGTAGCTGACTGTTTGTACCAAGGCCGAGCCAAGCTTGCAGTGAACAGGGTGGCGGTAAGGTAGCTGACTGTTTGTACCAAGGCCGAGCCAAGCTTGCAGTGAACAGGGTGGCGGTAAGGTAGCTGACTGTTTGTACCAAGGCCGAGCCAAGCTTGCGAGTTGAAACAGAGGTTGACTTGTTACTCTTCTACATGAGGACGCAACTCTGTTTAAAGTCTCGACTAATTCTCGATTAATATTGTAATTGTTAAGACTCATGGGAACATGTGTGCTTAGCATCAGCTGCTAGATAACTTCTCAAATGTCGACCTAATTAAGATGAGATCATTTCTATTTTATTTCAGATAAAGAAGAGTGTTTAAACTTTCGTAAAAGTACTGGGCCACGTCACATTTGCCTCGTTCAGGCAATAACTCGAACATAACAGAGTAAAGCTGATGATGGTTTTTATATTAGCGAAATGCTTTTGAAGTGCCAAAAACACCCATACTTGTTTGAAGGGCCCCAATGAAAAGTGTTTAATTTGAGTGTCCTTGTCAGTCATAAATAGATGAAAATTTTTGGAGTTAATTTCAATAGCAAATAAGAAATTGTAGCGTCTTTATTTATTCATGGCATCGGTACATTTGTTATGATTGGTTTCTTCCCGATATTGAATGGTGTAAGTTATCTTGAGTCGGGATATTTCGTTGCGAGCAATTTTAATCGACCAATAACAATAAAGACGAGCCCGTTAGAACATCTGCTACGCTGATATCCGACAACACTGCGGACAACGTGGCAACATGGTAGTCGTCACGTTCAGGGTGTAGAAAGAAATGGTGCCTTCGAAAACTTGACCCCTTACCTGATTGTCCACGACGGAGTGCATTTACCTACTAAACAAAATAAGACTACAGTTGGAGAGTGTTTTGGTGCGTTTGAGTATTTACGCTCGTATCTTAATCATTGATTTACAAGTAAACATATTCAAGAAATAAGTTGTTATTGTGCTACTTACATCCAAAAGCAATAAATATAAGATCTTTCGATTTAACTCCGATTAATTTCGATTTAAAAGTCACCTATGACGAGCGAGCTTTTGTCTCAACCTGTATTCAGTCGTCTATTCGACGAAAGCAGATGTCACAGTGACTACATTTAGTACGACTCGTTCTGAACTTTACCAATAAGTATAGAATAAGTGCACACAAAATTAGCAAATGTTTAGTCATACGTGACCCAAATCAGCATCTGAAACTTTGAATATAAAGTGTGCTTGTACATTTTTTTTAAAGCTATTTCATTTTCAGATTAACTGACGTCACTGTCACGTGATGAATGTATGTCTGATCTTACAAGTAGGCGATGAGTCTTTCAAAAGTGTAACTATTATAACTGATGCGCGTAAACTGCGCGTAAACATAGAAGTATACATACATCTCATTTTACAGTTCATATCTAAGCATAAACCACGGTAAATTTTTAATTGTAATAAATTTGAATCTTTCCCCTAGGTAAGGCGGTCCGGTCTCAGTGTCATATTCATAGCCTAGCTCACAATGGAGGCAAGATTAACGCAACAACAACTTTTGTACACATTTTAATATTCTCGTTAGACCGGCCAAGAAACACATTTCTTATTAATTAGCGTCGGTTTAGTCGCGTCATGGATCTCAATTAACACGGCGCGGGTGGCAGCTAGCGCCCCTTGTGGAGGGTGTGAGAGGCTTCAGCCCCAGGCCAGGCTCTCTAGTGTGTCGCGGGTTGCCGTCTAGACCAGAGCACCGGCCCTGTCGCTCCCTCGCTGTGCAACATGTGGCAACAATGCCGGCGTGTGATAATACTATCTATTGCGTGTGATGTGTGACCGTAGGTTCTTATAGTGCGGGGAAACTATTCTGCGTTCTTGCGTGCGACGTTACAGTATCAACGACTCAGTTCTGCGTAGAATATTTCAAAATGTCATAGTAAATGTAATGGTTTACATTCAAAATTTTACCTAATACCTGATTTCTCGTATAGGATCAGTGCTTAGGCCCTAAGTGTTGACGTTCTGAAAACTATGTCGACTTATATTTTTATTTTTATATTTGTAAATTTCATATTATGGACCAGTATTAACACAATGCTACGTAGGCGTGTATTGTTTTTATTCTTACCTCCAATAGTGAAGTTTATGTTCTGAAACTTAAAATATATCAATTCCAGTAGAGGGATGGACTAGACTAGTAGACATGGGCAAACAATTTCACTATACCCAATGTAATATAGTAGGCCTATAGTATTTTATGGCACTGAAATGGTTATATTTTTGCCCTTCTGTGATTTTAGTTATATTTCATACAATATCCGATTATCCACTTCTTGTTTTTGAAAAAGTAAACATACCCTGCAATAAAGGGGAAACTGAGCTAACATATTCATAATCCATTCTAGTATTTAATTTTCACAGTTGCCGTTTTTTAAATTATTTTCTTGAATACGTGAATGTAGTATGCCTACTTCATTTTGTCAGAAATATTTTTGATGGTATACGGTTGAAACTATCCTACTGCAAATACATCATTCTAATAATAAGTGTTTTCATTGAACATTTTTGTGAATTGTATTTATATATTAGACGTGCCGGTATTATTTTGATTCAAATATATCTTAGAACTGTGAGTGCCCGAGTGGCGCAGTGCAAACCTAAGCACTATTTTTTGGTGCTGGAAAGAGTAGTATTACACAAATATTGTTTTCTAAAACACAATATTGTATTATTGGGTACAGTGAAAACAAACGTTGTCTCATGTCCGTGTGCGTGTGTCCCTCACGACATTTAAAACGCGCTTACACGTCTTAACTAGTGGATATTCATTGGGGCACTTAACCGGGGGAATAGCAAACGAAACGTACGACCATTCAATTTAACACTACATTACTGGCGCCGTTAGTTTTAACGGCTATTTAGCATTTAGGAGGGAGAGGGCTATAACACGCGAGGGACTGTGAACTCTTCCCTTTAAAGCACCGTCTAACATGCTTATGCAGGCGATATATGACCGTGTATATATTTGCATATCGCCGCACTTTAATGCGTTACAGATGTATAACGTTGCCTTCCAAACATCGTGCGTTGAATCACTTTATAACGAAACACATTTTTCAGTTACTCTAGCACGAATGTAAAGTCGACGAAAGTCTAGACGATTCACAACGAGAAAACTGTGAAAATGCTTGTTTCAATATGAATATGCAGCGCTAATTGAAAGCTCAACTCGTTGCGTTCATTAGGTAATTGTAAGTGCACGGCTGTTTATGATCCCCTGCAGAATCCGGGGATGTTTGTCGTCGATGCAGCCACAGCGAGTATTGTCTAGCTGTATAGAAAGTTGTGCAAGCTTCCTTCACCCGTTAATTCCGACTTACTCGTCGTATTTCGTCGTATTTCGTGGCTGCTTTGATCGGCACCGTAATTCCCTCCCTCGTCGTAAACAATCATCCCGTTGTGCTCGCGGCGTTTCAATCTACCGATTCCCCCTCGATTTCTTGTGCTATTGTTGTCATCGTATTTCGTTTCTACATTAATAAATAATTCAGATTCATCTGGGCCGAGACAACTTATTGCGGGCTGAAGCCACCGGCTCGATTTCACCGGTTTTATATTGGATATGTTTGTGATTGAAAGTCAACAAACACAAAAATCAACCATGACGACGTCGATGTAAATGGCAACAGTGGTGTAGAAGTTGTTTGATGAAACTGAAATATTATAACAGCTCTGATGTCGGCTCGATATTCGTGTATTACCAACTTTGGTAACCCACTTTTGAAAACATTTCCTTCTCTTCGTTGCTATCTATGAATATTGGATACTCCGTCACTGCTGGATATGTTTATGACACCTCTGCCAACTATACAACTCACGTTTGGGCAGCCGTGACACTTCATACATCGGTGCTTCGAACACCAACATAGGCACAAGATTCAGCAAACAGCACAGCAGGTGTTCTTTGGTATCGCGACTGAGTGGTAGACAGAAACACTCACAAGTAGAAGAGTTGATGAATCCAAATATTGCGTTTTAAAGTATTGCTGAAGAAGCGCTACAATCATCTGCTCTACACTTTATATAAATTACTAGATCGTTGGTAACGTGGAAATGGTTTAATCGTTTCGTCTCCAATAACACCACACATCTTGAAGTGTGGCTTATGAGTAAAACTCAGTAAATTCTGGTAGTTGAACTTATTATAATAACATGTAAATCAAGTAGGTCCGCAACACAAACGAATGTCTGTCAAAGCGTACATAAGCCTTAAATACTACTTTTTAAAGTTGACCTTCTGAGAGAACGGCAAATGATTGTTTTTTAATTTCCGGTAAGTCCTAGCCTTGTGAAATATATCACTTCTGCCCCGCCTAAGCCGCACTGGCAATGCTTAGTTTTGTTCTAGTGGAAGTAAGACGGTTTGATGTATAATGTAATACTCGTTCGTTAGGAATAATTGATAAACATCGCACAGTTTCTCCAGTCTTTCATTCGGCCATAAATCTTTGGTTATGTTTTGCGTTGCCGGGGGAAACGAACGCCCTCTTGGAAGCGAGAGAAATTAGATCCACCCCCTCCTTCGCCCCCAGGTTCAGCCGACTGGATCCACTATATAATATGCCCTATTATTTCAAAAGTCTATGTTCGCGCTCTCTATTGTGGCTCTCGTGTGACTTTTTCTACTTTCAAAGCTCGGTTATTGTTTCTGTCCGTAAAAGGTGCCGAGGTTGTGTTCCCAAATGATGACTTCCTTTGTTACGAGTCCCTGTCGAGCGCGGGTTACAAAGTACATAGCTTGCTTTGTATTCATGGACGGAACGGGAATAGTTCTTGGATTTCATACAACGCACAGCTCTGCAATGGGCATTTGATGTATTACGCCTGGAAATTGTAGCCAACTATATCTTTTAGATTTTTTAACGAGATGTTTCTCGTTGTGCGAATAAACGGGACTTCTTTCGAAGTGGCCCCCGCAAAAGAAGAATAATGTATATTACTTGTAAAAAATTGCAGATTATGTTTGTATATATGTATATAATTAAATTTGATGTAAAATAATTTGATACTGTTTAAAAAGTTTGGTTTCTTATTTCTTTGTGATTCACTATAGTTGTTTTCACCATTTTTATAATACAGCCATATTCGTTTCAAAGTTAATCAATCTGTATTTTGTATTGATACATACCTACTTCGTGGCGAGGCCTGATTTTCAATGGGGGGACGTTCTGAGACAAAGTGTGAGTCGGCCACCTCAATACATGCAGGGTAACTGTGTTGGAGTTAATTGTGTGATATGTAGTCGTGTTCAACTATAAATTACTCGGACAAGGTATATGGGTGCACACTTGCAGCAAGAAGTACCATGTTACTCACAATTACACTGAAACTCTGGTCATATCATCTTCTTGCAGGGCTGAGTGATAAAAAGGGGGCGGTCCGTCTATTACTTCCTCACAGATAATGATGTTTCCCTCGAGAGCTAAATGAATCCCCACATACCGCCGCAAAAACATGCAATTACGCACGACTCTCATGCCGTGCACCTACGTCACAGTCCGCGTCGCGCATTCCTCTGGCAGAGGTGAAATATCGCTTTGCGTGAGTTATGTGGCGCGCAAAACGACGCCGCTTGCGCCCAAAAATCACGTAAAATAACGTGCCTTGACTAGTGGCCACTTGGTTTCTTGTTGTCCTCGCCTTTGCAATGAGATATCGCATCGGCTAGACGAGTTTAATCCACGCAGGGCTTCTGTAGACGTCCTGCTAGGCTTCATTACAGATATCTGCACGGACTGCAGTTTGCTTCGATTAGTAACCGGTATGTGTGCCTAGCATGCATAGCTACCGGTAGTGTTGTCGATACTTGGGAATGTTCACGCTCGATATAGCCATCGTGTTTACAGTACACTTTTCGACCTGTTAGTTAGAAGTATTGCTGTTCTGTATGAGCTACAGCTAAACCGCGCAGTCTTCTGCTGACTACGTAGAGAGATGGATGAATGGAGACTGTTTTCTGTCAGCGTGATGTAGGGGGGGGGGGGGGGGGAATGCAATCCGTTGACTGCCTCGTGCACTAGAGTCAACGAATTTTCAAGTCGAAAACAGTGACAAACCAAAGCATATTTATATTGAACCTCCTTCTACTGAAAATACAATAATAAACAAGCGCTGCTGTTGTTTTAAGTTAGTTTGGTTCTTCCCTCAACTCCAGTGTTTAAGACGTATACAATATAAAAACGACATTCGTCAAGTGGCGTGACGCAATAAGAGACGAGATGGGACTGCAGGGTTCATTTATACACCGAGTTAATGAAGCGGGCTCGTCTGACAGGCGCAAATCTGACTTATCTGACAGGTCGACAGGGCGCCTGTCACGTGTTTATGAGCTGGGTAATTAACCACGGTGGAGCCTTGTCTCTGTTGTTTATGGCGCTTGTAGCTCTGTGGGTTGGGTGGGTTTTATTAGTGTTGTCTCCTCTAATGTAAGAAAGTACTGTTTGCTGCTGTTACATCGTGGGCCAGCTGCTTTACTGTAATGGTTCTGTATTGAGTTAATGATGAAACATGTGAATAAAGGAAGGAGTTACTTTAGGTACCTCTGTACACTGTAAGATATGTGTAGATGTGAGATCGACCATGTTTTGCTTCGTTTGATTCGTTCAAGCAATATACAATATGTGGTGTTGCATCTTGCTTTATAGTATACACGTCATTTCGCTAAGGTTCTCAAGCGTCACCACTCAATGCAGAGGGATCAAGGTGGCCCTAACAGATTGATGTGACGTAGCGACACTTTTTACTGTCACAGCTAATGAATGACAAGTGAGACTTGTGTGACTCGTGAATATCAATACAGAGCCTATTACACTAATCACTTCATATACCTTCTTACCGAACCGTAATTATATGAGTGAGTAGAGTTTTCTTTGAGATAGATACAGTTTTTTAAACAATAAATAGCGTATCTTAAAATTCACGTAGCATTATCCTGCTACTAAGTATGTAGGCTGCACATATTGTTGCAGGGACAACGTGTCATGTTTGCATATTCCACTTTATGACTCGTTCATATTATGTGGTCGACTGTGTAAGCTATCACTTGCGAGCTGTGTTTAGTTTACAGACACGTTGTAGAGTGTATTCATATAATGCCATGCTGGGTGTCGAAAACAGCATGTTTACTTTCGATTGGCAGTTTATTGATTGAATTGTAATGTTTCGGGTGTTGTTTGGTTGAACTGTTCCCAAACATTGGTCGGTATTGCTACTGAAAACTAAAAACAACATAAATATACTCTCATGTGTGTGGTTTACAATGGCGCACATCATCATTGCGTCAACTTTATACAGATAATGGACGTATTAAAACTCTCATATCTCCTGGTGAACACGTTCGTTTTCCATTGGCAGCTGAAATGTGGTGGCGTTGTGACGTCACGCAAATACTCCCTATTGTGATATCGCTAATCAAAGTTGCAGCGTCGCTGTACTCTCATGAGATTCATGTCCTGCGTTATGTTGTCTGATGCATCGGTCTGCGATTTTCGTGTATACGTTTATTTTTAGTTGAAAACGAGCAATTTCTCAATTAAAATTAAACCGCATTTTCTCCCTGTCTGTCTCTGTGTCTGTCTGTTGACTAAGTCTGAAATAACTAATCTATTTCTAACATGTTTCGTGTGCATGTTGGTCACAGCGATTCAGAAAATGTGATAAGAAAAATCCACAATAAACTATGCAACTCTTCAAGTCAAAACTTAAAGTAGCCGTTGCAAATTCACACAAGCATTGTAAAATAGTTGTCAACCCCATACTTTAAAAAATACAGACTTTTGTATAAATTCCAGTCACCTCAAATCACTTTCTTACAAATATCAATGTAAAATGTGCAATTACAAAGCATTGGATTTATTAAAAGTAAATGTATTTAAAAACAAACATTGTTCTATTCTGTCCCTATGCCGTTACCACATTCGAATCAACAACCACTGAAGCGTATTATGCAGTTGAGACAAACGAAGTAGCTGAGGAAAACGCGCCTTCCCTTTAATTCCGCCAAGCTCCATTGTGAACCGGCCATGCGTTATGCGCTAAGATTATCCCCTTTGAGCCCATTAACTAACTAGGGCTAATTGTCCGACCGAAACAATATCCCAGCCGTTGTCGGAAACGCGTCTGCATCGTTCTAGGTTCAAGAGACGTTTCTTCATCATCACATAATATGCATCGTCTCTGGTAGCATTATTGCCAAAATATGATACACATAGGCTTCCTGCAAGCTTGCTTTACAACAATGAAACAAATGAAATGAATCGATGGACAAACAAGCTGTCAAACAATAAATTATACAGATTTTGAAAACAAATCTTTAAAACAAACAAGAAACATACAAAACTTTCACAACTTGGTTGCCCATCATTAAACGTTTTAACTGGTGAGCGGTTACTATCGCCATACCTCGTTTTCTTCATAATGTTGCAATTTTATTATATTGACAGCTCGTTGTTTGTCCATCAGTTCGATTCATTTGTTACATTGTTGTAGTTCGGCTGTGACGTCAGTTGCAAGTTCCCTATAGCCCAAATTTCGTCTGATATATTGTATTAGCATTGCGTGCTAGATCGGGTCGCATCAACCGACCCCGCTTACAAATGTCTGCCCCATGCATTGCTAATTATTTAATTTCCGACCAGATAACCTCGTTTATACGTGATTGGTTGTAGCCCTCGCGTCGCCCCTGTGCGCTAAGCTAAGCCCTTCCCTAAATTGAGTTACACACTCGTTCGTTGTGTTCCGTCATTTTACAACGCTTATATTAACTTGCCTTGTTTGTCTGGACGAAATCTTTGAATCGATATTCCACCTACTTCTAGATGTTCGATCAAGCTGAAATTTTTTACACAGACGTATTCCTGATGACAATACATGAATCAACTGTCATATTTACTAAATTGTCAATTAGTTCATCATAATTAATTAATTAATGTTTTACATGGAAATCGATGAATCTTTGAATCGATATTTCACCTACTTTTAAATGTCCGATCAAGCTGACATTTTGTACACAGACGTATTTTTAATGACAATACATGAATCAACTGTCATATTTACTAAATTGTCAATAAATTCATCATAATTAATTAATTCATGTTTTATATGGAAATCGATGTTTAACCCACTTTCCAACGTTAAATCGAATTGAAAGTTTTCACACAGACGTATTCCTAATGACAATACACGAATCAATTGTCATATTTACTAAATCGTCAATTAATTCATCATAATTAATTAATTAATGTTTTATATGAAAATCGATGTACAGCCCACTTCCCAACGTCAAATCGAGTTAAACGTTTTCACACAGACGTGTTCTTAATGACAATACACGAATCAATTGTCATATTAACTAAATAAACAATAAATTCATCAAAATTAATTAATTAATGCTTTATATGAAAACCGATGTTTCACCCACTTCCCAACGTCGAATCGAGTTGAAAGTTTTCACACAGACGTATTCTTAATGACAATACATGAATCAATTGTCATATTTACTAAATATTCAATGAAGCCATCATAATTAATTAATTGATGTTTTATATGGGAATCGATATTTCACCCACTTCCGAACGTCAAATTGAGCTCAAAGTTTTCACACAGACGTATTCTTAATGACAATACAAGAATCAATTGTCATATTTACTAAATCGTCAATTAATTCATCATAATTAATTAATGTTTTATATGAAAATCGATGTACAGCCCACTTCCCAACGTCAAATCGAAATGAAAGTTTTTACACAGACGTATTTTTAATGACTTTACACGAATCACTTGTCATATTAACTAAATAATCAATTAATTCATCATAATTAATTAATTGATGTTTTATATGGGAATCGATGTTTAACCCACTTTCCAACGTCAAATCGAGTTGAAAGTTTTTACACAGACGTATTTTTAATGACTTTACACGAATCACTTGTCATATTAACTAAATAATCAATTAATTCATCATAATTAATTAATTGATGTTTTATATGGGAATCGATGTTTAACCCACTTTCCAACGTCAAATCGAGTTGAAAGTTTTCACACAGACGTGTTCTTAATGACAATACACGAATCAATTGTCATGTTAACTAAATAATCAATTAATTCATCATAATTAGTTAATTGATGTTTTATATGGGAATCGATATTTCACCCACTTCCGAACGTCAAATTGAGCTCAAAGTTTTCACACAGACGTATTCTTAATAACAATACACGAATCAATTGTCATATTTATTAAATAATTAATTAAACCATCATAATTAATTAATCGATATTTCACCCACTTCCCAACGTCCGATCGAGCTGAAATTTTCACACAGTCGTATTTTCTAAATGACAATATATGAATCAATGATCAGATTCACTTATTAATTAATCCACCATGATTAAATTATTAAACAATTAGCTTCATATGGGAAATTAGTCGAAAGCATCGGATATGTTTCTATGCAGCAAGAATGTCAACACGCTCCACTTGTAAGTATGGTACAACCCCGTGCGGTGAGTCATTCACCATGTACGCATAGGTGCGTTCCCTTCGCGTGGTTCGACCTCACAGTTGATCGTTGGTGTTAGTTGGTGGTAGTTGGTGCTAGCGCAACTGCTGTTTTCTATCACGGTAGGAATTGATTGTTTTAATATAATATAATATAATATAATATAATATAATATAATATAATATAATATAATATAATATAATATAATATAATATAATATAATATAATATAATATAATATAATATAATATAATATAATATATTATAATATAATTCTCCCATAGCCACATAACCCCACTTTTCATAAGCATTATTGGCCGATCGCTGGATCGTGCATGAACGGAACTGTCCGAAATTCAAGTTTGCAATGCGAGCACGCTAGTTTGCGAGTGAAGTTAACAAGTACAAGTACACAAGTATGCAGTCTTCTAAATTCGGACACGTCCAGTGAGCATATATTCGATTGCAAGATTCTTTAAGACTAAAAAGTATGAAATAATATACCATGAAAAAATACTTTTTTTAAAAAACAACGCTTATATTTAAATGCACTAAAAAGTAAAAAATAAATTTTCGACCAACAAATTTTTGCCTAACTCGGAAAATAAAAGCGTTGGGCGCTTTCGGTATTGACATAGATAGCAATATTCTGCTGTTTATGCAGGGAAAGCGCCCAACGCTTTTATTTTCCGAGTTAGGCAAAAATTTGCTGGGCGAAAATTTATTTTTTACTTTTTAGTGCATTTTAATATAAGCGTTGTTTTTTAAAAAAAGTATTTTTTTCATGTAATATTTTTATCTGTAACTCGTGTTTTTCCGTGGTGTTGTGTTTATATACTTGTGTAGTTGCGACTTCGTGGCGAAGATTATCGGAGATGATCGCGAAATGTTAAATAAGCGTATTCTTCGAATAGAAGGGCGCGAGTTCTTGTGAATATCAATTATTCAAACCAATCAAATGCGGTCGTGATTTGTTTGCGCATAGATTTAGGGGCTCAATATTCCCTGGAATTATTCATAGGACGCTGATCCTGGTGTATCAAGCAGAGCTTCTGTTGCCAGGTTTATTGTTCTATTCTCTGTGTTATATGATTGATAAATATTCATTCATTGACATTTTGTATTGGTTTTATTTTGCTTTCGGTGACAATCTAGGTGTAGCATTGTCTTGTTGGGCGAGCTGTAACATCCGCATTGTCCGGATCATAGACACAAATCTCTATGTTGCTCATATAGGTTTCGTAATCAGGCAATTTAATCGCCTCGTACGACAAGCAAAGCTATCCTTAAGATATTCTACCCCACATCCGAACGGGGATAATTTCATTGTAGAGTGAGTATTGTAGATAACCGACTGTAACGAGCGAGGGCAATATGACCTCGCCAACCCGCACCTCTTGTACAACTATTAGTAGAGCGTTTCGATGGTATAGAAAACATGGATCTCAGTCTGACTAGTCCTATGTTAAAAGTAAGTCAAGTTCATCATTATCGCAATGTTGTGCGAGAATTGTGATGCATTTCAACCCCCATACGTCCAGGCTGTGTTGGAAGCCAACCCCTGGATTAAGGTGGACCGAATAGTCCTGGTATTGTAACGACAACTGGCGTCAGCGCTCATGCATTATAACCTCGGCCGCCCCCCCCCCCCCCCCCCCCACCCCCCTCCCACGCTATAAACAAAATTAATGAATATTTTCGACGTCTCGTTCCGTCGACCACTAAAACGTGCGTCACTATTTCTTTAGTGAACCTCCCTCGTCGTAAACAACGTTATGGGTGCAAGCGTTAAGTGCACACGTAATGTCCGCAGCATTGAGCGTGTAACGAGCCACTATTCACCCTTTAACAACTTCGGTCGTCGAGATTTGCCTGGCTGCATTAGAGGAGACGTTAAACCCCATGCGTGAAGGGGTTGCTGTGGACCATCCAATACTGCGGGAGCGGAATATGTGTATTGTGTATTTTCACTCTCCATCCTCCAACCTTTTTAAATTTTCTGAACACCCGTCTCATAGCAATTTGTTTTCTATGAAGATTTATATAACCATTACGCACCATGAAACCTGATGGGTAAATAATTGACAGGACTTATAACTCGACTTGTTATCACAATTTTGACAACGATTTTATTTTAACATTTTATCTAGCGTTCTTACAGCAGTAAGTTATACAAATCGGAGTATCGTTATGTACGTCATTTGCTCACATTCTTACATTAATTAAATCTTGAAAGTATACGCCTGTCAGTAATTAAAATGTATTTTGCTCTGTCATACTTTGGTCTCCAGGAATGGTAGACTAAATTGATACAAACTTAAAATGAAATTACCGACGCTGGCGAGCTCCCTTGAAAAGTGCTAATGAGCCATAATTTGTCTCCATTTAAAATACCAATTCCCTCTGTTGTTAATCACTAGCCAGTCTTTGTACACAAGCGTTCTGAATGTAAACCCTCTAAATTATGTAATTTGGTTTAATTGTTTTGTCATGTTTGGTGACAATAGAAAAACATTAATCATCACGACTTCATGTATGTTAATTCTGCTCGGGGCATCGAGTGAAAGTATCTGTGTCTGTAGCCACCGCGTTATAGTGTGGGCACAGAGGGGTTGAAAAGTGGAAGTGCTCTGCGTATTAAACTTACTTCAAGTATCTTCCTTCCAGTTAAGATAGTTTGGAAAATGTGGAGTAAAATTGAAGGACTCTATGTCAATTCGTTTAATTCTCAATGGAAGTCTCAGTAAAGTTTCAGTGAGCTGTAACCGTGTTTTACTCTCGAATCTAAGTGGAAGAGCTACTAAGTATGTGGGAAATTGTGTCAAGTACTAAGTCCACGAAAGTGCTTCAAGCTTTACTACGCTACTTCATTTTAAACGTTCCTACTAAATAATGTATATCACATTTGGTTAAACTTCTGAACGGTTTGCATCGAAGTGTACCGGATATAAGCCGTGTGCGGTTGAATGTGATGCCGCGGCAGCGCGATACAAACGGTGCTGCCAAGGGTCGCGGCGGTAGCGTGTTGAGTCTGCTGCAGTCCGTGTGTACCAACCCCGCGGCTGTTATGCCCGGCTACGACAACAGCTCGGGCAACCTTATGGAGACGGTCATCAAACAGTTGGTACAACTGTCGTCGGCCAACTCCAAGGGGAGTCCCCGTAGGAACGGCGTCAAGGCCTGCTCGTGCATCGTCCACCTCATCCTGCTGCAGGTAACGTCGACAAGGGCTGCGTGACACACCCTCCCCCGCACATGCTGCATCACATAAACACAGATACACTTAGATATTATATGATGATCTAGATAAGTGTGTATATACATTATAACGTGTATTTGCATGACATCCAAAAGGTATTGACTATCAGTCACTCTCTAAGGGATACATCATCAGTATAGGCCTACAACACACATTTCCGAGAAAAATGTGTTTTCTTCTATTCCCTCGTACAGTAGCGAGCGAAGTTGCTAGAGTTCGTTCTGGTTGAAAATGCGTGATATTTGAGGAATGTGCTGGTGTTTCTTGTGTAACGGAATGTCAATAACATAGTAATATGTCACGGCACCTCTGCGTTCTCTCCTACGCGTTGATACTTCAGACATAGGGGCTAAACCAACTTCCCCTTCTGCATCCAAAGACACATGTTGTGTGGCTCTATAACCCAGATGTGAGGCGTAATTGTGACCACCACATTATCTCATTACACTACCGCGTGCCTCGTAGGGGAGTCTGGCGAACGAAGTAGTACTATTCTACGTGAAATTTTACCAAAATGGTTTGGATTTGTAGTTGGTGAGACGTCAGTATTACAATAATCTTCTCATTGACTCTGAAAACAGACAAATCTAATAATCAGTCAATTCTAGCAACAGATTTATATGCTAGTAAGTACCTTCATACGGATTTCAGGACCGAGATTTGTTTTGAAAGAGTTGCGACTCCAAAATACCACGAGTTATGCTATTGAATATTGCCGTTTTCCGTTTCCGGTAGTGTTGTCTCACACTGATCGTATGAGTGTATTTACGGGCGAGCAGGATCGGAACGCGATGGATCTCTTGAGGAACATCATTTTGAACCGTAGTTTGTCGCCGTGGACAGCTCGAGCTCACGTCCACATTAAATCTCATGATCCCGGGTGGGGTTGCCCACGAGACTCAGTTTTACGAGCAGGCGGTCGATTAGCACATTCAACCTCTCTCTCTCTCTTTGCTTGCGGTCCGAGTTCGGTGCCCGGCCGGTGTATTATTCAAGGAGGTCTGCGTTGAGCGGCGCCCGTAAAAACCAAATCGTTTTTGATCTTTATTTTACGGGGTAGTAAAGTGAATGTTAGCAGTTCCGAGCGGGACCACTAGCGGCGCTGCTGTTGCTGCGGGAGGGTCGTGAATTGAAAGTGGTTGTTTGTGGTGCTATTGGTCCGATGTAGTTTACGTCACCCGGTCAAGATACTCGGGGAGGCGGTGGCGGGGGTGTTTACTGTGCGTGGCCCCGTATGTCTAGGGCCAGATGCACTAGGACTTGTTTATGGTTTGGTTGCTATGGAGTTTGTTTTTCTTATGGTAAAAACCATGTAGTCAAATACCTTAGTATACAACCTATGTAGTAAAACAAGTCCATAGTAACCATAAACAGACCCTTTATCTAAAGGTGCATTCACAATCTTTACTAGTACTATGGTTTAATGATTAAGACTAAGACAAACCTTAGTCACAGCCAATCAGAGCGCAGTATTCTCCCTTCCAGCCAATGAAAGAAGCCTGTGTCTTAGTCTTAATCATTAAACCTTAGTACTAGTAAAGATTGTGAATGCACCTTAACTCAACTGTGTATCTGGCCCAAATGTACGTTTCTCGTTATCATCTATTGAGTGGTTTGAGGGCACCTCTCAATTATTTTCTCTTTTCTCATAGTCTTTTCATTTATACGCTATTAAGTCTACATGCCCATTACAATTACAATGCATATTTTTGATTATCTATTGCACATATTCCAAGCTAGGTTTCCCCGTCCACTCGCCCTTAAATTATGTTTTTTATTATTCCTTCATGAATAGTGAAATAATAGTTGTCGTCTGTGTGAAAGACATGTGAAGTTTCTACCATATACTTCCATTAACCCAGTTATTTATTTTGTAAGTTTATGTTTCAACAACGATGCCAGTGCTTGGGGAAGGGAGTTGCGTAGCGTTCAAACCTAGAGCAGGAGATAACCGGCCGTTTCCCATCGCTGGTCCACTTTGATAGCTATATTTGTCCATCTCTCTTTTCTATGGGTGAATCGACTCGTTATGAGGGATTGCCCATTGGTTTAAATACTGGCACGCTTTGGCTAATCCAGACGAAATGCGCGTAACACGTTAATTTATTACGTGTCATATTGTTCTGCGTTGAGGTTCATGGGATTTCAGTGGGATTCGAACGCAGACCCTTTTTCGTTATGGTTTGACTTGCGTCCCAGCCAAGTGAAGGAATTTAAAAAATTGTATTTATGTATTTATTTACTTATCCTCAGTTGTGTTTTTACACGGTGGCAGATTTTACTGCTACATTTATACAATTGCTTATAATCCTTCAATTAGTGTAACGTTAACATTCTGCAAAACGGGCGTCGTTATTAAACTGATATACGACCCTTATTCCGTCAAGTCCAAACAACTTGAAAACAAGAGGCCACTCCTCTTCTAGTCCATGGGGTGTTGCATATTTGGTGCCATATTAGTCGCAACCTTGGACAAACATTTACCTGTCGATGACGTGTTTGTCGTTTATTAATCTCGTCATCAACGCGTCCGTTAAACAGCGCGTTATGTTTTAACCGTGTTCTTTGCATCGCGACTGATGCCGTGTCGTCGACACAAATGTACTTTTAATGTGATGATCTTTTTATTTGCTCCGCCGCGTGCAGTGGGACATTACATAGTTATTGCGGCACAGAAAGATAAAATCTGCTAAAAGTTGTTCCGTGTTATGCTTACCATAAATTAATAAAAAACCACTCTCCCACTTTGTGGTATAAATGCTATAAATATTTACCTCACATGTTTGATATTATGGAAATGGTAAAAGGTTATGAGTAATTGCTTCACTAGTTGGCTATATATTGTGTTATAAGTCAGTTACTGGGCGTCACGTCTACCTTACACACTCAACAAATCATTTTATGCTGTGCTAAGAAGCCACTCATCATTCTGTCACCTAATTCTTATTGTTTCAAGTTAAGTACAAGATTTAGTGTGTACGCCTACGCGTGTACGATAAGCTTAAATACAGCATTTCACTAACCCGCCTTGAAATACCTCGCGACATAAAACAACATTTGCTTCCGAATCATTTTCAATAGTTACTCCGAGACTGGAATAAACGTTTGTAGACCTATATAACTATGTGTTTAGTTTTGTTTCAATATAATCTTGTGTCATTATAGGTGACCATCCCCTATTATAGGGCTCTAGCGCGAAGCTACCCTGAGTGTACCCCGGTGTAGGGAGTGCACGGTAGAGTGGCAAACCGTGCACGCGTCACTTGACGTATAGGGCTCTAGCGCGAAGCTACCCTGAGTGTACCCCGGTGTAGGGAGTGCACGGTAGAGTGGCAAACCGTGCACCCGTCACTTGACGTATAGGGCTCTAGCGCGAAGCTACCCTGAGTGTACCCCGGTGTAGGGAGTGCACGGTAGAGTGGCAAACCGTGCACGCGTCACTTGACGTATAGGGCTCTAGCGCGAAGCTACCCTGAGTGTACCCCGGTGTAGGGAGTGCACGGTAGAGTGGCAAACCGTGCACCCGTCACTTGACGTATAGGGCTCTAGCGCGAAGCTACCCTGAGTGTACCCCGGTGTAGGGAGTGCACGGTAGAGTGGCAAACCGTGCACGCGTCACTTGACGTATAGGGCTCTAGCGCGAAGCTACCCCGAGTGTACCCCGGGTGTAGGGAGTGCACGGTAGAGTGGCAAACCGTGCACCCGTCACTTGACGTATAGGGCTCTAGCGCGAAGCTACCCTGAGTGTACCCCGGGTGTAGGGAGTGCACGGTAGAGTGGCAAACCGTGCACGCGTCACTTGACGTATAGGGCTCTAGCGCGAAGCTACCCCGAGTGTACCCCGGGTGTAGGGAGTGCACGGTAGAGTGGCAAACCGTGCACCCGTCACTTGACGTATAGGGCTCTAGCGCGAAGCTACCCCGAGTGTACCCCGGGTGTAGGGAGTGCACAGTAGAGTGGCAAACCGTGCACGCGTCACTTGACGTATAGGGCTCTAGCGCGAAGCTACCCCGAGTGTACCCCGGGTGTAGGGAGTGCACGGTAGAGTGGCAAACCGTGCACGCGTCACTTGACGTATAGGGCTCTAGCGCGAAGCTACCCTGAGTGTACCCCGGGTGTAGGGAGTGCACGGTAGAGTGGCAAACCGTGCACGCGTCACTTGACGTTAAGTTGATGCTCACGGCGAGATAAGTAAGTTACGCGAAGAAACATCTTGAATTGTTTATCAAACGTATAAGTAGACTGCATTATACGGAGCAACCTCCCCTAGGTATGGGTTTAATTTTTAACGTCTTTGCCACTAGAAGTTCGTCATTTTTATGAGGAGAGGCGAAGCAGGAGGACAAAATACTGCTCCAAAGACATCCGTGGCTCTGCTACATTTCCATACGGTTTACGTCGCTCGCGTTGTCATGAATATTGCACTTCACTGTAAGCGCGTTTAAAATCTGGTAGCAATTATTTATGGTGTGGACCTGACAACTCCGCTGTAGTGGTTTTATCTTGTACGGCGTATCAATCAGGCTATGATAAGGAGTACCCCAAACTCTTTTTCTTTTCCTTGTGAGTATAAATGATATGTTTTGATTTCGACAAGACTGTGTCGAAGCCATTTTATCTACTACTCTCTTCATATTAGCATCAATCGCTACACTTTATTGTTGAGTAGATTTTCCAATTATTATCTTGGAAAGTTTCCAGTTTGACAATTTACTTAAAAAATAATTCGAATTTGAAAATTGTAAATTAATCCGTGGTTGGCAAACTAGAAAGCAAAACAATATTTTCCAATAGTTGTGAATTGTTACGCGGTTTGTGCACATCGCAAAAAATGGGACTTTCGTTTGGAATGCGACAGCTTTGGGAGGCTTACTATTTTAATTGAGTTTCCAGATTCCATTAAAAATGTTCTCGTACAAAATATAATGGCATATAAATATTCATGACAACGAAAGTGTTCGTTATTTAAACCAATGCACACTTTTATTCAAAATCATCAACACAGACAAACTCCGATTACACACACACAAAACTTTTTAACAAATTACCAGCTGAACTAAAAAATATAGACTCATTAAACAGTTTTAAATACTCGGTAAAAAAAGTTCCTTATTTCAAAAGCATACTATTCCATGAACGAATATTTAGTGGATAACCTGTGATTATTTCAAATTTTATATTAAATCTATTTTGTTATTCTATTGTATACGTTTTACTGTATTATGAAGTTTTACTATATTTCATCTGTACTTCTAACTGTAAACTTCAAACTGTATTTCATGTATTGTTTGTATCATTATTGTCTGTACATCTGAAAAAATGTAGAATGTAGATTCTATGACAATAAACAATAAAAAAAATAAAAAAATATTAATGGTGTCGTCGGTCATGCATTATTGCTATTAAACATGTATACCAACCCTAACGTTATCGCGAAATAACGCTGGACCGGCACCTCCACCAAGGACCAAGATTGGCGTTACCGCAAGCTAAAGCGAAACAAATGGGTTGCACACGTGTATGAGTAAACCACGTGGATCGAATGATATGGTTACTCACTCCACCCGGGCAGGGGATGAGTCCTGCGTCACGTGACACCGGGAGACAGATTAATACCCTCTTATCTGGTGGGGTCGACCAACTCTGTGACATCTAGACACAGCAAGGAGCTGATAGAAGTGCCTGATACCGCCGACTACCGCGCTGCATACGCGTGACGTCACGGCGCTCATGTGATTTGATGTGACGCAGCAGCCGGTAAATAAAATAAAATAAAAAATAAATTCACATTTAGAGTCTACCCACTCAGTAACTAAACTGATTTGCAGTGGGGGACTTAAATTTAAAGTGACTAAACCAACCCTGTAGGCTTCGAACACCATCGATGAGTGAGCGATAACCAATGAAAGATCGAGATTTCAAATACGAAACATATGAATCAGTGATTGGACAGTGCGAACACCTGCGGACAAATGCTACAATCAACAAGCCCGATTCAGAACAACTTTGAATTTATTGAGTGAAGTTGCTAGGACGGAGTGCTTCGTTGCTACACAATATAATACCAGGGGTATGCACTAGGTGCACACTTGCCTGAGATGCTATGTGTACTGATTGTGCACAGTGCTGCGATTGGCGTGACCGAGGTTGTACCGGCTGCTACGTCACATCAAGTGATAACAGTGTGCACGCTGAGAGAGCGGACGTCAAACCTTTCATGCAAGAACTGTATGTGTGTTACCCATGAAGGTAATCTATCAACAAATGCTTTTAAAATACCATTCTGATAATATATGATACCGCACTGAACATTGTTTAATAAGTGCAGGTAAAATGGTAAAAAAAGGAAACAGTAAATATGTTTTAAAAATGTTCAACACACACATCCTGATATACACATGGTTTCCAAGACAGTTTTCACATTTGAATGTATCATTATCGCAATAGCTTCTCTTGTCTTACTTACAATACGGATAGAAAGTTTAAATTTCGATTTCCGTTTTATATATGCTACTTATTCTTGTGAAAATGGTTGAAAAAGTGTAACATAACACAGATACAATTCCACGTACATATTATTTCAAACCTTTGACAATTTGGAATTACAAGAGAACTCCATTTGTTTAAAGCTGGTCCCGCTCTCCTATATAACTCGTGAAAGCTGGGCATTCTAACTCACTCGCCTCAAATAGAATTGATTTCCACCGGTGTAACCGATATGGGGCAAATGTCGTAATTCTACCGAAGGTTGACGTGAGACGATCGCATGACGTCATAGCGACATGTTCCATTAGAACCTGTGCATATCCTGTCATCGCCGCGTCAGCAGTCAGCACGCTCACATGACGTCATAAACGCCCATTTTGTGTGTGTGTGTTGATATTCGACCTGTCAATAGATCGACAAATATGACAGTATTAATGCGTGTATCTCCCAATAACGTTTACGGAAAATGATTATGTGATCTATCTAAAACAAGAGGTGTCAAGTTTTCGAATCTAGTTTTTTAGATCCTACGAATCTACCATTCTGGCATTAATCACTTTTTTTAATATTGTACAGGCTCTCAAGATAATTACTTTTAAAAAAACGTTAATTTCTTGCTGTTTTTATGGTGAGACTACCCTTATTTAATTTCGCACTCGCCAGCAAGATCGTGCGGCGTGGCTTTCTTTAGTCACCTCGAACGACGAGTAGAGCTATACCCTCTCAGAGCTGTAATTACCTTATGGCTTAGATCATGTAACGACCCGTGCTAGTGCGTAAGACGTCATGTCACGTCATGTCATAGGTCGTTAGCGCGTACGCTGCTGGCTCGCACGACAAGCAGAGCTGTGTTTAGATAATGTAACGACCCGTGCTAGTGCGTAAGACGTCATGTCACGTCATGTCATAGGTCGTTAGCGCGTACGCTGCTGGCTCGCACGACAAGCAGAGCTGTGTTTAGATAATGTAACGACCCGTGCTAGTGCGTAAGACGTCATGTCACGTCATGTCATAGGTCGTTAGCGCGTACGCTGCTGGCTCGCACGACAAGCAGAGCTGTGTTTAGATAATGTAACGACGCGTGCTAGTGCGTTATGACGCTGCTGCCTCTGTCTCGACGAATAATACACGCGGCGGCGAGAAGAGTCGACAACCGCACCTGGATTATTTTTTGTCCGCCCCCCCCCCCCCCCCCGCCGCCCTCGGATATCATAATTACTCAGCTGGTGTTGCTCGCTGACGTTCATTTCATAATTCTGTCAGCGAGAGTGATGCTGCGGGATTAGCGGGGGCCTCGTTAGAAGTAGACTCAGTGTCTGCGTCGTTTAGACGCAACGGTCAGGACGTTGGCGCATATTTATTAGCGGGGGCCTCGTTAGAAGTAGACTCAGTGTCTGCGTCGTTTAGACGCAACGGTCAGGACGTTGGCGCATATTTATTAGCGGGGGCGTCGTTAAAAGTAGACTCAGTGTCTGCGTCGTTTAGACACAACAGTCAGGACGTTGGCGCATATTTATTAGCGGGGGCCTCGTTAGAAGTAGACTCAGTGTCTGCGTCGTTTAGACACAACAGTCAGGACGTTGGCGCATATTTATTAGCGGGGGCGTCGTTAGAAGTAGACTCAGTGTCTGCGTCGTTTAGACACAACAGTCAGGACGTTGGCGCATATTTATTAGCGGGGGCGTCGTTAGAAGTAGACTCAGTGTCTGCGTCGTTTAGACACAACAGTCAGGACGTTGGCGCATATTTATTAGCGGGGGCGTCGTTAGAAGTAGACTCAGTGTCTGCGTCGTTTAGACACAACGGTCAGGACGTTGGCGCATATTTATTAGCGGGGGCGTCGTTAGAAGTAGACTCAGTGTCTGCGTCGTTTAGACACAACGGTCAGGACGTTGGCGCATATTTATTAGCGGGGGCCTCGTTAGAAGTAGACTCAGTGTCTGCGTCGTTTAGACACAACGGTCAGGACGTTGGCGCATATTTATTAGCGGGGGCGTCGTTAGAAGTAGACTCAGTGTCTGCGTCGTTTAGACACAACGGTCAGGACGTTGGCGCATATTTATTAGCGGGGGCGTCGTTAAAAGTAGACTCAGTGTCTGCGTCGTTTATACACAACAGTCAGGACGTTGGCGCATATTTATTAGCGGGGGCGTCGTTAGAAGTAGACTCAGTGTCTGCGTCGTTTAGACACAACGGTCAGGACGTTGGCGCATATTTATTAGCGGGGGCGTCGTTAGAAGTAGACTCAGTGTCTGCGTCGTTTAGACACAACGGTCAGGACGTTGGCGCATATTTATTAGCGGGGGCGTCGTTAGAAGTAGACTCAGTGTCTGCGTCGTTTAGACACAACGGTCAGGACGTTGGCGCATATTTATTAGCGGGGGCGTCGTTAGAAGTAGACTCAGTGTCTGCGTCGTTTAGACACAACGGTCAGGACGTTGGCGCATATTTATTAGCGGGGGCCTCGTTAGAAGTAGACTCAGTGTCTGCGTCGTTTAGACACAACGGTCAGGACGTTGGCGCATATTTATTAGCGGGGGCGTCGTTAGAAGTAGACTCAGTGTCTGCGTCGTTTAGACACAACGGTCAGGACGTTGGCGCATATTTATTAGCGGGGGCGTCGTTAAAAGTAGACTTAGTGTCTGCGTCGTTTAGACACAACGGTCAGGACGTTGGCGCATATTTATATTTATTTGAAGACATCTGATGCTGAATGTATTAGTTGACTGGAAATTTCGTATATGACACGTTAGACGATTACACATTAGAAACTAGTTATTATTCGACCATACCGAACGAACTTACTGAGCTTTGCTGATGGACACAGCCTAATTAATTTTATTGTATTTTGTTAGCATTTGATATCTGAATGTTATTCATATCCAGCTTCGTTGTACTATGTCCATTGCTTGGGTATTGTCAATGTATAGGCTATTAAAATGTAGCCGTGGATTGTTCCATAGTAAACAAAAACCTTATCTGATCTAAAAAAAATTACGCGTTTTAACGAGAAATCTATGTTGAGATAGTAGTACTTGAAGGTAGATATTTAGTAGTTTTGGATCTAAAGTGATGTGACTATAATTCAGATATGTCCATCAGTCAGTTAGATGAATGCTTGGATTGAACTCATCGAGTCAGTGTTTGGCGTGATCGCCCCCCCCCCCCCCCCCCCCCCCCCCAGCTTGACACATTCATTCCCTCCAGTGTAGCGGAGGTTGTGTACAGGTGGCTCATATCGCATCTTCTCCGCCAGTTCGCTGAGTATTCGAACCCAGACATAAATCTACCGAGAACTCTACGCGTGCTCAACGCTCTACGCCCAGCACACACTTTCCTCCTTTGTTTTCTTTTAAATTCACATTGCCGTTAATTTGTTTTAGTTTTATGTGAAATATGTGGCCGGTCATAAAACATACTTTTACAGAAAAGGGGAAACGAGCAAAGTCCCAATTTTAACTGTCAGCTCTCGCACTGACATTTTTCATTTTATTTTTTTTTACTTTTTGTCTCTCTGTGGAAAACGCGAAATGTATTTAACGCGTGGGGCGGCCAAACGTAACGCGTGAAATCTTTTATTAAAACGTTGACAGTCACGAATACCGTCAACTAGTTGGGTTGGAATATATTAAACACGCCCCGTCCGTCGATCTGTTAAGTGTTGTGACAAGACGCCGCGTGTTGGTGGCATTTCCACCGCTGGAGGTCTTGTTACAACCTGAACGGATGCGTTTCACTTTGCTCGACTGTACTTAGCGGCGGAATTACGTTTGTCGTATCGTAGACATTAAATAAATAAATGAATAAAATAAATAAAAAGTAGATGATTTCAATTTACGGTTCATCTGAAAACTGCAAGATTTTAAGGCCGCATAGGTTTTTTTTTTTTTTTTTTTTTTTTAAAGGAATGTTTATTTATTTATTATTCTTTATCACCAAAATGAGCTTGCGCTCTTTACAATGGTAAGAACTTAACACTAAGAAATTGTAGTAGATGAATAAAACAAAAAAACAATGTAACCTACGAGTACGACTATAACATATTTGAGTTGAAGATGAGAATACAGTTTATACAATATATGACTTACAGCTAACTTAATTTAATGAGCACTTATTTGTATAGCACTTATTTTTATACGACTATAGCATATATGAGTTTACATCTATAGCAGCTAAATCAAGATCTAGCATGTACACATTTACTGACTGTATCGCATGCAGACGGGTTGCGTGCGATATGTCGAAACATAAAGCGCCATTATCCAACAGTGTTATAATATAGTGCATCGTGTCCTTGGCGAATCAGTATGATAGCTATGGACATTGTATCAATAAACAAGTAAATACACGCACAGCTGTAACTGCAGGGTTTGCACGCGCTGTAAATACCATGACATTGTAACGAAGCTTCCTTAGATATAGATATAGTTCTCCAAAACGTCTATAATTATTCGATACACTTGAACGCGGAACGGTGCGTTGGTTCCTTGTTAAAATCAAAAGGCTGTACCCCCATTGCAATAAACTGTGTGATGTAAACAGGACACGATCGCATAGCTTTATCAATGTCGTAGCTGGAGGCTAATGTTATGAAGTTGCTATTCAAGACAGTGGTCTCAAATGTAACGCTCCTAATGCAAGACCTTCTTGTGAATATTAAAGAGTGAGTAAGCAATGGATGTACGAACAACGAATCACTGTAGGATTTTTTAATGTTTGGTGCATTTGTGTAATTTAAGTCACACCCGTTGTATTTAGCACCTCTATACCCGAACCTCGTTGCCATAACCTTATGTAGAAGGGAGCGTATCCGTTACGCGATCACATATTTGTCTCTTGTGGAGATCTAAACTTGAGCCCTCATTCTGTAGGTGTCATGATGGCGCCCTTGCCGCTTGAGCTATACCATAGGGAGCCATGGAACAACCCTTACTGAGCGTGTTGTGATTGTTCACACACCCCTGATGGATCAAACTAGCACATAGCTTGAACTGAGTAAGATAGGCAAAATAAATAATACACTCCTGCATCCGGCTTCATTGTGGCAATATCACCCTATGTTGGAGTGGACCGGCAGATTGTTCAAGTGTAAGCGAGGCGGATCGAAGCTCGGCCATAACTCTGGCACCACAAAACGTCTCCGGGCGGACGTGATTGTAACCTGTTCTAACGGGCGTGTTTCCTGTTCTGCAGGAGTTTGCTGTGTTGACCAAGGAGCTAAACTCTGCCCGGGAACATCTGCTGGAGAGAGAGGAGGAGATCTCGGAGCTCAAGGCAGAGAGAAACAACACCAGGGTAGGTTGTCCACTACATTCTGTACTACATTCTGTACCCTTGTCACCGCATAGGGGGCTTTGTACTACATTTTGTACTAAACTAGTGACCCTCCAACCCTTGTCACCGTATAGGCGGCCTTCCACTACATTCTGTACTAAACTAGTGACCCCTCCACCCTTTGTAAAAGTCTATAAAAGTGTGACCCCCCCCCCCCTCCCCTTCTGTAATGATGTCACAAAAATGAACCCCTTCCCAATTACCAAAATACATTTATTTATGTACAACATGAATTAGCCCAATATTCGAACAGTTCATCAGCGTTTTCTGAAAGGTGTTACACAAATTTGTTCAATCTAACTAAAATAAAAGATCATAGTGTAAGTGTAAATGCCATAGGTATAATAACAGCCATAGGTATCACTGGGGAGTTGTCAAATAGCAGGGTGCCCTATGAATCGTTGAAACTTCCAGTCTAGCCGTTTTGGCCTAAAGACATCACTGCATGTTTTGATTCACAATAACCTAAACAAACCCATCTGTCACTGTAGGATGGACTGTTACCCGTTGGCATATTAGTTTTGCAACATTATTTTCTTAAAATCCTAAAGATGGGTGATAATTTAACGAATATTGCATGAAATAAAAAATAAATCCGTGAATTGCATACAGATTATGAGATCTGAATTCTAGTAGCTCTATCTGGTTTGGCCAATATTATTAGACTCAGTTTGCGTGGGACACCCACGAGTACATCTCTATAATATGTGGCACTCTATTACCTCATTTACAGGCAATAGTAATTTGCGCATTTACAATGTTCGTCCTAATCAAGAAGACGCTTTTAAGTTCATTGGTCTGTAGTTGAGAGGATCTCTCTTAGATTGAGATACGAAGTCACATTCAGGGCAGCTCTTATCTTCGGCAATGTATTCGTCTCAAGTTAATCACCGCCTAACGCGAGTAGAGTGCCGCTGTGACGTCAGAGGCTGTAAGCGCTCTGATTGGTCCGAGTGACAGGTGTAATTGGAAGCAGAGTGGTGGGGCCCACTTGGCGCGCAGCTTTCACAAGCTTTTCTTGTTTTCTATAGCGTTAAGTTTCGAAAATGTGGCGTTATAGTTACAATAAATATATGTGGCAAACATACATTTTGTGGTCAAAAGTGTGTCTCAATCAGCCATTTGCTGAAACTATTCGCGAAATAATGTGTACAATTTAATAAATGGGTTCCTTTTTTTATTCCGTTTAAAAGATGTACAATATTCAAGTTAACACACATGTGCTGAATGGCATTACCATTGATAATGATCTTAAGCCTTCATTCGATATGGTTTTGTCTTATATTCGTACTTGTAACGCCCCTCCCCCTACCCCCCCCCCCCCCCCCCCCACATGTAGCCATCGCAGAGCCCAGAGTTCTGTGTTGTGCAAGAGCTATACTGCAAATTGAATTTATGTCCGCAACTCCGGTAATCTAAATTTATGCCACTCGATTGCATAAACTCGCTGAATTAAATCAACGGTTGTCTGTGTGACTAGTCTATGTTTGTTAGTGCCAGTCTAATTATTAATTGATAATTATAGAGGGTTCATTATTATAGCTTTGCTTTTGAGGAAACGCGGTGTATTGTGTGTTATTATTATTCATGCACGTTGGATGCATTAGATTCGTGCTTCAATTCTCCCCGAGTATCGGTTTATGTAACCCAATAGGTTTGCCGTACATGACGAATGCCCTTGCGGTCGGTATAAGTACTACTGTTATATCCACTGTCTAATCATACAAAGTTTTTGTATTATTTGTGTGTTAAAATATTGAGATTTATCAACTCTGGGAATTTTGACACAATGCAATTTGTTGATTGCTAATAAGTTATAATTTAATAAATTGTGTTGTTCATTAAAAAAAAAAAAAAAAAAAATTGCAAGGACTGATCCGAGTAGGACGTGATGTAGCTAGAAGGGCCTCGCTTCACCGAGTGTTGCTCGTCACTTTGCTAAGCCGATTGCACTTCGGGGACTCCCGGACGCAGAAGAGTTACCGACCGCGAGAGCTTAGGTAGGTTCCCGCCGTGAAGACAATCGCGTTGCCTCCAACGCGCTTCCAAGGACGCACGGAATATTGTTCCATCACTCTAGTCAATAAGTGTCTTCGTATCTTGACTCTACCTTTACGTTTGGTGATGATTATAACAGAATATTATTATTTATTGATTCTTTAGGTCACAGATGACACAGCTTTTGCATTTGATGGAAACGGAATACTGTAGTTCATTTAAGTAAACCTTCGCAATCTCAGGGCACAATGAACCATCTCTTGACGTAGATAATGTTGTATGCGTCTACACACGCTCACAATTTATTATTGTACACCAGTGTAGGTGCAGTTGTCATTCATTGTGGTGTTACAGTACAGGAATGGCTCTCGTTCACTGTTTATGAAGTTGCAGGTAGATTTTGGGTTGTATTCATTTATTTATCATGCAGAGCTAATTTTTGTCACAATAAACAATGGTTTCAAAACCTCTCTGTTGACAGATTCTTTTTAAACCGGTTCATTATAACAAAAATAGTTTTGAGAATTGAGATCTAGTTTTGTTGCGACAGCTGAAGTCTATATTGTTCCTATTCTCTATTGTATCCTAGCATTGTATGCGCCCATTGTTACCAATGTAACAGTTGTTTGCATGTTATTTCCCATAGAAAACAAAATTCGTAGATAGCAACAATGGGTGCCCCTAGGTGTAGGGGCCGACTATGAATTCCAACCTTGGGGGGATGTGATTTAAAATGTTACACACGCGAACAGTATCCTGGCTGTAATGCACAAATCACTGCTGGTGAGGCGAGTTATTTCAACAAATGCAGAGCTCTTGATTTATTTGTGAATTAAACCAAAACTCGTACAAATTAAGTTTGTTTTGTTAGTGCAATTGCGAACACACAACGAACTATTTTGAACACCCCCTGTTATTTGATTTATTTTTTGTGTTTCACTTTTGAATGGTCGTACGCCGAGTCCTGTGTGAACTACTCTTAATGGATGTGTTGTTTTATGGTGACAGAATGATTTAACGCATCACTTCTGATTTACTGCACTCACTACTTTATTACGGTAGTTTTTCATTGACTTTTATTTCGCGGTTCGCGAATCATTGTGAAATATGTTTGAAGGTTTTGTTTTAAGATTGTTCCTGAAGGACGACTGTCGTCGACTCTCCTCGTTTGTATTGATGCTGGTGTTACAAAGTTGTTTGAAACGTTTGATTTGAGAGTATTTTAAAAAATATTAAAAACAATTTTTAAGATGATAGTCGCTCAACAGATTATTTTGAAATTCAAATGCTCACTGATTTTTTGTCGTAGCTGTAAATTGGTTTAAATCAAGAACACGTTTAGTATCTATTCATTTGTTTTGGAAACAGTCAGGGAAAATTCGAACGTTTTAATGTGTTTAGAAGCTAGAGAAGGGGGGGGGGGGGGCTGTAAATTCTTATGTTTTGATTGGTACTCCTACTAATCAACACACGCAGCCTCCTAAAGTAAACAATTTCGAGCCTATACACAGTATGCACCATGTTCCGTACTTGCCATATTTACATTCTTCGTACACGATCGCAGTTATCCGAAAAGCGGTTGGGGGAATTTTTAAACTCATTAACTAGACACCTCTCCTCGAAATGATTACTCTGATTAAAAGTCAATCTAATGTGATATTGGATGTTAATTAATGCAAGGTTATCGCGCATGACGTGTCGTGGTAATGACGGAAGTGTCGCGGGGGGGGGCTATATATCACGTGACGCGTCGAGGGTGATGGGTGAGACAGCCCAATAGGTATCTCCTCTCAACCTGCCCGTCCCGTACACACACACACCAGCAGTAAAACTTTTCTTCTTTTGTGTGGGTTGTGGAATTTTCTATTTTCTCATACAAGTTCAAATCGCTTTCGCCCACCATCTCGCGGAAACTGATTCGATTTAGGAAATTGTTGTGTGACAGTGTCGGGTCTTGAACTTTTGCTACATGAATAAACCATTTCGTTTGTATTAACTGCTGCTGTGTTCACCGGTCTTTGCCCTGGGCGGGTGGATGAACAGACGCCCGATGAACAGACGCCGGGCTTTACTTCCATTCATTACTTGTCTCACGTTGACTCAGGTTACCTCAAATTGTGTAACTGTTTTCCATTACTCTCTCTTTGATTCGTAATTCATTATTTTTGATTTTAAGAAAGTTTTTCTCAAAAACTTGAAGAGTATCTTCATATATTGTGTATTCACTAATACATGATAGACACTTAGTCAACGCAGAGGTTAGTTGTAGCTTCCGTGCGGTTACAAGATGTTCGGGACTTGACGGGCACTAACTTCCGGTGTTTTCTTTGGCTGCTGGCAACGTCGGGCGCCGTTCTTCGGACCCTGGGTGGCCTGACATGTCTTGGCCTGGGCTGCTCCGCTTAATGAAAATCTAAAATAACTTCGACGACGAATCGGAAAACGATTCAGTCAACTGCCAACCGAATAATTGTACCACTAACTCTTGTGAATGGTTCGTCGAAACACCTCTTGCCTACTTGTTGCTAGCGACAGGTTTCTCTTATTTACTAACAGAGAAACTACTTTGAATTGTCTGGGGACTCGGATGATTTCCACGAAACGTCGAAGTTTATGTCAAGTCTACTTTTTCCTTTTGTCTGAGACGTTGTGAGCCGATTGATCGTTGCCCGTAGCTAACGTTTCAAAGAAGATACATGTCTGAAACTTTCAGTAGAAGTCTGTGCGTTATTAAGTTCTAATGTGAGACCTTACACTCTCAGTGCATGGAATCAAGTTACTAATCACTTTCTCTGCGTAAAATAACCCTATATGCTCATCAGCCATAGACAAATTCTTACATATTGTATTTATATGTGTGTGCAACCAACATCTGTAGATATGTTGTTTTTCAAGTATTGCGCCTGCAAGGGAATTGTATAGCAGAAGATCTACGTTCGAGGCCCAGTGGAAATGGATTTCTTAACGTTCGTCTTCCTATTATAATTATAAATATAAATAATAACATAGAATAGAATGTATTCACTGATATGCCAAATAAACCGATAGGCCTGTTGAAATTACAGGGATGTATAAAGTGTTGGTGCCAAGTGAGTGATAGCAGATCGCCCTGGCCCGTACTTAATGTTGTATGGGTTCGACTCCCTGGAGCGGGAAACACACATGTCATATGCATATCGTGTTACTACACCAGTGTCTGAATACATCCTAGCAATGGTAGTTACACCTCGGATGTGCTACATTCATTATAAATTGAGGATGTTGTGGGTGTTGGGGGGGGGGGAGGGGGGGTGGGGGAGGGGGAGGGGGGGTCAGATCCCCAAGGACAACGCAGGCGCTACAACGAGACGAACAGTGATGCAAATTACATCCCTTGAGCATTTCAAGTTGGGGTATTATAGCGTTCAAGGCTTAGTAACGCTCTACGCAGTTAGATGGCGCCAGAAATCAAGAGCGTAGAGTAGATATTATTGGTCGCCAGACTCGAACGACCGCAAACCAGTCGGTGGTCGCGGTGTTCAATAATTGAGTGCCTACTCGATGCTGTAATTGCAACTGAAAATGTGTTCAATTGCACAGCTGATGACAAAAATTGTGATGAACGTTTTAGCAGTAATTGACAAACTTACTTTAATGCGTGGCTATACACTTGCACACGGGAGATTATTCTATAGGCATGTTATTAATATAATTGAATATAATTAAATCTGTTTGCGGAAACAAGCGAACAAACACTTAATGTGTCCATATCTACTACTATGCTACTTCTGAAATCATAATCTTTATTGAAATGGTTGTATTGTATGTAAAGCATTGGATTCGTATACGGATCGTTTACAAAACAGTAGAAGTGTCACGTAGACTTGTCACACTTGTTTGTGATGCGCATAACACTCTCTTGCCGTATTTGTAACGTTCAGCTATCAGTTATCACCCTTCATCGTTAATCGTTTTCATTAGGTCCATAGTGTACACGTTATTAACTCCACATCACAATATCGTGAATGATATCTCCCTCAGCATATATTTCGAGAAATTCGGAATATCTTACAAACTTCAAATTGTTAATACCATCTTCATGTTTTGAAATTACTTTTATATTATTTGCCGAGCATCGACTGAAGAAAATAATAGATTTCCTGAACACTTGCTCCCTCTTATCAGTCCCGGCCACTTGTTGCGTACCAGGGCTTATTTCACGTATCCAATTCTTTCCAGCGTTTGGATCTGATGTATAGCCGACAACGAGGCGTATAAAGAGGTTGGTTGTGGGTTATGGAGATCACAGGACGTTCAACCACTCCTTCACCCCGACGACTCAAACCTGAACTTAACGTCGGTTATCATAGTCAACCCCGCCTCCACGTCGGCATCATGTCAAGGTTTGATTAATGCGTATTGCAACTTATTTCTGTGGAAAACTTCACGTGAACTTATCGTTCAGGTTTTCGCGTATGTCATTATCAAGTTGTCACCTTATCGTCTGCGATTAGACGGTGGTTTGAATGGCTGCTCGGCGGCAAATGTGGCTATACGACTTGACATGCGGCATCTGTGAACCGATCCATTTAGCGTCTGCATCCATCACAACGTCATTTATCATTCGTATTGGCTGTCTTAGAGACTGCAGCATGCACGAGGTGTTGGGACGTGAAGGAGAGATCGCAGCACTGAGGACTAAGAACAATCACAAAGACATTTTAAATAATAAACTATTTGAAATCTTATTGTGTGGGTTACTCGACAAAATAAGAAGTTACAGGCAAGGAAATCACTATATTATTATACAATAATACATATAAACAAATATTCACACAATCTCCTAGTAGAAAGGTCATTTAATCGTTCTATCTATATAACCCTGATCCTGACTGTGCACAATTATTGTTATTTATTGTGTTGTGGTTTTCGATTGTTATTGTACTTTCAGTGACTGGCTGAAAGGAAAGATTATCATTTCAATGTACGTTTTATGTATACATTCCTATTGTTCGTATTACATCTCTAAGTTTTCAATCACCCCGCAATAAAATGCTCTTGGAAGTTAACCCACATGAGCCTGCTAGATCAGTAGGTAATGGAGTGTTCGCTACATGTGTGTCCCGTTCCTTTCAGCTCCTGCTAGAACACCTGGATCAGTAGGTAATGGTGTGTCCCGTTGCTTTCAGCTCCTGCTAGAACACCTGGATCAGTAGGTAATGGTGTGTCCCGTTGCTTTCAGCTCCTGCTAGAACACCTGGATCAGTAGGTAATGGTGTGTCCCGTTGCTTTCAGCTCCTGCTAGAACACCTGGATCAGTAGGTAATGGTGTGTCCCGTTGCTTTCAGCTCCTGCTAGAACACCTGGAGTGTCTGGTGTCCCGACACGAGAGGTCCCTCAGGATGACAGTGGTTAAGAGACAGGCGGCCGCACAGTCAGGAGTCTCCAGCGAGGTGGAGGTGTTAAAGGCACTCAAGTCTCTCTTCGAGCATCACAAGGCGCTAGACGAGAAGGTAAGACGTGACATGCGCTTCTTGTGTAACAATCATGTCTTGCACTGCTGGAAAACAGTCAGTAAGGGTGGACAACGCTAGCTATCCTCATACTTACAAAATATTTAAGTCCAATCATACCAACTTAATGTCACGTGCCTGCCAGTGAACGTTGCAGTCTTTCTAATCGGAATCAGACTTGCAATTTCTTATTTCAATATTGTTCCATGGAAGACGCGGTGAGACGAACGTGGCCTTCGCTTAGCTTCATTATCAACGAGATATGTAGCTAGTTATAAGGGTAATATGATGTGTAGTAATCTAACAACCTTCAATCAGTGGCCTACGTACAGTGACACACACGTACACCCACACACACGTACACGTACACACGTACATGTCAACCCGGCACCTCCACCATATAAACAAAACTTGATCAGACCCATAAACACAAATAGTCGACAAAACGAACAGTTTCAGCAGAATGCTCCATTTGGTTGACAACTCATCAGGTGCGAGAGTGAGACAGACTACTTTCCCTCCCCATGCAGACAAATGTCGGTCGAACAGGTATCGGGTTACCGAGACCCAAGCACTCACCTGCTTGTGAGTGTCTGCTATAACACCCGTAATACTCTGAGCCTGCCCGGTGTCTCCACACTGATCAATAAGGCCGCTGGGACGAGGACATGTTGTGACGAGTTGTCGCAAGGACGCGGTGATCATCCCCCCTCCCCTAAGTTAGGCAATCCAGCCTACTTGGCATTCTGCCCAACACTCATTCATCAACGCTTGCGTCATTAGTTTATTTATTCAGAAAGGGTCGTAAATTCATCCGAATGACTTTAATTTCTATTTAAACGTGTGTAAAATGTCAAGCAAGCGTGCCTATATACAAAGCAATGGCGTCAAAACAAAGCGACAGTGGTAGAACGAAGCACTCTTGTACGGTGATGTTAAATCGTTATATGGGGTACAAAGCTGGTCGCACATTCTACCCCCGCTAATCACTGAATAGCACAGCCGACAGCCCAGCACAGAACACGCATGCAATAACAAGTATTCGTGAGGCAACTTACTCCACAACGAAGTGGTATTTCAATTGCATGAAGTCTAATGGGGCTCATACGGGTAACAACAATGGACGGCAAAACGTGCTTTGCAAGTAGAAAAAAGTCATCGGTCTTCATTATATTACAAAAGGCCACGTGCTTGGGGACTAGTCTATATATTTGCAAATTACTTGAGTTTTAGCTAAATAACTAAATAAGCTGGACATTATTTGGACATTATTTCGGTGCGTATAATGTGTTATAGCCGGCATAGTGAACATTTTTCCGAGAACGAGAATGTCAATGTGCTAATACAGGAAACCAGAAATGTATTTGTTATGATCACTGTATGTATATAAGCCATTGATCAGGCTATTTTGTGTGCGTGTCTTTAGGCTATGCCACCTGACAGTGTAAACACAACCGTCAGCGCTGTTGTGGTGGGCAGTCCAATGCTCTATCAGTGGACATAGTATTTCTCTCAGTGAGTTATTCCTGCTTTCAGTCCTGAAGGTTCCGGACTCGCTGAGTTTACATGGCTAAAACATAGACTCGAACCGAAAAAAGTGTGTGATTAATTGTGTGAATTGCCCCCATTGAAAGTCTCTGCTCTTGTAGCTTGGCTTGGCCACACAATACACGTTAGCCTATATCACTTAGTGTAGCATTCTACTGCGGGCGTGACGTAGTCTGGCACACAGCTTACAGGCGACGTTTCAATGGCCGATACCGCAATCCATCTGCATGGCTCATTAGCTGATTTATTTATATTACCGGCTTTTAACGCTAGTTAGCCGATAACGCATGTGCGGTTTTTACTCGGGTGTAAATGAAGGTTGCCTTCTCTCATGTTGGAGCCACTGGAGTGGCCACGATGAAACCTAACTGTGGACCCTAACCAGTTGGCAATTTGTATTCATTCATTTATTCATTCATTCATTCATTCATTCATTCATTCATTCATTCATTCATTCATTCATTCATTCATTCATTCATTTATTAATTAATTAATTAATTAATTAATTAATTTATTTATTTTCTTAATTCATTAATTAATTCGTTATCTAATTCATTCATTCATTTATGTATTCATTCATTAATTCATGTATTCATTTATTTAGCAATGTTAAGTAGAAGTACATCATTACACATTTTAAAGTAATTAGTTTATAGGATAAAACATAGCTTATGCCTAGGGTAGTTATATTGTACCCGGCGCCTCCACCAACGATTCACTTCAGCGTTATTTCGATGTATTCAACGGAATATCGATAGTTTCGCGTTTACCGTTCATCTCTACGTTCGAAACGTGCTGAAAATATTGTAATAAAATTTACTTTTGTCGGCTTAAATTGAATTAAAATTCGCAGTTGGAAAGGAAATGTAATAACATTTCCGTGTTCGCTTATTTCCATCGTTTTGGTAGAATTTCCATTTATTGGAAATCAATTTCAGAATGCCTTCATGCTTGACTCTCCTTGCTAGAGTATTCGCCTTGGCTGGGCCGTGTGTGGTATTTTCACAGATCGTTGAGCGGAACAATTCGAAACAGGCTGCTAATCCAGATACAGTGTGAGTTAGTGTTTCACACACCTGTACACACCGTATTCATAGTCATCACCTACCCCTAGGGGTGCCCGTTGTTGTGTTTTAAAAGACACAACTTTAAGAATCATCCTTAGCAACAACGGGTGCCTCTATGGGTGGGGGATGACTATGAACTCCAGCCATCATAAGTTAATCCCATGAGAGCATCATTGTAAAACACAATATTATGTGTGTTGACTGTGAAGGGTAAACTGCTCCGTGACTGCAATATGTCTGGCCAGTTTGAGAACATGCGCAGCATGTAGCTTGACCGAGGTCACCATTACATGGGGTTTAACATGCAGGGCAATGAGAGTATCATTGTAAAACACAATATTATGTGTGTTGACTGTGAAGGGTAAACTGCTCCGTGACTGCAATATGTCTGGCCAGTTTGAGAACATGCGTAGTATGTAGCTTGACCGAGGTCACCATTGCATGGGGTGTAATATGCAGAGCATTGAGAGCATGTCTTTGGGTCCAGGGAACTAAGTTAAAACAGCGACGTACGAATGTATACATTGGGCCGCAATTCGGACAATTCCTCCTGGAAAGACCGGGATCTCAGTTTCGTTCCCCTTCTTACGTAAGTCATATCAATACAGTGAAACAACTCCCCCTCCGCCGGGTCTGTTGTTATTATTGCGTTTTCAGGTCTTCATTTGAGCGTCTGAACTAATCCTTATTACGTTTGACTCCGCCGCTCGCGGCTCGGAGGAATTTATGCCTTTCTTACCGCAAACTTCCCAACTTCATCCTAGCGCCACTTGGAATCGAATTTTCCACAAATTAAACCGTTCTTAAACCCTCCCCGCAATGCCTCGAGATGAGGGGTGAGGGGGGATTATGAATGAGAAGCTATATAATACAAGCGGGTATATATCTATGAGATATCATTCTATCCGCCAAGCAACTTGTAGTTCAATATCAGCCACGACTGAAGACTGGCGCTCTGGCAACTCAAACACTCATCTTTTGAGGGGAGGCGCAACATTCTGCAACTTGTTAGTAATTCCCGTTTAATCTCCAGGGCAGGGTCCGCTTAAAGGAGGGACAAGTTGGCTGTCATTTGAGAGTCTTAAGACTGGCATGTGTTGATGCACTCATTCAATCGATAGGGGTTGATTGATTGATTGGCATCGAGGGCAATCGAGACGTTGTGTAAAGAGCGATGTGTGATTAAGTGTGAGTAGTGGTTCTACACTCGATGAACGACTAAAGACTATGCTTGTTAGTCGCAACCGAAGATGAGTCGAGAGTTCTGGCGTTCCGGTTAAAGCATCAGATGCCCTTCTAAGGATCGCCAAATTTGTAGAAGCTTTTGACGGAGACTATGTGAGTGTGAGAGAAAACATTACAGTTCTTCTTGCGTGCACCGGCTACTATTTCTGGGGTTTCTTTACCGTTAACTCTTTAGGGAAAAGAGTTATAATACCTGTTTCATACATCTCTTGTCTGGGCTATTGTGGTCAGAAAACTTTCAAAGCACAATTCGACCGAGTTGAAGGGGCTGGTTTGTCCTACGTCCGTGTGTTTATAGATCTCGTAGAGTGAGTATTGTATTGGCCGCATGCCGGGTGTCGGGGTGCCGTGCACGCAATGCCGACGATAATACGCACCTTGACGAACGGTCGTGCATCCATCTTCATGCGTCTCAATTTGTGTCGCCCGTGGGTGCGCGCGCACCTCCTGTTTTAACCGCCTCGAGATATGAGGCCGAGGTGCCCCGTGTTTACGAGCCTCCCCCGCGCGGGGGGTGTTCTTGTAATAGTCAGGCTCGCCCATAACATCGGGCGGCTCCTCGCCGAGCCAAGCCACGCGCCCGTACCTCGGGTTATGCGCTTGTTACAGAACTTTTTAATGGTTTACTTATATATTAAAAGAAGTAAAGTAGTAAAATCCTATGAGTAATGTTTTACTTATAGGACTTGTGGGTTTTGTGGCAATAGTCGAGTTTAAATGGGCGACTCAGATTCCGTAACTCTATACTTTATTGGATTTACTGTCACTAGCGGAGAGGATGACCTCCATCTAGATGTGAATGATTGACTAGGAGGGGAAGAGAGGGGGAGAAGGGGAAGGGGGGGATTGCACTTGATGACCGATGCACACAAAGAAAACAACCTTTCATTATTTTCGAATAAGGTTCAGTCTTCCACTAATCAATAATCATTGCCATCAAATCCTCCCTCAACATTCTTGCTGACCGCAATGTCTTGGGTTGCATATGGCTGAATTCAGCCGCCATATTCATTTAGGATTTACTCCAACAACTTTATACGTTTACCGTTGTGTTTCATCCCATTCGTCTCAGAGGCTTTGAACCATTTGAATTGAGTTTGAATGCTTGAACAAATAATGTTTTGTCAATTATAGACAAGCATTTCATGTTACTGATACAATAGCCAGTCAGCTATTAAACAATAATGCCTACAGTCCAACCAGTAATGCCGAAGTGTTGTATAATAAGTCCCATGAGTTGTAGCCCCGTATCAGACTACAATAACGTAGATGTGCTGCAAGATAGGCGAACCGAAATCAGATGTACATTCGTTAGCGCTGAATCACCGGCCGCTAGTTAGTTAGTTAGTTGGTAATTAGTAATTAGTGTTAATTATTCCCACGACATGCATTTGTCATTCCGTTCCCGTGTTCGTACAGTCGTGGCCTCGGGGAAAGATGTTTCGTTGTACATGACACATTAGTTGAAGCATTGCTTGGTCAGTGCTGTACGTGGATTTCAGGCCACAGTTAATTCGACTATATAATATGAACGTGCATTGAAAATGTATCACTGAATATATCAAAAATCTATGGACGTGAATGTGGAAATACTTATTTATACCATAGATAGTTGTAAAAGGACAGCTGGAAGAACATGGTTATTGGTTATACTTATTACTCTCTTCAAAATCTCCCCTTCTCAAGATTTCTTCCCATGAAACTGTCATGGCTGTCATGAAGCTGTCACAGACGAGACAGTCTTGCCAAGCTGGCAGTAGAAAACTATGGATATTACGTAATTATTATTACTGCACGATGTGAAATTGTACACATTTTAAAGCGAGATTATTTAGAACTACACACACGGATGTTATTTAAATGCACATCACCTTTATTTGCTCCCTTTGAGCCCGCGGACCGGCAAGACCGGCCGGCTGTAGCCCGTGGTTTATTGATGAACGCGGCAGTGCTCAGTGCTTATAGTGCTCAGTGCTCAGTGCTCAGTGCTCTCAGTGCTCTGACAGTCTCTCAGTGTTTACCCGATGAATAAGTGAATGTGCATTTACTTTATTAATGGCCCTCGAAGGAGTCTCACCCGTCACGTGGCTGTCAGATTAGTCTGCCATGAAGCGAGTACATCTTGCTGTCCAAGAACAGAGCTACTCTGCGTGTTATCACGAGTGAGGTGCCGAGCATTACACACCCTCCATATAGATACGTCACACAGTCCAAGGACATATGCACACAGAGGGAGTCTCGCTAACCTTCACACCTACAGCAAGCGACCCTAGGCTGACCCTCCATCACGTCTCGACTGCGCACATACACACGTACGACCCTTTACCTCCCGATGGACCCATTTCGTGACCTGAAAAGGTCGTGGATTTGTTTGGTGCATAGGTTGATGTAGGCCTACGTGTTCTGTTTAAAGATGAATGGGATAAATAGCGGCAAAGTTCTCATACCTGGACGTTCAATTTGTTCAGAATCGCTACCGGCATCAAATAAACGATACTGGAATGTAAATAACTCTGCATTTATTAACTCTGTGCACTGTTAAAGTAATAACATCATTCCTCATCTAATTTCCTCATGCGTTTGTATTTACGTGGTTTTCCTCAATAATTTGAATAAGAACTCGTAGTTCCCACCTCTAATACTTGTCATCCTAAGACTGTTGCATGTTCGAGTCGCCTGTTGCTGCGTAGCTTAGGCCATTACGTTCTTCCCTTAGATTGATTTTACTCTTTCACTTGGCTTCCCTCATCGTTTTGATTAGCGCCATTGCAAACACTATTAGACCCCAAGCCGAACATACTCTACATGTCAGTCAAACAAGCACTGTATAAAGACAAAACGTGACCACATTGACATATTGTATACATGTATACATGTATTGATTGTTTTGTTATAGAAAAGTACAAAGTCAAAAAAAATGTATTGTTAATGTTACATTTGAAGGTTTAATGTAAAATTGCTGTATAGCTGTATTTAAATCCTGAATAAATAAACAAATAAATAAATAATAGTTGACCCTGAACGGGTGTTTGAGAAAGGTCATCATATCATACTGTAAAGTCTCTATAGAAAGGGATTTCTTTATGATGTTCGGGGTTGTTACGCCCACTAACTGTGTTGGTGAAACTCTGAAATATGAGCGTTAACATTTGGCTTCGGTCGCCTCTACGCACAAAGCTCGGTGCGCGAATATAATCGAACTTGAAAAGTTCGCCATAGGAATAGTTTAAGCTATTTATCTTTTTTAGTATAATGCAGACTTTCTTCGTGTTGTTTTTTTCTTTGTGGACAAATCCCTTTCGTTTGAGTTGTTGCTCCAACTTGTGTGAATTATAGAACAATATAATTGGAGTTCTCGAACGCGCCGTCTGGCTGCTAATTCCCTCCTGTTCTCGATAATAATTAACTTAGATACGCACTGGGTATGGAAATTGGACTCCATTATACAAGAGTCGACGGGAAGTCAATTGAATTTCCAGCTCGCCAATTCTATGTACGATATTTTTGTGCTCGATGTCGGGGGGGGGGGGGGGGGGGGGGGGGTTATTGACGTAGAAGAAGTGTAATATTATAGTATGGCCAGGGAATCACACAGACGGGGTATAGGGACGCTAGCACTACTAATTTGGATACGCGACCCTTCAGCGACACAACTGTTTACACCGTCATCATTATCACTACTTTATCCATTTAGGGTGAAGTTAAATAATAGGATTGCACTTAGGTTGTCTGGGTTGTATTTATGTCTGCTGTTATATGGTTAACACACTATCCTATAAGTGGGGTAATTTCCATCAGGAGGCTCACTGATGTTTGCTCCTATCATATCTGTTCTATTGCTCTTACATCTTAGTGTCTGGGCGATTGTGTATTTGCCGTGTATTCCACTTCTAGTTTCCCATTTAAATCTCAGTTCTCATCGAACTAGAATCAGAACCCTCAATATTTCAATAGGTCCTAATTCAATTAATACCAAAATCGGAAACAATGAACCGGTAATAGATACTAGCATGTAAAATATTTCAAACACGAACCATTTATTTTCATTTGGTGCAAGTCTGAACGGCTGCAGGTGCAAAGAGGGAAAATAAAATATAACAACGTAATCCATAATCATACATAAATCATATTCTCAATCTCATAGCTGTTGGGATTGAGTTGCTCGTATTTTAATTAATTTACAAGAATACTGATCCGAGAGCAGATTAAACTTCCATCATTGTCAAGATTTGCGTAAAAGGAAAAAGAGTTCGAGCATAATTTTGTCATCTATCTATTGAAGATGTACGAGTTTAATTCTGTTTGCAAAAGAGATTTCGCGTCCATTTCAATGGAGTTTTTTTTTTGCGTACACGCCAACACATTAATTTTACTGCAGCTCAACTTCCCGAGTGGGGAGATAATCCGGACAAAGTGACGACGACTGGGGCTGGCTGAGCGACCATCCACGGGGCGCTATTCTGATGGCAGCCATTTTGATATTTTCCGAGCAATTTAGGCAAAGAAAATAACGTTAGATAAATATTAGATTATGGATTTAGGGCGTTTTAATATTAGAACTCATCGTGATAACGAAACCAGAGTGGAACGTTGCTGAATTACCAAAAACTTTGCATTATTTCGTTAGAAGTCATTTTGATATTTCCCCAGCAATTTAGGCAGATTGAGAACCCAACATTGTTTCGATATTCCGTCAACAATCTAAGCTAAAGAACTGGCAACATTGTCCTCCCTGACAATCGAAACAAGAGTGGAACATAACCCTTGACCTCGATCTCGGTGCATTTATCGAGAACAAATGTATCTGAGGAATTGATTTACGTCCTCGAAGCTTTGAATGTAGTTCGAGTGTCCTCGTTGTGGTGCGCTAGTGGCGCTGAACGTGCGTCGTGGTCGAGTGGCGTCGCGACGCTCGTGCCTGCGATGCGCGCTGATAGGCCCAAGAGCTCTTCATTGCTCTACCGGTATTCTCGCGGCGCGTTCGTTGTTCGTTGTATGCCGATATTGGTACCAATGCATGACATATTATTTATTTTTTCAGTATATATGGTGCTTCTTCTAAATTACAATTGACCTTATTGAGGGCTTCTTATTTTAATATCGCAAAATCAGTTAAAATGTGTAACAATCCAAACAATTCCTGCGGGGCAAAGGGTGGCTTTCGCCCCCCTTGTACCCCCGAATGGATAATGCTGTTTCATCTTTTTTTTGTTTCATCTTTCCTGGAGGATTTTCTCCAGGGCGGGGGGCCCTGGAGAAAATCCTGGCGACAGCCATGGAATAGACGTTCAATAGCTTTAACTTCATGACTTCATTGCGGACGCTATTGTACATATTATCCTGCAGTGTACTGTGTAGCTGTACATGATTATTATGCGGCGTATTGATGTACACAGCTTATTGCAGCTGTGTTAATGGTTTTGTTATAACGTGTGAGTCTGATTGATTTATGATCCCGTGTGATATTAGCTCGCGTCAAACACCGACAGTACTTTAAGCCGAGGCCGAACAAAGCGAGCAGACCATTGTATGAACAGGATTCACCCGTCACTCTAATCGAGTAAAATAATAGTATTGTGGTCTCTCGATACCTTGTTGGCTGCAACGTACGTACTTTTCAAAACCGATCACAACGTTTCAAAGTTGACATCTATAGTTGTCCCAGAAAGATAAACGGTATTGATTTATATCAGAAAGTAGGAGTAATAGTTCTAAAGTTAACAGTTTTGAAACGCATTCATTCTTCGAAGTGTTCTAAGAATATAGCCAAACTTTCGAAATCTGCTTTGTGCATGGCAGACATCGAAATGCCAATCTTCCCCGGTTCCGTCATCATGTGCGGGGGTAGCTCGGGATTGCTTCACGAGATCTTCAAATGTCAGTCGTTCCCCGGCCTATGAACGTGACTGTACTCAATGGCCGCTATCGTCTGTCTAAGATCAGCTGACTGGGCCCAGTGCAGTACAGTGCTGTGCATTACTGGCGTTCAATGGCAAGACATAGAAGCTGTTTGCTCGGTTCTGATAACGTTGTATATTGTGTATTATGTTCCCACACTAATTGATTTCCTAATATTAGACTTCGGTTTTCTATTAACTAAACAATGAATTTTAAAAACTGTTAAATATATTGTTATTTCTACGTTTGTAATTTCAATCTTTAATGATAAGTTATTTAATTAATTACAGAAATTAAAATCGTAACAAATGCAATACTTGAAAATGTTTAAAAGTTTGTTTATAACAGCTGATACAAAGCCAAACGCCAGGCTATCGTGTCCCATACATACGAGCAACAATATCGTTCCTTTCTTTGCGACAAGTTGTCTCTTGTACGCTACCCTGTCAAGGCGACGCCTTAGTCTGGGACGACGCCTAAAGCACCCATAGTGAGCGCTGAGTTCCATTAGGACACATCCTGGCTCCAGTTGCCACGAGCAGAGCGCTACAGCGCTAGGAAATGCATTCATTGTAGTGCCCGTAATGTAATGTAATAGTTGCACTCCATATACTCCGTCTGTCACTGCTCGGCATCGACCGCTGAGTTCGCTAATGCACCCGCGAGACGGATTAATGCACCGTGCGGTCGCGTGCGGAAACCAGTCAGACTTCACTTCGAGGACGTGTTTGAAAACTTGACCGATTTCGAGGTGATTTACTATAGGAAGAAAATGTCGTGGTGTATATACACAACACAATACAACGAACGTGGGTTCTACAAATGTACTGTTTTGTAATTGATGAATGCTTCTATCTCACAAGCGAGTTAGAAGAGCGATGCTGTATGTAATGAATATATAATGATGAGAGGATGAGACTAATGTTAATTTAACGCTATTTGCTCGAGATGATTTCGTTGTTGGTTTGCGGACCATCTTTATATGCACAGGCGAATGAATTTTCATTCGTTTGTTTCTGTATATTTTTCGCGAATATTCGTGGAGTTTGGCATATTGTTTTGTGGAAATCCCAATTTATTTTTATAAAGAAGTGTGTACACGTTGTACACGTTGTACGTACGCCCTGATTTCCCTGCGGATTGGCAGATTTCGCTGGCACAAAAACATACACTATTGTTCATTGATCCGCCATATTTGAAATTAGTGTTCCAAATAGATCCATAGAAATGAGCGGCGTTCAACGCGCTTCTCTAAGAACCATTGCGATCTGTCTGGGACGGTTACATGTTACACGATCATGGTATTTGACGCGGCAAAGACAAGATGTCTGCTGGAAGTCAAGTAATGGTGGTGTGATGCTCCATTTTATGTGTCAGCGTTAGAAATGAAATGAAATTAAAAGAGAAGAGAAGATAATGGAATAGAAGAGCAGGAGAAAGAGAGAGAAACGGCCGCTGGCTCCGCTTCGGAGAGGATCCTGTGTAACTAATGAACATCCTTAGAATGCTGTGACAGGGCAGGCGGGTCTCTCGTGCGACGGGACGGGACAATGCGCCTCTGTTTATTATGTCGCTGCTGCTGGTGGAATAAATGTATTCTGCCGGGGTGGAGCTCTCAGCGATAGAGCCTTGGGTTCGATACCGAGTTAGTTGGGCTTGGCCAGTTCAAAATATTAAACCACGACAATTAACGGAATTGTTTCAGTCTAGAGAACGATTCAAGATATTGAAAATGTGATTCGGTCACGAAATTTGGCAAATGAATTTCAAATCTTTCCAATAATGTGATTGTTGTGATTTTTATTTATTGGATTTATTTGAATTATTGAAATGACAATCGTAACAATAACTATATTTGACAGTTTTGAAATTCATTGTTTAGGTCAACAACCTTTCTCCAGCCATGAAGAAATGTGTTCAGAGTGTGCTCAAGTCCAGGGTGTGTTCTATGATTCTTTTACCAACATTCTTACAACATGCCACGTTAGCGAACAAAATTAATGGAGAAGTTTTGCTGCTAATGCCAAAACAGGAAATGTCACTGTGAGATGGGGAAAGTTGAACAATTCGCTGCGCCCAAAGTCACACAACTACTTTACCCTGTAGGGGTAGTTTAGTTTCCATAGTGATTACAATGAGTCGTATTGCACTTGTGAAACACAATTACACCAAGTTGTTCCATAGCAACTTTGTGGATGCTGCGTTGTAGACTTGTGACTGTGAGGCATTGTTCAACCAAATGTCAGTATTTCAGAAAGCTGTCCTTTGATTGGCTCACTCACTCATCTATGACGTCAGCATTCACAAGGTTGCTGTGGAACCACTGTACGATATACGATGTTACAACTCTCTACATCTATTTATTACACTGACTCCGATCAAGGTGTGCGCAATGGGTTAAACAATTCATAATATTCTGCTCATTCGCTTTAGAACTCAAATGTTCTCAGTATTTATCTCATATATCTCTTGTGAGTGAACCCTCGCACACGACCACTCTCTTGCCTCACTCAGTGTGAGTGAGCTGACCTGTCAGATCTCTCCAGTTTAGTCGCAGTTGGCTAATTGGCAGTTGAGTTATGTAGTAGGCTACCTTGGGCTCTTCCCACCTCCCCACATTGTCTCAATTAGCGTCGTCGCAAACAGTTAGCCATTAATCCCGATCTCAATCAATCAATAAGTTATGATAAGCGTACTTTGGTCTTCATTAATTATATCAAGTCTAATTTAGATGTTTCACATATTTTAAACGTGTGATAAGTGGGGAGGGGGGGGGGGGGGGATCAAGTGCATTTCTAATGTTCTTTACACTATAGAGAACAATTAACGAACAAATACTTAGATATGTTTCTAATTTTTTGGGGAGAACAGACTTCCTACCCACGCCCGGTGCAGCACTGCGCTAGTGGGTTACCAAATACCTTACTATGAGGCGCTACCCTCGAGAATAGAATATGAAACCACACGGCTGATGCTCGATCTAACCATGTTGTCTTGTTCTTGCTCGCAGGTTCGAGAACGACTTCGAGTGGCGCTGGAACGAGTAGCAACCCTAGAGGAGGATCTGCAATCAACCAAAGATGAAGTAAGTCAACCACTACTCGTTGTACTAACAGATCAATTATATGTTATTATATTGGTGCAGGAGGTAGCCTAGTGATTGACTGCAGTGTCGCGTTGCCTGTGATCGTTACACGTATTAATGCCACTATTTAAACGCTGTGCCGTTTAACAGCGTTTATACTCGATAATAGACAATTTTGTGCCAGTATAAAAATCATTCGTGGATGTAACTTGTAGGCAAATGGGATGTGAGGTATATTTACATTTTTATTTGTTTAGAAAACTGTCCGAGAAATTACATTTTTCGGTACATTTAAATATACTTTATTTGGGGCAATTAATGTCTAAAAGAAGAACCTATTTTTGGTTAAGGGAGGACTGGACTCCATCAGTAGGCATAGTTGGGGTTGACTATGGGTTCTTGTCATCAAGTGTTTCATCATAGAATATCCCTTGATATTGGAGCGTAATCCACTTATAAAAAAGCAGTATGAAAAAAACATATATCTCGAAATGCTCAAAGAGATGGTAATCCAAAGTAATATTTGGATGTAAATAAGATTCGGTTTCTGTACGTGTACTGGTAGCATTGGGTTTAAAATTTTAAACCCAATGCTGGTAGGAGGCAATACGTCGAGGCTCGGGATGGAATGAAACCGTCTGGCCAGCATGCGTGGTTCTCGCATACTCATAAATAAACCATGGCCTTGGTCTGTTACGTGTTGGTAGGGGAGGGAGCGAATACAGATCGGTGCTGCACGGCTGTAATGCACTTACATATATTGTCGGTTAAAATACGGCCTAAGCGTCAGCAGCAGCCAGTAGTGTAGGGCCTAGGCCGCTCTTGCACTAAATAGCAATCAATCTGAAGCACATTTAATTAGATTTATTTATTGATATTGTTTTGGCATCTGTCTTAGCCACTGTATTAGACAAAATATATATACATTCACTGCAGAGCGGAAAAGGGGTGAAAAGTTACCGTCATAAGCATATTCCTCCAGTTCCCTGGAAACAATCAAAATATTGCCATATATTCCAAAAACCCTCTAAAAAGATATTCCTTCATACCAAATATATCTAAATATTACCCCCCCAAAAAGATATATTTATTATTTTGGCACCAATGTCTTACAATTGTGTGTCCCCGTTTCAGGTCCAACAGTACAAAATGGGGCGCATTATCCCGACGAATGACGACAGTGTCAGCAAACCCAAAGAAAACGGACAAACAGACATTTCCACAGAAGACCTCAAATCCGAGCAGTCAACTTTGCACACACAACTTCCAAAGGTAGCTTAACCTTTCTACATATGTTGTCTCTGTCGGTAATAAAACACAAATAAGGAGTATTTTGTTTACATTCTTTTGAGTAGGTACTTAAAACACACAAAGCTTTACATCTAGAAACACTGTGCTTAATGGGAGTTTTGTATTACACAGTACATTGGTGACTGGTAGCAGCCGGTATTCAAGTGTTTTCATCTACACTTCAGATATATTTTTGTCTTTAGTAAATTACTTTCAAATTTTATTTAATATCTTCCCAAGTAACATGGCTTACTAATCAGTTAATGCTAACTTAATTTAGGAATTTTTGTTTATTCAATTAATTTAATTAATAACTAATTGCTTAATTCTTTTTAGCAATACTAACTAGTAGGGTTGTAGGGTAGTACAGTTGTAGGTATCATACTATATGTTGACTAAGTTAATGCATTTAGTATATTGATCTGATAGGTAGTGTTATTCAAGACTTAAGTACATTACTGTTTTGTGCAACTGTAAAATGTTCAAGGCAAAAATATAAAAAGCACACACACACTCACACAATGTTTAACTGATAAAAGATAAATCCATTTATAGAATCATGTTACTCAGAGTGGTAAAAAATTATAGTCTATCAGCACAATGTTGTGGTGTATCTTTTGTCATCATTCGTGTTTGTTTTCTATGTTATCCATCTGTGACTTAGGATCTTATCTTTCCTGCCAATAGTTTCATTTATACATATCCATGACTTCTTCGACATATTCTTATCTTGGTTTGTATCTACTATTTTCCTTTTCACTTGCCCTTCAATATTTTTCAATAATTCTTTGTGTTTCAAATTGTCGTACTAAACGATCCTTCCATTTCATTAAACACATTCATGGTGTCAAATACAATAAATAATAATATGTATTGGCAACGAATGGCTAAGTTGTGATCATTTAATTTCTTCTCTATAAATGGATTTATATCAAATTCTTGAAAGAGTAATATTATTTTGTTTGGTACACATATACATAAACCAATTTAATGTAAAGCTTTTAAATTTAGCAACCTTAAAAATAAGCTTGCCTTGTGCATGAAAGTTGAGAGGTATTGCAAGTTTGTTGACTGTTGTGTGTATGGGCGTAATTTATTTCTATTACAATATCTAAACATTTTCTTTATAATTATATTTAATTGATTTACTATACAAACAATAATTTACATTTTTAATTTCAAATTTGTAACGTAAACGAGTTGATGTTCTCGTAGCGTTATTATTTATTGCAACAGTGTTGGCTTGTGGTGTTGTGACGTTGTTTTATTTATTTTGATTTAATCGGCGCAGCGTTTGTCAAACGGCGCCATTGAACCCGACTCTGAAGTGGCGCGAGTGCTCGAACTACAGAACACAATCGAGAAGCAGGTGAGGCTAAACAACACACAAACACATCCATCGAGCATCATTCACTTCACGTCACATGGTAGGGAGGGATGCCCATCGGCAATACGTGCGATCTTTAAATAAAATAAATAAATAAATTCACATTTAGAGTCTACATACTTAGTAACGAAACTGATCTTCAGTGTTTCTCCCGCTAGTTGGCAAATCTTGGTTGCATTGGACGTTTTACTTTTGCATTTGTTACATTTTTTACTACATATATTAAATCATCTTTTATCACCAGTACGGGCAATTTACAAAATTAACATACTTTTTGCAGACAATTGTATTAATAAATATAAAGCACACAGTTTAAAATAGGGTTTTATTAACTTTGTACATGTTAAGGTGACAACTGGTATCTGTATTACTCACTCGTAACACATTTGGTGTCTTGGATGAACTATTGCTTCACTTTTAAATTCTGCTTACAATTTTGATTAATCTTTGACTAATGGCTAATCGAATTAGATAAGACTAACAACCATCCAATTTCCAGCACTTCCGCTGTTAGTGGAATAATCTATGTAGCGATACCAGTAAGCGAATTGCATGGCCATTACCGTTATTAATAGCGATGGTCAAACAAGCAATGTTAGCAATGGTATCAGTGAACCATTGCCTGGTTATTCTGGCTGGTAACATTCTGTATGCAAGCTAGTACTCTACGCGACAATAGCGCAAGCAAATTGACTGGTATTACCAGTTGTTAATAGGTGTTCGAGTGTATATATAGGAATTGCTGTGCTGTACGATCTGTAGCGATATTGAATTATCAAGTCTAAAATATTATACGTATGTGTAAATGTCTTTTGGCATCCCTAGTCACTATTATTTCTTATGCAAACATCATTAGAAAGGAATTATTCTGCATTTTATTGTTAAGTTATTCATGCTTACATTTACTCATTGTGTGCATAATTGTGAACTCATTAATAAGTGCTTACAACATGTTGTTGTTGATTACATTTTAATTTATGCATGCACAATTATGTAGGCTTTTGAAATATCACTTTCTGCATGTTCTAGCTGTTTATTATATTAAATCAATGTCATTGAGATAAATACCTCTCACTAGATGTTAACTATCTTACTAACTTGATTGTGTTTCAAGTGTGTGTCTTTATAATGAGTTGTTTCAGGGCAAGGAAAGGATAAACAATCACCATATATTGCCAGTAATTTCTCCTCTATTCCACTACTTGTGTTAAATTAATTTTATTGAAGGTGTCAGTTGATGTTGCGATAAAGGTGGAAATTATGGCTTATGTCCCAGAGAGTAATCATGGATCTACGTTTATTCTGTTTCATTTACTCAAAAATCATAAATTTCTAAATTCAGGCAACCAACCGTAAGATCGAACAGTACGGTACCTGGTGAGGCATTTCCACAAATTTTCACCTCCCTTAATTCAAACAAGAATTCAATCAACTTGAGTTTATTGTGAAATCCATAGATGCCACCAATTACAGAGATATAAGTCCACACAATATCCGGTCTGGCGGAGTAACATGGAACTCTTAACTTTAGCGGAACCGTATTGCGCTACCTTATAAGTTGAGCAGAATGCATCTACTTGGTGTTGTTGTTTGTCAGGCTACCGAGCTTAGTACCTGGCAGCGCCGAGTGTCCGAGCTATCGGCAAGAGTCTCCGAGCTTGAGGACAGTCTCTCCAAGACGCAGAAGGAGCTGATCAAGTCACAGGAAGGCAACGCAAAGCTTCAAAGGGACCTCAGAGAGAACGTGGCTCAGAAGGAAGACCAGGTACGATCACCCTACGTTACCATTCATGCATCAGATGATTCTCTTGTTATCATTGCTTTTTGTATTAGGTGCCATATTTAGATTAAATTCTACATGGTTACCAATTGATGGCTGAGCTGACAAACATATGAAGTTTTTAGTCTGGTTTTAGAGATCTCTAACTTTAAACACATCTTGTGAATGTTAGAGTGCCTAACGGCTTTGGATATTTAGCAATGGGGGTGGATAGGAAGGAAACCAACAGCTTACCTTGTTGCTGACGACCTTCGAAGTTGGTAGACACATTATAAAGATTAGACATTAACGTCGAAACTATTTAGGCCTGACATGGCATTGTTCACCCGACAAAGGTGGAGCCTCTCCACTTTCGTTCAAAGTTATATTCTATTCTCTTTGCTGGACAGTATTTCTAACTAAAGCTGTGTTGTGTGATGTCAGGAGGAACGCATCGCGACGCTTGAGAAGCGCTGGTCAGTATTTCTAACTAAAGCTGTGTTGTGTGATGTCAGGAGGAACGCATCGCGACGCTTGAGAAGCGCTGGTCAGTATTTCTAACTAAAGCTGTGTTGTGTGATGTCAGGAGGAACGCATCGCGACGCTTGAGAAGCGCTGGTCAGTATTTCTAACTAAAGCTGTGTTGTGTGATGTCAGGAGGAACGCATCGCGACGCTTGAGAAGCGCTGGTCAGTATTTATAACTAAAGCTGTGTTGTGTGATGTCAGGAGGAACGCATCGCGACGCTTGAGAAGCGCTACCTGAACGCCCAGCGAGAGTCTACGTCGCTCCACGACCTCAATGAGAAGCTGGAGCAGGAACTCCAGCACAAGGAGGCCCAGTTGAAGCTTCAGGAGGAGAAGATCCGAGCGATACAGGAGAAGCTGGAGCTATCGGACCAGAAACTGGCTCAGTACGCCAAGCTGCCGGAGATGGAGGAGGAGTTGAAACAAAGGATGGATGCCCTTACGCAGGTGAGGGTCCAGGTAGGCCTCACGATCGTCACTCGTTCATTCGTTCCTTCCTTCGTTCGTACGCATGCGTAGTAGTGGGCCCACCGACCGTGCGGGAACTTTCCTTTCGATCTTCGTTAACTGGCTTTGGCTAACTTTTCAAAGATATTGCATTATGAAACCGTTCAATGCACAATATATTGTATTAAAATGATTTAAACAGTTTTTCTATTAACAGTTTTTCTCGGGATTCAAAATGTATTCTTCTAAACTGATTAAGTTGACCACGCGGTTTCAGTTATTTTGTAATATCGATGTAAATTTGCGATTTAAAGTAGTTTCGTTCTAGTTTTCTTTGTAAAGCGCATTGGCTTGATAAGAATTGCAACATAACCATCATGGTATATAATTATTAACACCTTTTCAAAATACATCAAATAACATCGAAGTTGGGGGAATGCACCGGTACTGTAACTTGAAAATAAAATGAATGTTGCCGTTTATTATTTTGAACTTGCTGAAACTGTAAATAAAATGATTCGTTCTGTGGTTAAAAGTAACACAACCATGATTGTGAATCACTCGTTCACCTCCAGAAGTAGTTCCATTGAAGCAAAATATATTATATGAGAAGCTAACTTCAGTCATACGAGGCTAATGGGGAATAAAATACTGTTTAGATCAACTTAATTATCAACTAACTAACACACTTTTCTTCAGGGCAATTTTTCTACCAGTAGGTAAAATCGCCCAACTCCATCTACCGTTGAAACTGTCTCTTCTTTAATCTTACCTCATCACTAAGGATGTTAATAGGTACCGTGAAAAATCCATATCGGATAGCTTCAAGCAAGCCTTATAAAGTGTTCTAATTGTTAATTTGATTTTGTTCATGTTATGGGTATAAAAATCACTATCAAAAACACAAATTACAGTATGCCTAGCTTTTAAGTGGAAGCATTTGATCGCAAAGTAAGCAATAATTTTTTGAATTTACGATAGACGGGTAATTACGTATTGACATGTGAATGTCAACCTGCACAAACCAAGGGTTTTATCGGTATGTTTGAACATTCTCAGTCAATGCTCGAATCTAAATATGTCTCTTTGTTCTTCTTTTTTTCAAAATAAGAAACGTTTAAAATTCAACCTCGCTGTTGTTGCCAGGAGATATGAGCTTAGATCCTAAATCTTAAGAACTTATTCTCGGTTTCTCGCGCCCCATCTTTCATCACATCATCTTACAGTGTTTTGAAACCAGTATGGTCCACATACTTTTTTATTTTGTATTTAAGTATTGTATCAAAATGTTGCTCAATTGATTTGTAGATGTACAGTAGGGTATTTATTTTGTTTCATTGTGTGGGAGTGCACAGTATTCAGATTTTAATTTACAGTACAAGTTATTTATTTTATTGCAACAAAATGTGATTGCAATTAAGCATGGATTTAAAAAGCAGGTTGTCTTTTGTACAGTTCAATAATTAAATAGTATACATATAGTCCCTATCAGTTTAGTAAACTGTAAAATCAAATTTGTAATTTATAAATTACAGTAGGTCCATATATTCATTGGTCATCAATCATCATTACATACATGTTTCTGTTTAATCAAACATATTGTGTTCTCCTTATGTTTACATTTAAATACACACATTATAAACATTATAAATGAGAACAAATGAATTCATCATATGAATACGTATGACTAATTTGTGCAACTTTGCTACAGTATTTTTGTCTTTTCATTTGTATCATATCTGTACACTTTCTAACCTGAAATCTACGAGATATGGTAAATTCGAGTTTGTTAATGAAATAATTAAAAATGCAAAATTTCTGTCTTATACATATCTGCATAATTATGTCATTTCACAATAAAATATGAAAGTGGAACTTGATTATTGACTACAGTGTTTTGTAGGCACTCACATTTATATTTCTAATCTAGATGTTCTTATTTTTTGAATGATTTGAATACTAGAAATCTTGATGTTTATTATTTAGCTATCAGTTTCTTTCTGTGGATAGAAGTGTTATTGTACTGTGTGTGATTTGTATATAATAAATGTGTACATACAGTAGCTATCTATTAGGAATGTCAACGATAATCGCATATCGATATTATCGCGATATGGCTAGCCATATTGCGATAATCGTATGATATTAAATTCTGTGCGATATCCCGATAATCGCGGCGACTTGATTTCATATTTGAATTTGGCGCCTGCTCAACCTTAGCCGAGCGACCACCGACCAGCCGCCGAGTGCCCTCCTTCGATGTAGCCGCAAGAAAACTATTCGCCACAACCCTCCCCCCCCCCCCCCCCCCCACATAAAACGCAATATTAAAAAGTAGTATTAGTGCTTATTTCATAATATCGCGATAAAAATTGAAAATCCAATATCGAGACGATATTTTTCTGAGCCGATATTATCGCGATATATCGCAATAATTTTGTATTGTTGTTGCAATTATCGATATGGAATTACATATCATTTGACATTCCTACTATCTATAGATTACTACTTAACTTATTTACTACATTAAAATTTAAGAACCTCAAAACCTCAATAATTTCAAACTTGATAAGGGGGAAAAACATTTCATAATAATATGCTATCAATATTCAATGGCATGTAGGTATACTATTGGGGAAATTTCATTTAAATTGATTTTACAGGAACTATTTATGCTACATACTGGTAAAGTTTCAAATCTGTATGGGGAGGAAACAATTTTTTTGATAACGTAAACCTTTATGTTCCAATGTGGGGGGGCAATTATGTTGGACAAACTTTAACACATTTGTGTGTGTTAGTTGTAGGTAGGTATATGATATGTGGAAAGAAGTTAAATGTTGCTAGAATAATTCTCATCTTGCCCTATTCTTCTAGGCCTATGTACTAATATTTATGGTGATTGAATATTTCAGCTAATATGTATTTGAAAGTAACAGTAAAAACTAATAATAACCATGTAGCAATATGTCTTCAAATACGGTAATACTAGAATGTAAACCCCATCCATTTCTTTTTTGGAGTGAGGGCAGTGCCATATTGCATATTGAGAGCCCAAGTGTAAGATCATTTCTTGTCTCCCCCCCCCCCCCCCCCCCCTTGGGTCGGGTGGGGGGGGGGGCCCACCCAACCACTCACCACCCCATTATTGTTCACTATGTCCACTTACAGTTTTTTTATTTTTATACAAAATGGATGTAGGTTTCACTCTAGTATAGTTAAATATACAAATTGATAAGACTAATCTTGTGATTGTGTTTGCAGGTGGTAAGTATTAACATAAGACAAATCTTGATTCTTGCTCCACCCAATGATACCTGTTATGTAATTTACTTCCACAAGTAGCGAAAGCCTAATGTTTTCAGCTATGGAGGGCTTAGCCATATCAACTCCAACCAATGGAGCACTTTAGCTCGAGGCAACGTTGTGTGAACTCATCTATGTACAAGCTTCTTGTGTGTCCGTATAGGCCCAGGAGCGTCACGGCTCTGCGGAAGACAGGATCGGGAGGCTAGAAGGCCAACTAGACGAGAAGAATGCGGAGGTGATGAGGCTAAACCAGCGGCTCAAGATGAACGAAGAACACAACACAAGACTTTCGACGACGGTAGACAAGTTACTATCAGGTGGGTCCCGTGTGTGGAAACATTTTAACACGAAACGAAAACATTTGAGATTTGTCAATACACATTTAGATTCCTGCCTCCAGGTCCACTAATTTATAGTTCATTCCCTAGCGCACATGTACTTTATAGAGTTATCAAGTTGTTGAAGCAATCAAAACGCAAACGGGAATTGAGATTTGAATTTTTAAGTAAATCATTTGACGTGTGCTTATCCCCGTGGTATTTGTGTAGAATCCAACGACCGGTTGCAAGTCCACTTGAAGGAACGGATGCACGCGCTAGAAGAGAAGAACGCTTTGCAACAAGAGCTGGAGAAGACGCGGAAGGTCTTCGAAGACATCCAGGGAGAGAAGGCGGACATTGTCAAAGAACTCGGCAAGTCCAGGATGGAAACGGAGAACGTCAAACGTCAGATGCTTCAGCAAGAGATCTCGTTCAACATCCAACAGACGGACGCGCTGACAAGGTGAGACTGCTTGATTTGTGCAGATACAGTGTGCCAGGTGTCGAGCCCAGGGACCGGCAATTAGCGGACCACGAAGAAGTCGCATTTACTCCTATTGGAGTCTGGTCAAAGAATTTGGAGACTCAAAAATTATTAGGTTAGACCCCAGGTTTCCCTGGAAAAGTCTGTGTATGAAATGCTTAGAGTAGAATATCCCTTTGCTGAAAACATTATTACTGCTTGTTTTTACAGAAACTGGGGTTTTACATTTCATATATTCTTTCTTTCTTGAATTTTTGTTAACGCTGCTTCTGTTTTCCGAACCAGGAGTTTATCCCCGAACCCGATGGACCAGAGTTTTGTCCGAAGCTCGAGTCAGATGAGCTTCGATACTCATTCGTTGCCGCGGCGACCGCAGAAGGGAAGAATGTCGATGGAAGACGACCCTGGAAAGGTAAATAGTACGAACTAAAACATTCTTAGTAATATCAGGCATCATTGTGTGCATAATCTGCAGCATCAGGTCAGAGACCGTCAAATAGCGGACTTTAAAGAGATGTCGTGTGGACTTCCAATGGAGGGTGGTCAAACAATTTGGAGACTCAAATAAAAATGTATTTGAATAAAAAAATATAATTTGAAATTAAAAATTATTCAGCTTTCCTGCAAAAGTCTACAAAGCTGTTTAGAGTAAAATAAATATCCCTTTGCTGAATGATTCTGTTGCGTGTCACTAGATCCGCACGCTCAGCGAGCAAGAGTGGGAGAAGATCCAACAGGCGCACGTTCTAGCCAACGTTCAGCAGGCGTTCGATGTCTCGAGCGATGCGGAAGGGGACGACAACGAATCTATCTTCAGCGCGGCTGAGCTGATGTCTCCGTCTGGCCACACGGACGCTCAGACGCTGGCTATGATGCTGCAGGAGCAACTGGACGCCATCAACAACGAGATAAGACTCATTCAGGTACGTGCCGGACAAACGGGGCTCGAAACTAACGGCTGCGCACAACACTCTCGGGCTGCCTTTAATTTCCCATACAAATAGTAGTTTTAACTCGAAGATTGCGTTTAAAAGCATTTCAAACATAATTTACAAATAACAATTATCTCATGAGAGTAGAATGCAAGACACATTATCTGTTAGTTTAAAAGGGGTTGTGTACCGGGAGACAAAATAATTTGTGTACAAAAAATTATTACAGATAGAAAGGTTGAAGTTTTTCAGATTAGGCATTTTCTAATAAATTGTAATTTATTCTCTAACCCACAGCACTGACATTCAAAATGATTCCAAACTCAAACAAGAGGTGAAAATTATCATGATGTTGAGGTGTCTTTAATCAATTACCGGTCGCAATCATCATTAATCACCCAAACAGGAATCTCTATTTTGAACTCATCAAGTATTCCAATATTTCAAATGTGTGTTGTGTGTTCCAAACCGGTTTGAATTAAAACCAGATTGTACGCTTGAACAATTAGTACAATTAGTTTTCAAGGCGATTTGATACTTTCAATTCAAGCGCTCAACATGAATTGAAATCAAACGGACTTGGCCCAAAATGGATAATTTACCAAGGTTTTAAAATTAGTTTCGACACGAAGCGATTGCATTGTCAGCTTTTCAAAGTGTTTATTGTTGTCGGCCGTAAATAAAACAAGCGGTTGACAGGATAGTGAACGGCCGCGGTGTTTGTTGCAGGAAGAGAAGCAGAGTACAGAAGCCAGGGCAGAGGAGCTGGAATCCCGCGTTGGCAGTCTGGAACACATGAATCTGTTGGTGCGAGGGCGTAGCTTTGAGCGTTCCTCGCCGCCCCTCAGTGGGCGTTCCACCCCCAAGTCTCACCACTCACCCCAGCGAGACTACCTGCACAAGTACCATACGGTAGGCCAGACCGCTTGCTCTCTATCTCTCTCACTCTCTCTCTCTCTCTCTCGCACAGAATACCCTCTAGGTGTGGTACGTATATCACTGGTATTGTCCGTGTACAGGGGATTAAATCATTTTCTTTTGGCAATGCAAGTACGGCAGAACCGTGTTTCCGGCACATTATTAATCGGCTGGCCATTGACACTTCTTTCTGTTTTAATTAAACATTTAAAGTATTTATTATTATTATTATTATTATTTATTCAACAATCTCTTAGGTACAATTCATATAGATACAGACTTACGCTAGAGTGTGGACCCAGGTAGATCTACACCTATATGGAACTATTACTAAGCTATTATTAAGCAGGTTAGAGAGAGCTAAAAGCTCCATGACACAAAGTGCTAAACCTGCTTTTTAATCTAAACTTAAAGACTTAAACTTAACTTAAAAATACAATGTTAACTTAAATGAGGATGATAATAGACGACAGTGTAGAGTATGGTAGAGTAGAAGAAATAGAAACGTGGGTGAAATTTTTATGAACCATGCGACGAAACATAATTATATACCGAATTCATGTACCAAGGAATAGCAGTGTTTGTCAATACATATATCATTAGTTATACACTCCCTTTAGGTGTCGTCATATGATTCATTGCAATGCAGGCTGTGGTCACTTGTAATTTTAAACAACAATTCTGACTGAGTGTTGGCGTAAATACTGTGGCATAGAAAATCCATTTCCGAATTGTGTTTACAGAAACATTTAATGCTAACTTCAATTTTTGGAGTTATGAATGTTTGTTAAGACAGAAGCTGGAGGTGAAGTCATTGATTCTTGTTAGCTGAAATTGACGTCCTTCACAGACAATCATAAAACATGTGACACTTTAAAAAAATATTTGTAGAAATATAAATATATAATCTTGAAACATTTCGCCAAACACAAATTGAGTCTGCTATAAACTGGGTTTGGCAATGTACATCTTTGCCGGGTGTTTGACGTGGGCTCTCACCAACGGGGTTTCCATCAACGTAACGTTACCACACCTAGAGTATTCTCTGCATCTTGAAAAGCACTGCACTATGTGGCGGTAAAACTGTTGTAACGCAACTGAATGTTTCATATTCACTCTCTTAGTTACGTAATCACTCACTCGTGCCATGTGGACCCGTGTGTTTTGTGAAATGTGTTAGATGACAGGGGTTCTGTTTCTGGGTAAGTTTCTGCCATACTTTATTTATAATATTTGTTGGGGCAAGGAGAAGATGGATATATGTTGAATGGTACTTTTCCAGCACTTAACAGTAATCCTTAGAAAGTTATTATAATGTCTTGATCAGCTCGTACTGTTAGACACTTTGCCCCCCTAGTTTTATCCCTCTTTGCCTTTTTGGCCTTTCTATCAAAATATTACAACCCTCTGACGAGGCTTTTTAGACAAACTTTAGACCTGCATACTTTTTAACCATTTTTTATGCAGTCAGTTGAGGCAGCTATGTTAGAGGTTTTATTTTCCCAGGTCATTCTGCTTTTACCTCATAAAACATGTATCTTCATCACATAAGGGTTGTGATGATAATAAGCTTTTTGTGTGCAATTAATTTTGTGTTTTAACATATTCCTTTGTAATTTTCATAACTTGGGAAGTTTTTTTGCAATACAAGGGGAATGGTAAAGTAATCAACTTTTTAATGTCATGCATTTTTAAGCTTTTTAATGTATGCATCTCATTGTACGTAGTTTTATTTTTCCATTTGCCGTATTAACTGCACTTTGGGAAGATCCGGGAACGGGGATACACGTATCCCGGGGATGGGGATACGTGTTTGCGTTTAGCAGTAAGGCTAGCAAATTATTGTGGAAGTGACAAGGGAAAGAATACTTGAAAAGATGAGATGTCGAAGAGAGTTTCATTAATAACAATAAAGACCACTACCCTGCCAATCTTGCGTTCGCATAACAGAAAATGCTGTATGGACGTTGGGCTATTCTTTCAATGTCTGCTGGAATGTTGGGGTCTTTCTAAGGGTTTTTGTTTGGATTTATTTCGCTAACTAACGGTACCTAATCATTAACAATGTAATCCCTAACTACACTAATCAAAAAATACACAGTTGTAGGAAATAGGAGGAGGTACTTTGCGCAAAAACTTGAATAATGTTTTGCAATCATTTTACGTAAGGTTGTATGTCGACCTTGCCTGGGGAACTCCTCATTTCTGTCGGTTAAAATTGCTTTAAAATTGTCAAAAAGCAAACCAAAATATGTCGTCCTCTACAGAATTTATTGTTCTTTATTATGAATGTTTCACTGTCCCAATAAATACTTACATTTTAACGGAAATATTTATTGGAACAGTAATCATTCATAAGAAAGAGCACTGAATTCTGTAGAGGATGACATTATTTTGGTTTACTTTTTGACAATTTTAAAGCAATTTTAACTGACAGAACTCGGGGGTTCCGCAGGTTGGGTAGATTGATCGATACAGCCTTAAGATTGGCAACGTGCTACAGCAGGGGTGGTCTAGCCGCTAGCGTTAGGGGCGGTGGGCTAAGGAGGCGTGCGTGTCTTGTTTTAGGCACCGGCCGCCATGTCACCAGCCCATCTCTATCAATATGCTGGGTCTCTCCTGACCCCAGGCCAACTCTCTGAATCTCTTCCCTCAAGTCAGGTTCGTAACTTGGTCGTTGCATGCGCCATCACTGCACGTCTACTTACCTGCACAGTGCATGCCCGCATTCATTATCTATCTCCCTGTCACTCAGAATGGGTAGAGTACTTAACATGCTGGATATTCGTGTGATCTAACCTTCATCTTCTATAATGTATATAAATGTCTGCATCGTTTATGTCACGTGTGTACTAAACATATTACCCAATTTCTTGTGTGTGCCTATGTAAGAGTTACTATACATACCAAATATTTGTGTATACTATATATACTTAGGTAAATACACATAGTAGTAAGGAAAGTGTGCTGCGTTCTTGTCAAACTCTACTTCCAAATGCGCAATGCAATGAGTGAAGATATTTCCATAACCATGTTTATTTATTGTTTTTTGTCTCCCTTCTGATGGTTGCTGTATCATTTGGCTTTTCATTGAGTATGAGTATCGAAGAGGGAGGGTGGGGAGGGGGGAGGTTTGGATAGGTTGCCACCGGGTAGTTGTGGGGACTTACGTGGCCCATTTGCAGCCTTTAAGTGTTTAATCTAATCTAATCGAATATCGATTACGATTAGGATTGGGTGTGAACAAACAGCAAGAGAACTCCTTCGTCATCATATACCCATTGGCCACTATGAATTTTCGAATGATTGATTGGAATACTTATTATAATGTATCCACTAGGTGACCTGGCAGATGGATTCTGCTTTGTTTTGTATGTTAATTATCAGATGTAATTATGTAGCAATGATTTCTCACTGTGTGTAGCGATAATAATAATAATTACTATATTATTATTGTTGGTACTTGTAATAGGCCGTAGGCCTACATTAGAAGGGATTCTAGTTCGAATATTTAGATTGTTCAGTAGCTTTGAAAAAATGCCTCAAAAGTTTAGTTTTAATCCACACTATTTGTATTTGACTCGCTGTAAAATGTAAATGTGAGTTATACTTCTTCTGTAGTTCATTTGTCCATACTCTATAGTATAGTCCTGTAGAGACCAATTATTCTACTATTTGCCACTATTAGTAGCTAAAATATAGTATGTGCAATGGACATTATTAGTTCATGGTTTAATATATTGGTCTTCCTCATTTGGATTAAACATTGGCATCGGGTTGATCGAGTCATCTTATTTTAGTTCAGCTTCAACACATGTGTTCAAATGTAAGAAGTAGCTTCCTCTGTAAATGCTGCTATAAGGCTGAATGTTAATATATGTTGTTCTAGTTTTATTCCATTAAGAATTAAGATACAGGGTAAGGAAATGTAGCACAACCATTTGAGTCTTATCGTCTTCAAAGCATCCCACACAATCACTATTTTAGTTTTCTTAAACAAATAAACTTGCTATGCTACTTGCTAATGTAGGCCTCCATAAAAGTCGGTCCTTGTGTAACAAGATTGCTAAGTTTACATAGGGATTTAAACTAAGATGCAAACAAAGAATGTCTGCATGCCGAAGCTTGAACCAAAGCGGAAAGAGATGACACAATGTAAGCTAGTAAAACATTTACCTACAAAAACCCGTAGAGACACTGATCATAAAGACAACAATGACAACCAAAGCCGAGAAATAATTACACATTGGTTATTCCTATTCTTTATTTCTATTCTGACAAAACTAAGAAACATGGTTTGTAAAGGTCTCATTGATTTACATTTCTCATTCATAATTATTAAAGATTTGTGAGTTGAAAAATCTTCAGAAGAGAGTCAGTTAACTAGTATTACCACTGTCCACTTTTCCCTTCGTATTTCCATTGTTTTTTACATATTTTGTATTGATGAAAGTGTGTTTAGTGTACACGTTCAGTGTCTTCCAGTGTAATACTAATTTGTATGTTTTTATATTGGATTGTACATAGTATTAAATATTACCATGTAGTCTCAGATTATTTCCCATGTGAGTTTAATATATACTAGTTGTTATACATGTTAGTCATTTCCTTGCTGTCTCATTATTCTTAGTAAAAAAAACTGAATTAATTTAGTACAAAATCAATGGACTGCTTCATCCTGGAGTGTGCACTATCTTTCAGCTTTTTCTTAGACACGAGTTACACTAACAACCTGTTGACACACCTTATTTGTTGGCTCAGTTTATTGACCACATTTAGGAAACATGCAACTGGGATAGTTATGCAGTTACGTACACACAAAAATTGTTGTTGGTTAAAATTCCCCGTGTTCAAATAACGCTCAGCTATTTTATGTGTTATTGTTATTTCACCTTCATCTCCTCGGAGAAGTCACATCTGTAAACCGATCAATGTGGAATAAAGAAACTAAACTAAACTCAACAAACTGTTTCGACTTAGAGTTTTACTACAAGAGCGCTACGTAGATTCTTTAGTTCAGTACAGTTCGGTTCTAATATGCTCGTCAACAGTTACCGGAGGTGGCAAAGAACGTTGTTGCATCAACATTGTTGGTAGTGTATCCCATGTTTCAAAGAACATTCATGCTTCAAATTCAATGTTTTGAGAAATGATTTTAATGTGACATATAACTCAAATTCATTGATCCTATGTACATAGATGTTACAAAGCACGTGATTCTTTCTGCCGTCAGGAATGCACAGCTTTGTTTATGCTTTGGGTGGGCACCGCTTACTTAATCTCAAACTATTTATAACTAGAGATAAGTGTTTTTCGACTTTGCAAGAGGTGTGAATTTGAAAAATAGGTTTTTATGATATCCTTGTTTCCAATTTTCCATTATTTTTTCTTCAAGCTTTAGATATGTGTTTGTGAATTATGTAGTAATGTTTTGAAGTTTGACTATATTGACACTTTCTACAAGAGTTTTTGGCTGTTTTGTAACAAACTAGGATTGAGACAAATAGAAGAGAAAATAAACAAAACTAATCTAAGTAATCTTCCACATAACTTATAAGTAATGGAGAGCAGGGAGGTTTGTAGCATGCTAATTGAATACCTACATTTCAGTACTACTAAACACCATTAGTTTGTTTTTCTAAATTAATCTAAATCTTGTTTCAAATTTTAATATTTTCAAATAAAAAAAAATTCAATTCGATTCAATTCCGACTTCATTGTTGGACACAGGGAGCAGATATATAAAAAAAAAAATATATATAGTAAAAATGTCCCCGCAACTAAATACAGGTGGGTCCCAAATTCTTCTAGTCCATCACATCAGACCGTTCGAAAGCGGTTACCTAGATGCTCTCGTCTACCTCAAACAACACTTATCTCTTCTTATAACATAGACAGGTGGGAAGAGCTTCCATATTGTTAGTTGTGGATGGATGATGGTACCAGCCTTGTTTGGTAACTATATTGCAATGGTTGCAGCTGCAGTTGGCGCCACTATCCGCGGAGATGTCGAAAGAAGAGCTCCACTCGTTGTCAATGGGAGGCGATAGCGGAGCAGCGAGCCCGCTGACTGCGCGATCTCTGCGCTTAGAGCGCGTTGCACAAGCGCTCGCGCAAAGCCAGGAGGAACTGCGCAGGTGAGGAGAGAACTGAAATAACTGCTGCACAAACACACAGCACAGCCCACCTAATGAACTTTGGATTATAGCTCTAATAATCTCTGGGAATTTGAATACAAAACATTTGGAATTAATTGAGTTTTATTGAGTTTAAGTTTGAGATGCCACACACATATTTATTGGAAAGGTAAATAGCTACCAGTTGTATTTGGAGATTTAAGGTAACAAATAGATAACACTGCTAAAGAAACCTCATTATCTCTAAGATTAATGATATTTTAACTATAAAATAATTCAACAATCGACAGGTTAATCTTCATATTGTAATTTATTTTCTTGCCGTCAGAATGCATCCAGTCTATTTTGTGATGCTAATATGAACCTCGAGCTCTTAGGTAGAAATTCGCTGTATTATTCATCAAGTAATCGCTGGAAAGATTTGAACCATTCTCGACAACATGTAGTCATTGAATATGTATTCACTACTGGGCTAAGTGCTAGCTTGCCTTGTGTAAATAATGTTCATTGTTTGGTGATCTGCAACCTTTGACTATACTATTCCAAACTGTAGCCTATGTCATAAGAAATAATTTTGTTTCTTAATTGAAATAACCAGCATTTGGTCCTGACTCTTGTCTGAGTGCGAGGGATTTTAATGTCAATACTGTATCAGTGAAAATTCGAAATTGTTCTGAATCAGCCTTGTTGATTCTGCCATTTTTCCACGAGTGTTCTCACTTCCAACCACTGGTTCCCATGTTTCAAATTTAAAATATTGATCTTTAGTTGATTATCGCTCACCGGCGATAGTGACCGGAGCCTACAGGGTTGGCTTAGTCGCTTTAAATTGTGCTGGCCACTGAAAACCAGTTATGTGACTGAGTGGATAGACTCTAATTTTTTTTTTTCAATGTTTTATTTACTTATTTATATATTTATTTTTTATTTATTTAGTGTGATCTCTTTTTGTTCCTCATGCATCGACAGACGGACAGGCTCACCGGCTCCTGTCCCCCCCACCGGTCTGGCGCTAAGGTTAATAACGTTCTCTGCAACTCGTCGTTGTTCAGTGTTGCACAATGTAGCTTAGCATGAGGTCTAGCCTTAGCCTTTACACATACGTGTTACTTAGGGGGGCATAGCCTAGAACCCTTAGTAGCATGACCACAGCCATCTCACATGTACACACAGATGTTGAAGCAACGACGATACGGAAATGGAAATTTGGAAATTACTATCTTCCGGTAAATATATATTCTTAAAAAAATGAGTAATTACTTAAATGAAAATAATGCAAATTTTTTATTTTATTTAGTTGTAATTTTAAAATTTGAATAGTAAATCTACCCTCAAAATAAATTAATCAGTCTAGTGATCTCAGAATTATATTTGAATATGAATACTTAATTAGACAAACAAATTCATTTGAAACATCAGTTTTCAGTTTTATTCATAGATTTAAAAATAATGTTGAACTGGAAATGTACAGTAGTTATTTGTATTTGTATTCTCATCCATTACATATTATTACTTTACCAGAATTTGATGCACAGGAAATAATGTGTGTGCCCTGTTTATTTTGTAAGATACATTGAAATCATAATAACTTAATTTAATTTAATATTGTCAAATTACAAAAGTTAAGACACTATGAACGAGATAGTGAGAGATTGTAAGAACCTTTTGTGCCTTTTGTAAGCAAAAAACGCATTTTGCAATTACACGAATAATATTTTAATGGTATGTGCAGTACTATTGGAAAAAATTGCACACATCTGTGTGTACATTGTTGCATTCTAATAACACAGCATTCCCTCAGAAACCGCACAGTTGTATAGCCGAACACTGTATTGTCAACATCAACAAGTAGTATAAACTACTTTCACCTTTGGAACATATTTCAAAACATTCATCACTCACAACAGTCACAGTTTTACGTTTTGGCTATGCACTTGTCACCTAGAAATAGAAGAATAGATGTTTCATTATCTGTGTCCTATGCATCTTACATGTTTCCTAGCACTAGCAACTTATTTGTTCTCCCCCCAACCCTCTTGTGTACATAGGCATAGTTTACAAGAATGTGATACTTCTGGCGCAACTTGTACAAGAACCCATTTAGCACTTTGAATGTCAAACCCATGTGTGATATCATTGTTCCTGTTACTGTACTTGTAACCTTGTTGTACAGATTTATCATTAATCTTCTCGTGTCAATCAATATTTGTTACCTGAATGTATATATTCTAAAGCCACACTCAAACCTGGACGCCATTGTCAGGGAGTGTCTCCCACTTGTTTATGCTACTGCTAATGAAAATGCTTCATTGTTAAACATAAACTGAAGTAGAATTGCTGAATATAAATCAACTTTGAAATAATGCCTTAACTGTTGATCAATTTGAATATGTACAAATTCTCTTTTTTGAACTATTTGTTTTGAACACAATGTGGATATTTTATAATGCCATCATTACTGTAGGTACATAGCATATATTTCAACAATCCAATCCACGTGATGTAGTCAGTATTATGACGTTTAGAAGGCTACTAACTTGTTTCCACCATGGCAACCACCAATGGGAAGCCTGGACACCATGGATAAAACAAGTTGACGGGCTGTATGGTTTGAGTGTGTGGAATGTGGGTGTCTGTGACGTAGTGCTAGTGTGTTAGTCTAGTTGCATATGTGTGTTCCACTAGGCCAAGCGGGTTCTCCACACCCCCCTCCCCTCTGTCTTCTCGCCACAGCAGTCAAGACTCTCTGCACAAGAGCCTGACCCAGCCCGGCAGCCTATCCCAGTCTGCTGCTGCGCAAGCGGCTGCGCAGGCTGCAGCACACAAGAAGAAGGGGATCAAGTCTTCGCTCGGGAGGTTCTTCAGCAAAAAGGAGAAAGTGAGTAAAAAAACTTCTCTTTGAGGATAGTCGTCCAATGACTGTATTGCATACATTGTTACTTCGAAGAGCTTTTAGAATATATGATAAGAATTGTATTTACGTATTAGCTTCTATCAGCTTACACAATATAAACATTCACATACACACATTATATGTAGGTACCGGTACATTGTATGGACAATTTTTCATCTCTTAAATTTTTGATATATGTATTTATGTTAGCTCACATAAAACATCCAATTATTTTATTTTATAAAAATAGGTAAATTATTACAGTCTTTAATCCCAGAATAAAATAACTTTCATTAGTTATATACCTGCAAAGCTATGGGATTTCTTTTATTTCCTTCTTGAATGCCCACATTTGGCTATTAAGCCATCAAACTGATATGGTATATATGCTGCTGGATATGGTCAACCAGTAGAGTCATGCTTTCATTATTAGTATATTCATTATACATTTGCTTTCATCAATATCATTGTGGATAGCTTTTTAATTTCTGAATTTAAGAAGGATAAACATGTTATCAGTGGCCACGGAGCTCTGATCCAGTTATCGTTTGTGTCTACTTTGTTATTTCCAAATAAAGTCCTGCATCATTATTATTACATAGTACCATGGGTAAGTAAGTTGACAGTTTAGAAGAGTCTCTAACAAGTACTCTATTTCTAACAAGTCTCTCCTCCAAGAAGTGTGCTCCTTCAGAAACCCATGTAAAGTTGACCCAGCGTAAGTATTTTTATACTTACGACATAGCCGATTCCAATGGTACCAACTCATATGATAGAAACAGGTCAATCATGGATAATTTACAACCTTCAATTGGTTACCTGGAACAGTGGGCGTGGCTAATTAGGCTTGTGTCTCTACTCAGTGGAAGATTGCATTCACGAATGTGTGAAAGATAGCCAGGAATCTGTTGATTTTCATGAAATTAGCGTGCATGAAAGGGATGGTAGATATGGATCTGAGGTTGGTATGCAAATACGTATGTTGAGGCTATTGTAATTCTGTTTGTCCATACATATCTTTCTGACAATATTCCATTCTGCAGTAGTTTCTTTAGTTTTGCTTTTGTGTATTGTTTTTTTTTTCGTGTTACTCAAAACTTACTACAGTTTGACCCCCAGGGCAAGTCGAAAGAGCCGATGATGTCGGCGGGAGGGGACCAGATGGCCATGACGTCATCGTACGGGGACGCTGACCTCGGGGGCGACACCCTCAGTCTGAGCGGGGCGCTCGGACAGAAGGGAGACTTCGACAGGAGGAAGAAAAAGAAGTAAGGAAATGTCTCTTGCTATCATCCTGCAATATATTTATCATTTATCATAATATCATATCAATGGAACATGTTCATTCATGTTTTTACATATTCATCTCATTTTCTTATGGGCCTTTTCATTATATTTGGCATTGAAAAACATGATTATTGAGTCCAAAGGGAGTTTATAACAACAGTGTCAATCCATCTCAACGGCAATTAGTAGCTCGCAATATCAAACTATGCTAAGTTGACAGTTTTTATTGATATCTTGAAAATGTTTCAAGATATTGAACTACTTCCTATGCAGATTTTGGTTTTGTAGCAGCTAAACTATGAATTTAAAAACTTTCAAGTATTGTTGTTACGATTTTTATTTCAGTGATTTATTCAAAGATTTAGAATTAATAATAATCATAATCATATAATAAGTTAAGATTCTTTAATTGGCTTCCCTTATAACATAAACCATAATAATAGCCGTACGTAACATAAACTTCAACTATAATAACAAACAAGGATAAAAAACGTTAACTTGGTTGATTAATTTTAATTTCATTAATTATTTGATTAGTATGTTTTGTGTCCGTATTGCCTGACTAACACGACTCTGTGTTTGCAGGCACGAGCTTCTTGCCGAGGCCATGAAAGCGGGAACGCCGTTTGCGTTATGGAACGGGCCTACGATTGTAGCGTGGCTCGAGCTATGGGTCGGAATGCCGGCGTGGTATGTGGCTGCCTGCCGAGCCAACGTCAAGTCTGGTGCCATCATGAGTGCACTCTCGGACACGGAGATACAGCGGGAGATAGGAATCAGGTGAGTTTGGATGCATGTGGCTACAGTTGTTAATGTAATTTATCATCAGGAGATTCAGATCCAATTTTCACATTTTTGTCTCCTGTTCAATATCAAACATTGAGACTTAGGTCCGAATGCATAGTCCAGACTCAAGCCTTCCTCAACTCAGCCTCTCCTCAGCCTCGCCTAACCACCAATCACAGAACAGTATTGCCATGCGGACGGCTCTGTGATTGGTGGCTATAGGTGAGGCTGAGGAGAGGCTGAGTTGAGGAGAGCTTGAGTGTGAACTATGCATTCGAGCCTTAGTTCTTGATTCAAAATATCCCATCTCTTTTGGTGGGTGGTGGTTCATATGTCTGTTGTGTCTCCAGCAATCCACTTCACCGGCTGAAGCTGCGCCTTGCGATCCAGGAGATGGTATCGCTGACAAGTCCGTCAGCGCCTCAGACCTCGCGTACAACGCTGGCGTTCGGCGACATGAATCACGAGTGGATCGGCAACGCTTGGCTTCCCGCGCTCGGTCTGCCTCAGTATCGGACGACGTTCATGGAGTGTCTGGTGGACGCTCGCATGCTGGACCATCTCAACAAGAAGGACCTCCGGGGGCAGCTGAAGATGGTGGATAGCTTCCATAGGTATACCTGCACCATTCCTTAGCATTAGTTGTCTCTAAATTTAGCATTAATTATTTTAAATTTAGCACTTCGTAGCATTTAAAAAAAAATTACTACCTATCATTCATTAGGTACCTACTTGAATATAAAGTCCAAACTACTTGTGGTCTACCCGTGTGAGTTATATTACGGTAAATGGTTAATTCAGAAAGATGTCCAATTATTATATAGCCTACAAAGTGACTTTAGTAATGATCACTTTCATATTTATAATGTCCGTGCAAATATCATGTTGGGTTACGTATTTGACGTTTTTCTTTCTTTCAACAGAACAAGTCTGCAATTTGGCATCTCGTGTCTTAAAAGACTCAACTACGACCGAAAGCAGCTCGAAGAGCGGCGGAAAAATTCCGAAAACGACTTGGTCGACGTAATCGTCTGGTCAAACGATCGAGTAATACGGTGGATCGGTGCCATAGGGCTCAAGGTACGGTGCATTCCACATAAGAACACCTCCTCTGGTGGTTTGCAAGTTTCCACTCAACCAAAATCAGCAATGTTTGTGCAAATATTTGACCGGTTAGTCGTATTCTCAATGAAATATCTATGATCTGTTTGACTACTAAATTTTATTATTTCTTGAAGTTGAATATTTATGATATTATTATCATTAAAGTTTCAACGTTGCGATTTTACATCTGTATTTTTATTTTCCCTTGGATGTTGAATGCTGGGAAATGTTGACATTTTGCACACGTGGTTATTTTCACTAATATCAGTTTTGTTGTCTGGTTCTAGGAATACGCTAACAACCTTCTAGAGTCTGGAGTGCATGGAGCTCTGATTGCGATGGATGAGGGCTTTGACTACAACAGCATGGCGCTAGCTCTCCAGATACCCATGCAGAACACACAGGTACGCATTCTATTCAACTTACAAGAGATTAGTATACGTATATTGATCTATAATTCTTTTAAATCCTATCCTAAATGGTATGTAAATTCCCTCATTCCCTCACATCAGCAACAAGACTTCAAGTATATCTATTTAAGTGTCTTCTTTGCAGCTGTGAGATAGTGAGAAGGGATCATTTATAAAGTGTCGGGACTATTTTTACAATCTGTCTTCTGTCATTTGAGTGATAAAACAATTAATTATTAATGATCAACCAATAAGGTTTTCAAGCATTGTGGATGTGTTTTTGTAATCAGAACTTTAAACAGATTGTTTTTCAGTGGGGGGGCGTTAACAGTAACGCTATTAGTTACGGTTTAGAATGTTACGGAAAGTTGTCAGCTAAGCATACTAATGTTGTTTGTGGGCAGATGCGACAACAGCTGGAGATTGAGTTCAACAACCTGCTGTGTTGCGCGACGGACCGCCGAGTAGAATCAGACGTGCCCAAGTCCTGATATTACACGACGAGGCACCCCTAGCCGTCGGCCGACAAGACTTGGTCCACTTCGCAGCTGCTCTAGTCTCGTCACGTCGCGCAGCCGACAGAAACCTGCAAGAAAACTACCTCAAACAAACTTGCATCGGTGTTTCTCGTCGACCAACAGAGCTTTAATTTCAATTTCAAAACTATAATATTAAGTAAATCAAATACATACTATACTTACGTGTAAAAGTTGGTGCCATCATCTTCACAGAGACGAATAATTAGGTACGATAAGTTTCCTTAACGTATCTTGTATGCTGTAAGTATTGTACCCAGTACCTTTTATTGTGTATATAGAGTAATTTTTTTTACGTGAAAAGCCATGTTTAATCGTATGTCACTCCCTCTCTACCCTCTTGGTGTGGAAAGTACGTGCTGGGAAATGAACAAGATTGACTTGATTATCTTTGAACCCTAGGTTGTCCAAGTGACAAACTAAATATTGCTAGCCACACAAGTCTATTAGTATCAGTTCAGTGGCCTCTGATTCTCTGTCAGCGCTGTCGGCATAGACGTATCGCTGTCGGTAATCTCCCGGAGCGCTTAGTTGTATGCCATTGATAACGTGGTCACAGTTCCAGTACTTGTTAGGACCATACGTGGTGCAAGGGTTTCAAAGAACCACTTCAGTGCACTATGGTAGACGTAACAACCTACCTTACGGCTATGATTCGGGTCTAATGATTGAACGAACCAGCAGAACCAAGTCGGAAAGGAGCAACCGAGACCAACTTAAATACGATCTGGTCATAATTTCACATCGTTTTAGAAATTCTTTAGCCCGCGTGTTTGATAAAGTGGATCACTACCGCCTGACCACGATGTGTTTGTTGTTAACTAATGAAAAATGTTACGTTGTATGAAAAAATTACAAAGACAGTTTCCCGGGAGACGTGTTTTTCCCACGCCCCATCACCGATGTGTTCCCACAGATAAGTTGCCTTCACATTTCCCTTAGTACTTCTTTCAGTACCTTACAGTGTGTACAAGTATGTTCCCTGCGTGCGTGCGTGCGTGATAACACTTAAGTCAATGTTCAACGTACATGGTTACAGGTGTCCAAAGAAATTGAAATGTTTTTGCAGGACCAACAAAATGGACTGAAGAGAGCTGCTTCAAATCAAATGCTTACTAGTATTAAAAAGATTATTATAAACATTTTTTAATAGGCAAACACTTTTTTTAGGCTGAGCTAATAGCAGTAATATATCTCGTTTCCGAACTTAGCTTTACACATTCGTTGTAGAATATGTATGCCAAGTTGGATGTAATCAGCTTGAACAGTACTACCTTCCATAGACCCATATTTGTATTGGGGGAAATGTGGACGCAACTTGTCGTTGATTGATTGGAGCTCAGTCTAGGTTATGTGTTTGAAATGTACGTGAACATACGGCACACAACATACTCTGCCGTCTAACATATTGAAACCTATGTGTCGAGTATCGACTATGCATACGTATTATGTTAACTGGTCATCCATAGTGGCTAGTCTAATTATAGGTTAATCCACATGGTTATAAACTTAAGGAAACATAAAGAGATACGTATTCATGAAATCCCTATGCCATTTACTTTTTAAACCTGCCCAGTTGATACGTTAATTATTGTAGTTATTTTTAAAGATTTTTACAAGTGTGCATTGTTGGTGCTAGCACCAATGGGCCTTATTGTATTGTACAGTACATTTACCCACAGACAATGCATTTGAAAGTGATATTAATAGTGGGCAGTTCATATCACGTTTATCATCATTAATCATTAGCATTATTAAATTTGGCAAATCTTTATAAGGTGATGTATTACATGTTTTAAGACGTTTAGTTAGAAATTGCATACGTATTTATTTTCAATTGAATTGAACCGTAATGACAACTAAAAGCTAGTGTTTAGATTGCCATCATTGTGACGATGGTATCGGCGGAAATGAAGTAGCTTTAATCACTGTCTCTTGGCTACATGGAATATATTTGTTTCATCAAATTTGTACATATAAATATAATTAGTTGTCAAGCCCAAATGAAATGTAGGGGCGATTGTATTGTTATCGGATGAAGTGGAAAAATGAGAGCTGAAAGGCTGACGTAAACGAATGGAATCTTAATCAATTGCTGCTCTGGGAAAATGCTATGCAAACAATAATTCTAACGTTTCAGCCAAGGCACTGTTGCTCGTGGCTGAGGAGACAAATATACCACATACTAGTCAAATAACAGTGTCAAAGGTATTCTCATTTCCACTCGTGTTTGTTACCAGTATTTATGAGAAGAAATATGTTGATAATAATAAGATTAGGACAATTTGTTGAACATGTTTAGAAATTTAATTAAATGGCAGAAAACTGCACATTATTGGGACCTCACCCTTATACAAACTAGTATTTCCAAGTATATTTGCTTAGGAAGTACAACTAGATGTACCAATTGAACTGTCCATTGCATTCCATAGACTAAAGTCATCGCAAACCTCCTCAAAACCAAATTGTATCCGATTATTCTGTTGAACTCCCGTTGTGAGGATTCGTGTACAGCTGTATACACCGAGCAATAAACTGTACATACTTAAGGAGGAAAAGTGGCTTGTCATTTTTATATCCCATATATGTGTATTCCTTCATTTCATTTCAGTTTATTTTTATTATGCATCTCAAGTTAGTATAGAAATATTTATAGAAACAATTACATTATAGTTTTTTATTTTAGTAGTACGTACTAATATTTAGTCTGCTGCTTCGCTATGTATACAATACTGGGTATTATTTTCTTTACAATTTTTATTTTTAATTTCAGAATTGTACACACACAGTAGGATAAGTTAACACATGAAGTTCACGATCCCCTTCAATTAGTAACGTTCATAGCTTAACGTACACGTGCCAATATTAGTCAATTGAGATATTCTGAAGTTATAAAAGTTAAAAGAGTTTTACCTGCTACCTAGACAAAATTGTTAGTACCTCTTACTACTATTTGGCCATTTACATCAGTTGAGTTGGTGATATAGATATTTTCATTAAAATAACACAATATTTCTTATTATTGCTGTTGACATCCATAGTTGGGATGTATAGTCTATATATCTAGGGTGACCAGCACAACACTATCATACATAACTTCTAGGTTTGTGCACTGATTACTTCACCGAGTTCTCTTTTTCAGTACCATTAGAATAAAATCTAGAATTAATTAAAAAACATTTAAAGCATATTAAGTTAAAAACTAAGGCAGTGAAATTGTTGTTGCGCATTCTCAGCCTTTACATAGTTTCTAATTAACTGCTAAATGTGGAACGAATTGACTGGGAACCTCAGCCACGCCACCAAGAGTTAAATTAATACTAATGTTAATAACAATTAAAAAAATTTAGACTAGTGTGGCATAATATAAAGCAAAGTAATGTTTAAAATCACTTATCTAAATAAAAAATGACTATAAACAGTTTCAGGGGCAATAGAAATAGTAATAAATATTTTAGTAGAATATAGTATTTACTATTGTATAGTGACATCAGAAATTAAAATAGGAAGATCTTAGTATTTCCAGGCTATAAATACACTATAAAAATGAGATTTAGGTTAGTGAAGCATTCACATAAAGCATGGCCATTCATTCACATATTATTTTATCAGTCTGATATGTGAGAATGTGTTAGTTAATTATTGCACTATGAGAAGTGACACTCAAACATTCATTTCCTGCTCCTCGTGTTTCCCAATGGACGTGTACTGCACCTTCTGGGACACCGTGTTGAGCAGCGGAGTGAAGTGCTGCTTGATCTGCGCTCTGTTGACGTACGCCACACCCACCAGCAGCGTCGCGAGCACTACCAGGAGGACGGCAAGCACGACCGTCGTTGCCCGGTGGGCCGAGACAGCCGTCGCGCTCGTCACCTTCGGGAGACACTGGATCTCTTGCAGGTTCATCACGGACTTCCCCCCGTTGTTTGCCGGGAGCCCCCGATGACATCGCAGCGTGTCTTTATTGCGTACCTCCACTTTAGTAGTCTGCAGCCACTGGTACAAGTCTTGTATGGCGCAGTCGCAAGAGAATGGATTGCCCATCAGGTCGATCACCAGCGACTGATTCCGTTCGGGCAACACGTCTAACGTTTCCAAGTCCTTTTCGCTTAGAGCGGATATCCTGTTTCGTTCCAAGTCCAAGAAGCGGAGCTTCGGAAGACAGAGGACGTTGAAGTCGATGCCGCGAAGGAGATTGTCTCCCAGGTGTAGGTCCATCAGACTCGGTAGGTCGCAGAAGACGCGGCGGTCTTCGAATCCGGTGATCTCGTTCTGCTCCAGATGGAGTTTGATGAGTTGCGTGAGGTTACTCTTCACGAAGATGTTGTGAAGATCTCTGGCCAGATCTTCGGGTGTATTGTCCTCGAACGCGTCCGTCAAGTGGAGCTCTTTGAGACTCACGAAATTGGAGAAGATTCGGGGATGGTTGTGCGAACGGCCGAACTTGTCGGACGAGGCGATGGAGAGATCGTTGTGATCGAGGATCAATCGCTGGACGTTGGCGACGTGGTGATACGTTTTACCCCGGATCTCTTTGATGTGGTTGTTGGACATGTCCACAACTCGCAGCTTGGTGTAGTTGACGAGGCTTCCGAACACATTCCACGGTAACTCGGTGATGTTGTTGCCGGTGAATATCAGAACCTGTGAATGTTTATAACGTTAAGGCCGGTATCGTTCTCCACTTAAAAGTAACACCTTTAAATGTCCCAGGGTAAAACAAGAGTGGTAACAACTAACAAGTATGAATTATGTAAAAAGGAAAAATAACTAATTATTTAAATTGGATTGGACAACCTTGTAGTTGTGGAGACAAATCATGGTTTTCAGTTTTCTACATTACGCTCACCATACACATTTTAAAATTTGAAACTGAAACCTTCCGCTATTAAAGTACAAACACATTCGTTTGTTGCGGCCGGTTTTTTCCATTGCTTCTCAACCCTGCTGTAGACCATACATAACTTTCTCCAAAATATACGCTGCTGATAACAATTTTTATTGTAGTGAAGAAAAGTACATATTATGGTCTATGACTATGAGATCAAGTATTTTCCATTCAGTATCTTTAAATGGTATTTTGTTTATGATTTTTTTCATCTACCATTACAAATGCGCTCGCTGTACCAATAGACAAAAAAAATCGCTATCAACGCTTTTACAAGGATGGTCAGCAAAACAAATTTTGTTACCATATATTTTTTTATATAGGGTATATTTTATTTATACTTGACCATTAGGTACCCGTACTGTGTACATACCTGAGTTTCTGCAGGTAAGTGCTCAAGCATGGATGTGTCTTTGAAATGTGTGTTTGTGCAGTTTACGACATACTGCATACTATCTTCATACACGTACTTGACGTTTCCACACTGGCATTTATCACGAAATGCGGGACCGCACGACTTGCTTCTCGATGCACAGACTTCGAGAAGAATCACAAGTGCAAACAGTAACACACTCCGCGCAGGCTTCATCATTGGGATAACTAGTACCTGAAAAGAAGAAGAAGTAGGGTAGTTTGTGTTACCGGCCACACGTATCTCCTCAAAACTTATTACTAGCAACATAATTTAGTAGGACATGGTTGGTTGTTGGGTTGTGGGAAGAAACGATTAAATGAGTGAAGAAACTGTTGATTCTTAATCACATGGTCGATGTAACACCGGTACGTAGAGCCGGAGGATCTGGGTTTGATCCCCAGTCGAACTTTTATTACAATTGCTATCACTTCATATAAATGTTTCAGTCTCTGGGCGATAGGGTCAATCCTGTAAATATTTGTTTTCAGCTTACATTAAAATATTCACACTATCTATGTGTAGGCCCCTTACTGAATAAGCTATGATGATCATTTCTTGAGGGGAGTTATGAATCACTTACACTAATTGCTGGGTCCATAAATTAGGACAAATGGTATAAAAAAAAAACTCTGGTAGGCAATGTATTCTAGTATCTTGGGTTCAAATCTAGTAGACTATCTAGCACCTTGATAAAGAAGTTAGACTGTACTGCAATAATCTATATTGTCTTTAGAACCTGGATAAGGTTGACTGTATTGCAATAATCTATATTGTCTTTAGAACCTGGTTATAAGGTAGACTGTACTGCAATAATCTATATTGTCTTTAGAACCTGGTTATAGAACGTAGACTGTACTGCAATAATCTTTATTGTCTTTAGAACCTGGTTATAGAAGGTAGACTGTACTGCAATAATCTATATTGTCTTTATAGAACCTGGTTCTAGAAGGTAGACTGTACTGCAATAATCTTTATTGTCTTTAGAACCTGGTTATAGAAGGTTGACTGTATTGCAATAATCTATATTGTCTTTAGAACCTGGTTATAGAAGGTAGACTGTACTGCAATAATCCATATTGTCTTTAGAACCTGGTTATAGAAGGTAGACTGTACTGCAATAACTTTATTGTCTTTAGAACCTGGTTATATAGAAGGTTGACTGTAATGCAGACAATTGTCTTTAGAACCTGGTTATAGAGTAGACTGTACTGCAATTATCTACATTGTCTTTAGAACCTGGATATAGAGGTAGACTGTACTGCAATAATCTATATTGTTTTTAGAACACAATGTGCGCTACATTAAGTTGTGTACACAGTGATATCACCTGGCTATATCCACAATGGCTTGACGATATGGGTGTGATAAGTTGCGTAGGTGTGGCAAAAAACGAACTGTCTGAAAATAACCTTGAACTGGCATATTCAGAATCGTCGGCTTTTTTGGGGGCTTATCTTCAATTCTAATGTAATACAAGATACCGGAAACGATTAGGTTATTATATACGGATATCTTGCGACCGAAGACGGGAATTGGTCGAGATTTGTTCACCACATACCATCTACCTACCAGGTTTCCGCTGATCGGCGTAGCATTGACAACCACTGCACGTAACCAACCAAAGAAGTAACCCACTCACTCGCTAATATTAATGAAACAAAAGTGAGGAACATTATTCATTAATATGTTACTACTTACTTTAATCAAGTTGATCAGTAGACATGCTTCTGTGATCTTCACAACGTAGGCCTCTTGTTTTTTACTTCTTCAGTGGTGTGCAGAGTGTTAACAAAGCAAAATGTCTGGCACACCTGTGGATCCAGCCAGCCAGAAACCAACCTCTCTCTCCTCTCTCTCTCTTTCACACATTCTCCTCTTACTCACTCACTCACTCCCTCTCTCTCTCTCTCTCTCTCTCTCTCTCTCTCTCTCTCACTCTCTCACACACTCTCTCTCTCTCTCTCGCTCACTCTCGCTCTCACTATCGCATCGGTTTCTCTTCGCGCTGAGCGAAGCGTGATGGTTGATCATCGTTTTTAGCGCTGATTTTGTAAAATATTCCATTCGATCTGAGTGAGTTATAGCTCTCTGTATATTATCAGCAAAATATATTCTGAAAATTAGTCCACGAGAACCGTGTGGGAAACGCGACACTCCTGAAACGCGAACAGTTCTGAAAATTATACCACAAAACAATGTGTACAAAGCTATAGCTCGTAATTAAATAAGACATTGCATAATGCTCTTCAATATCTTTCACGTTCACGCATAGTAGTAGTAGTAGTAGTAGAAGTAGTAGTAGTAGTAGCAGTAGTAGTAGTAGTAGTAGTAGTAGTAGTAGTAGTAGTAGTAGTAGTAGTAGTAGGTAGTAGTAGTAGTAGTAGTAGTAGTAGTAGTAGTAGTAGTAGTAGTAGTAGTAGTAGTAGTAGTAGTAGTATTCTTTATTATAGCATATCTTGCTAGTTTTCATCAGTACATAAATACATACAAGTCATTTTTAATCAAAGATGCATGGAGTATGGAATAATAAAAGTGATCATACATAGGCTAGTACAGTTAGTATAAACATAGCAGAACAATTTTATATCCACCAAAAAAAAACATTGTTGTTGGTAATAATAATAAACATAAAAAATATATATAAGACACTAAACTAAACTAAATTTTGTCCCAGTAAAATATTCTTCCACCTGGGCAGGCTACTAATTTCCCTTCTTTGATCAGTTTACAACAGTTTCTCCTAAAACTACTTATACTACCTTTTCTAATTTCAAGGGGTATGCGGTTAAAAATGCGTATACCTTTTTCAAAAAATGAACCTCCCTCTACTTTTTCATTAGAAAAAACATTTGCATTGCACCAGTAATAAACTAACCGACGCTCATAGTACGTCACCAAGGATTATAACTGACCTTAAGATCGACGTTACGACTAACTAGGTACCACCGTTCATCCACAATCGGTACTGAAAGTGGAACTTGACAAGAAAATCTTTGAAATTCCAAAGACGCATGACGCAGTGGCATCACTATACAGAGTTTTTTTTTTGGGAGGCCCCCCCAATAATTTCCATACCGCTAATGCATACTAATGGCAATCAATCAATCAATTGATTAAAATATAACCGTTAATCAGCATTTATCTCCTGCATATAATTTATGAAAGGTATTTAATATTATTTGACAGATGTTCTTTAGATAAAGTTTTGTGACAAGTATTATTAGTGGATAGTATAATATGTCTAATCTTTTGTAAAGTAATTGAAAAATTACTGACATTGTTATCTTATAAATTAATAATTAAATACTATAACACAATAATTATGACAATCAAATATTATTTCATGCAATCATCCTTCAGGTATACTAAAATAGTTTTTTGTGTGTGTCTAAAAACCTTTTTAGGGCCGCTCTATTATCCTTTACAATTCCCTTGCTCAAATCGCTGTAAAGGCTGTTTTAAAGCCCCGGTGTAGCCCGCGCAAGTCAAATCAACTAGTTACTTGCGCCCCCCAATCCTAGAATCCTAGAGTCGCCCCTGCGCCTGACGTTGTTCACAACAACAATACAAAGGCGATGTTTTTTTCGAAGTAGACAATTTTCAGATCTACCTCGGGAATTAACTTTAAGATAGCCCAAATAAACAATATAGCCGTAAAGAATAAAATTCTAAAAAACAGAGTGTATTTAAGCACGTCTTTGACGACGCGTAGCGTCTCTTGTTAAAGGGTTAAGAAAAAAATGATTAACGTTTCTCCATTGGACATTCTTACTCTATACATGAAACATATTTATGTTTGCCTTGCATTAACGGTTAGCTGAGTAAACATGTTTTAATGTTGGCGTGATGACAAACTATCTGAATGCAACAGCTATGCCATACATTGAGAGCAGTGTCTTATATACCAGTGTAAGCGATGCTACTTCCATCGGGTGCCGTGGCGTACGAAGAACGTCGGCGCTTCGAGTGCTTGAGGTCTGGGGTTCGAGACTCGTCACGAACAATTTTTTTTTCCACCATATTCACACATTTATATCAATACATCAACGTGCATGGACACGGTTTATTTTTTAACGGTCAAACGGCTCGTTGTTTCCACAAACGATTTACTCTTTCGCGATCACGCGATCAAGATCTATCAAATGCGTTTTTTAAAAGACAATGTGTTGAAACTGGATTTTTAGAGTTAATTAAAAAACGGCTTCTTGGATATTTTTTAAATCAAATGAGACCCTCTGTTCGTAAATCCATCTATATTTGTTGTTACAATTACAATAAGAATGAATCGAGATACAATATGAGATTGGTACATGCATACATTGAGAGCAGTGAGTTATCTACCAGTTTAAGCCGACCAATTTCCATCGTGAGGCATAGCGTACGCAGTAGCGTCGTCGACTAGTGTTTTCGTGGTCCGGGGTTCGAGACCCGCAACCGGCAAACTTTTTGTCTTCCATATTCAGACCAGCAAAGTTGAGAAGGGTTTACTAAGGGGAAATTTTTTTTTTAAGCGCTCGTAGCAAAAAAACCGAAGGTCCAAATTTGTTTTTGTATTTTTTTTATTTTTTTTTCGTCAATTATCTAGACATCCTGAAAACAAAAATATGCTGGGGGTCATACTTACAGAGATACAGGCGCCCAAAATTTCAAAAAAAGTCACAGAAAGGCAGAATCGGAGAATATTGAAATTTTTATTTTTTTTTATTTTTTAAAAAATACGGAAAATATCAAGAGAGCGATAAATAAGAAGGAATTGACAACCAAAAAATTCTATCTCAAACCGTTTACCCGTAAAAAAATAAAAACCTAAAAAAATCGACTATTTTGGTTACCTGAAGTTGGCGTCGCCTCACCACGACCTGTGCAAACCAACGCTACCGACGCTCATACTACGTCACCAAGGATTCTTACTGACCTTAAGTTCAACGCTACGACTAACTAGGTACCACCGTTTATCCACAATCAGTACCGAAAGTGGAACTTGACAAGAAAATCTTTGAAATTTCAAAGACGCCTTGCGTCGTTCACAATAAACATAGCGAGGCGATGATTTTTTTCAAAGTAGACAATTTTCAGATCTACCTCGGGAATTAACTTTGAGCTCGCTAAAATAAATAATATAGGCGTAAAGAATAAAATTCTAAAAAACAGAGTGTATTTAAGCACGTCTTTGACGACGCGTAGCGTCTCTTGTTAAAGGGTTAAGAAAATAATGATTAATGTTTTTCCATTGGACATTTTTACTCTATACATGAAACATATTTATGTTTGCCTTACATTAACGGTTAGCTGAGTAAACATGTTTTAATGTTGGCGTGATGACGAGCTATCTAAATGCAACAGCTATGCCATACATTGAGAGCAGTGTCTTATATACCAGTGTAAGCGATGCTACTTCCATCGGGTGCCGTGGCGTACGAAGAACGTCGGCGCCTAGAGTCCTTGAGGTCTGGGGTTCGAGACTCGTGTCACACAATTTTTTTTTTCCACCATATTCACACATTTATATCAATTACATCAACGTGCATGGACACGGTTTATTTTTTAACGGTCAAACGGCTCGTTACAAACGATTTACTCTTTCGCGATCACGCGATCAAGATCTATCAAATGCGTTTTTTAAAAGACAATGTGTTGAAACTGGATTTTTAGAGTTAGTTAAAAAACGGCTTCTTGGATATTTTTTAAATCAAATGAGACCCTCTGTTCGTAAATCCATCTATATTTGTTGTTACAATTACAATAAGAATAAATCGAGATACAATATGAGATTGGTACATGCATACATTGAGAGCAGTGAGTTATCTACCAGTTTAAGCCGACCAATTTCCATCGTGAGGCATGGCGTACGCAGTAGCGTCGTCGACTAGTGTTTTCGCGGTCCGGGGTTCGAGACCCGCAACCGGCAAACTTTTTGTCTTCCATATTCAGACCAGCAAAATTGAGAAGGGTTTACTAAGGGGAAATTTTTTTTTTAAGCGCTCGTAGCAAAAAAACCAAAGGTCCAAATTTGTTTTTGTATTTTTTTTATTTTTTTTTCGTCAATTATCTAGACATCCTGAAAACAAAAACTATGCTGGGGGTCATACTTACAGAGATACAGGCGCCCAAAATTTCAAAAAAAGTCACAGAAAGGCAGAATCGGAGAATATTGAAATTTTCATTTTTTTTTATTTTTTAAAAAATACGGAACATATCAAGAGAGCGATAAATAAGAAGGAATTGACAACCAAAAAATTCTATCTTAAACCGTGTACCCGTAAAAAAATAAAAACCTCAAAAAATCGTCTATTTTGGTTACCTGAAGTTGGCGTCGCCTCACCACGACCTGTGCAAACCGACGCTACCGACGCTCATACTACGTCACCAAGAATTCTTACTGACCTTAAGTTCAACGCTACGACTAACTAGGTACCACCGTTTATCCACAATCGGTACCGAAAGTGGAACTTGACAAGAAAATCTTTGAAATTTCAAAGACGCCTTGCGTCGTTCACAATAAACATAGCGAGGCGATGATTTTTTTCAAAGTAGACAATTTTCAGATCTACCTCGGGAATTAACTTTGAGCTCGCTTAAATAAATAATATGGGCGTAAAGAATAAAATTCTAAAAAACAGAGTGTATTTAAGCACGTCTTTGACGACGCGTAGCGTCTCTTGTTAAAGGGTTAAGAAAATAATGATAAATGTTTTTCCATTTGACATTCTTACTCTATACATGAAACATATTTATGTTTGCCTTACATTAACGGTTAGCTGAGTAAACATGTTTTAATGTTGGCGTGATGACGAGCTATCTGAATGCAACAGCTATGCCATACATTGAGAGCAGTGTCTTATATACCAGTGTAAGCGACGCTACTTCCATCGGGTGCCGTGGCGTACGAAGAACGTCGGCGCTTAGAGTCCTTGAGGTCTGAGGTTCGAGACTCGTGTCACACAATTTTTTTTTCCACCATATTCACACATTCATATCAATACATCAACGTGCATGGACACGGTTTATTTTTTAACGGTCAAACGGCTCGTTGTTTCCACAAACGATTTACTCTTTCGCGATCACGCGATCAAGATCTATCAAATGCGTTTTTTAAAAGACAATGTGTTGAAACTGGATTTTTAGAGTTAGTTAAAAAACGGCTTCTTGGATTTTTTTTAAATCAAATGAGACCCTCTGTTCGTAAATCCATCTATATTTGTTGTTACAATTACAATAAGAATGACTCGAGATACAATATGAGATTGGTACATGCATACATTGAGAGCAGTGAGTTATCTACCAGTTTAAGCCGACCAATTTCCATCGTGAGGCATGGCGTACGCAGTAGCGTCGTGGACTAGTGTTTTCGCGGTCCGGGGTTCGAGACCCGCAACCGGCAAACTTTTTGTCTTTCATATTCAGACCAGCAAAGTTGAGAAGGGTTTACTAAGGGAAAATTTTTATTTTAAGCGCTCGTAGCAAAAAAACCAAAGGTCCAAATTTGTTTTTGTATTTTTTTTATTTTTTTTTCGCCAATTATCTAGACATCCTGAAAACAAAAATATGCTGGGGGTCATACTTACAGAGATACAGGCGCCCAAAATTTCAAAAAAAGTCACAGAAAGGCAGAATCGGAGAATATTGAAATTTTTATTTTTTTTTATTTTTTAAAAAATACGGAACATATCAAGAGAGCGATAAATAAAAAGGAATTGACAACCAAAAAATTCTATCTCAAACCGTTTACCCGTAAAAAAATAAAAACCTCAAAAAATCGTCTATTTTGGTTACCTGAAGTTGGCGTCGCCTCACCACGACCTGTGCAAACCGACGCTACCGACGCTCATACTACGTCACCAAGAATTCTTACTGACCTTAAGTTCAACGCTACGACTAACTAGGTACCACCGTTTATCCACAATCGGTACCGAAAGTGGAACTTGACAAGAAAATCTTTGAAATTTCAAAGACGCCTTGCGTCGTTCACAATAAACATAGCGAGGCGATGATTTTTTTCAAAGTAGACAATTTTCAGATCTACCTCGGGAATTAACTTTGAGCTCGCTTAAATAGATAATATAAACGTAAAGAATAAAATTCTAAAAAACAGAGTGTATTTAAGCACGTCTTTGACGACGCGTAGCGTCTCTTGTTAAAGGGTTAAGAAAATAATGATTAATGTTTTTCCATTGGACATTCTTACTCTATACATGAAACATATTTATGTTTGCCTTACATTAACGGTTAGCTGAGTAAACATGTTTTAATGTTGGCGTGATGACGAGCTATCTGAATGCAACAGCTATGCCATACATTGAAAGCAGTGTCTTATATACCAGTGTAAGCGATGCTACTTCCATCGGGTGCCGTGGCGTACGAAGAACGTCGGCGCCTAGAGTCCTTGAGGTCTGGGGTTCGAGACTCGTGTCACACAATTTTTTTTTCCCACCATATTCACACATTTATATCAATACATCAACGTGCATGGACACGGTTTATTTTTTAACGGTCAAACGGCTCGTTGTTTCCACAAACGATTTACTCTTTCGCGATCACGCGATCAAGATCTATCAAATGCGTTTTTTAAAAGACAATGTGTTGAAACTGGATTTTTAGAGTTAGTTAAAAAACGGCTTCTTGGATATTTTTTAAATCAATGAGACCCTCTGTTCGTAAATCCATCTATATTTGTTGTTACAATTACAATAAGAATGAATCGAGATACAATATGAGATTGGTACATGCATACATTGAGAGCAGTGAGTTATCTACCAGTTTAAGCCGACCAATTTCCATCCTGAGGCATGGCGTACGCAGTAGCGTCGTCGACTAGTGTTTTCGCGGTCCGGGGTTCGAGACCCGCAACCGGCAAACTTTTTGTCTTCCATATTCAGACCAGCAAAGTTGAGAAGGGTTTACTAAGGGGAAATTTTTTTTTTAAGCGCTCGTAGCAAAAAAACCAAAGGTCCAAATTTGTTTTTGTATTTTTTTTATTTTTTTTTCGCCAATTATCTAGACATCCTGAAAACGAAAATATGCTGGGGGTCATACTTACAGAGATACAGGCGCCCAAAATTTCAAAAAAAGTCACAGAAAGGCAGAATCGGAGAATATTGAAATTTTTATTTTTTTTTATTTTTTAAAAAATACGGAACATATCAAGAGAGCGATAAATAAAAAGGAATTGACAACCATAAAATTATATCTCAAACCGTTTACCCGTAAAAAAATAAAAACCTCAAAAAATCGACTATTTTGGTTACCTGAAGTTGGTGTCGCCTCACCACGACCTGTGAAAACCGACGCTACCGACGCTCATACTACGTCACCAAGAATTCTTACTGACCTTAAGTTCAACGCTACGACTAGCTAGGTACCACCGTTTATCCACAATCGGTACCGAAAGTGGAACTTGACAAGAAAATCTTTGAAATTTCAAAGACGCCTTGCGTCGTTCACAATAAACATAGCGAGACGATGATTTTTTTCAAAGTAGACAATTTTCAGATCTACCTCGGGAATTAACTTTGAGCTCGCTTAAATAGATAATATAAACGTAAAGAATAAAATTCTAAAAAACAGAGTGTATTTAAGCACGTCTTTGACGACGCGTAGCGTCTCTTGTTAAAGGGTTAAGAAAATAATGATTAATGTTTTTCCATTGGACATTCTTACTCTATACATGAAACATATTTATGTTTGCCTTACATTAACGGTTAGCTGAGTAAACATGTTTTAATGTTGGCGTGATGACGAGCTATCTGAATGCAACAGCTATGCCATACATTGAAAGCAGTGTCTTATATACCAGTGTAAGCGATGCTACTTCCATCGGGTGCCGTGGCGTACGAAGAACGTCGGCGCCTAGAGTCCTTGAGGTCTGGGGTTCGAGACTCGTGTCACACAATTTTTTTTTCCCACCATATTCACACATTTATATCAATACATCAACGTGCATGGACACGGTTTATTTTTTAACGGTCAAACGGCTCGTTGTTTCCACAAACGATTTAACCTTCGCGATCACGCGATCAAGATCTATCAAATGCGTTTTTTAAAAGACAATGTGTTGAAACTGGATTTTTATAGTTAGTTAAAAAACGGCTTCTTGGATATTTTTTAAATCAATGAGACCCTCTGTTCGTAAATCCATCTATATTTGTTGTTACAATTACAATAAGAATGAATCGAGATACAATATGAGATTGGTACATGCATACATTGAGAGCAGTGAGTTATCTACCAGTTTAAGCCGACCAATTTCCATCCTGAGGCATGGCGTACGCAGTAGCGTCGTCGACTAGTGTTTTCGCGGTCCGGGGTTCGAGACCCGCAACCGGCAAACTTTTTGTCTTCCATATTCAGACCAGCAAAGTTGAGAAGGGTTTACTAAGGGGAAATTTTTTTTTTAAGCGCTCGTAGCAAAAAAACCAAAGGTCCAAATTTGTTTTTGTATTTTTTTTATTTTTTTTTCGCCAATTATCTAGACATCCTGAAAACGAAAATATGCTGGGGGTCATACTTACAGAGATACAGGCGCCCAAAATTTCAAAAAAAGTCACAGAAAGGCAGAATCGGAGAATATTGAAATTTTTATTTTTTTTTATTTTTTAAAAAATACGGAACATATCAAGAGAGCGATAAGTAAAAAGGAATTGACAACCATAAAATTCTATCTCAAACCGTTTACCCGTAAAAAAATAAAAACCTCAAAAAATCGACTATTTTGGTTACCTGAAGTTGGTGTCGCCTCACCACGACCTGTGAAAACCGACGCTACCGACGCTCATACTACGTCACCAAGAATTCTAACTGACCTTAAGTTCAACGCTACGACTAGCTAGGTACCACCGTTTATCCACAATCGGTACCGAAAGTGGAACTTGACAAGAAAATCTTTGAAATTTCAAAGACGCCTTGCGTCGTTCACAATAAACATAGCTAAGCGATGATTTTTTTCAAAGTAGACAATTTTCAGATCTACCTCGGGAATTAACTTTGAGCTCGCTTAAATAAATAATATAGGCGTAAAGAATAAAATTCTAAAAAACAGAGTGTATTTAAGCACGTCTTTGACGACGCGTAGCGTCTCTTGTTAAAGGGTAAAGAAAATAATGATTAATGTTTTTTCATTGGACATTCTTACTCTATGCATGAAACATATTTATGTTTGCCTTACATTAACGGTTAGCTGAGTAAACATGTTTTAATGTTGGCGTGATGACGAGCTATCTGAATGCAACAGCTATGCCATACATTGAGAGCAGTGTCTTATATACCAGTGTAAGCGACGCTACTTCCATCGGGTGCCGTGGCGTACGAAGAACGTCGGCGCTTAGAGTCCTTGAGGTCTGGGGTTCGAGACTCGTGTCACACAATTTTTTTTTTCCACCATATTCACACATTCATATCAATACATCAACGTGCATGGACACGGTTTATTTTTTAACGGTCAAACGGCTCGTTGTTTCCACAAACGATTTACTCTTTCGCGATCACGCGATCAAGATCTATCAAATGCGTTTTTTAAAAGACAATGTGTTGAAACTGGATTTTTAGAGTTAGTTAAAAAACGGCTTCTTGGATTTCTTTTTAAATCAAATGAGACCCTCTGTTCGTTGATCCATCTATATTTGTTGTTACAATTACAATAAGAATGAATCGAGATACAATATGAGATTGGTACATGCATACATTGAGAGCAGTGAGTTATCTACCAGTTTAAGCCGACCAATTTCCATCGTGAGGCATGGCGTACGCAGTAGCGTCGTGGACTAGTGTTTTCGCGGTCCGGGGTTCGAGACCCGCAACCGGCAAACTTTTTGTCTTTCATATTCAGACCAGCAAAGTTGAGAAGGGTTTACTAAGGGAAAATTTTTATTTTAAGCGCTCGTAGCAAAAAAACCAAAGGTCCAAATTTGTTTTTGTATTTTTTTTATTTTTTTTTCGTCAATTATCTAGACATCCTGAAAACGAAAATATGCTGGGGGTCATACTTACAGAGATACAGGCGCCCAAAATTTCAAAAAAAGTCACAGAAAGGCAGAATCGGAGAATATTGAAATTTTTATTTTTTTTTATTTTTTAAAAAATACGGAACATATCAAGAGAGCGATAAATAAGAAGGAATTGACAACCATAAAATTCTATCTCAAACCGTTTACCCGTAAAAAAATAAAAACCTAAAAAAATCGACTATTTTGGTTACCTGAAGTTGGTGTCGCCTCACCACGACCTGTGAAAACCGACGCTACCGACGCTCATACTACGTCACCAAGAATTCTTACTGACCTTAAGTTCAACGCTACGACTAACTAGGTACCACCGTTTATCCACAATCGGTACCGAAAGTGGAACTTGACAAGAAAATCTTTGAAATTTCAAAGACGCCTTGCGTCGTTCACAATAAACATAGCGAGGCGATGATTTTTTTCAAAGTAGACAATTTTCAGATCTACCTCGGGAATTAACTTTGAGCTCGCTTAAATAGATAATATAAACGTAAAGAATAAAATTCTAAAAAACAGAGTGTATTTAAGCACGTCTTTGACGACGCGTAGCGTCTCTTGTTAAAGGGTTAAGAAAATAATGATTAATGTTTTTCCATTGGACATTCTTACTCTATACATGAAACATATTTATGTTTGCCTTACATTAACGGTTAGCTGAGTAAACATGTTTTAATGTTGGCGTGATGACGAGCTATCTGAATGCAACAGCTATGCCATACATTGAAAGCAGTGTCTTATATACCAGTGTAAGCGATGCTACTTCCATCGGGTGCCGTGGCGTACGAAGAACGTCGGCGCCTAGAGTCCTTGAGGTCTGGGGTTCGAGACTCGTGTCACACAATTTTTTTTTTCCACCATATTCACACATTTATATCAATACATCAACGTGCATGGACACGGTTTATTTTTTAACGGTCAAACGGCTCGTTGTTTCCACAAATGATTTACTCTTTCGCGATCACGCGATCAAGATCTATCAAATGCGTTTTTTAAAAGACAATGTGTTGAAACTGGATTTTTTGAGTTAGTTAAAAAACGGCTTCTTGGATATTTTTTAAATCAATGAGACCCTCTGTTCGTAAATCCATCTATATTTGTTGTTACAATTACAATAAGAATGAATCGAGATACAATATGAGATTGGTACATGCATACATTGAGAGCAGTGAGTTATCTACCAGTTTAAGCCGACCAATTTCCATCGTGAGGCATGGCGTACGCAGTAGCGTCGTCGACTAGTGTTTTCGCGGTCCGGGGTTCGAGACCCGCAACCGGCAAACTTTTTGTCTTCCATATTCAGACCAGCAAAGTTGAGAAGGGTTTACTAAGGGGAAATTTTTTTTTTAAGCGCTCGTAGCAAAAAAACCAAAGGTCCAAATTTGTTTTTGTATTTTTTTTATTTTTTTTTCGCCAATTATCTAGACATCCTGAAAACGAAAATATGCTGGGGGTCATACTTACAGAGATACAGGCGCCCAAAATTTCAAAAAAAGTCACAGAAAGGCAGAATCGGAGAATATTGAAATTTTTATTTTTTTTTATTTTTTAAAAAATACGGAACATATCAAGAGAGCGATAAATAAAAAGGAATTGACAACCATAAAATTATATCTCAAACTGTTTACCCGTAAAAAAATAAAAACCTCAAAAAAACGACTATTTTGGTTACCTGAAGTTGGTGTCGCCTCACCACGACCTGTGCAAACCGACGCTACCGACGCTCATACTACGTCACCAAGGGTACTTACTGACCTTAAGTTCAACGCTACGACTAACTAGGTACCACCGTTTATCCACAATCGGTACCGAAAGTGGAACTTGACAAAAAAATCTTTGAAATTTCAAAGACGCCTTGCGTCGTTCACAATAAACATAGCGAGGCGATGATTTTTTTCAAAGTAGACAATTTTCAGATCTACCTCGGGAATTAACTTTGAGCTCGCTTAAATAAATAATATAGGCGTAAAGAATAAAATTCTAAAAAACAGAGTGTATTTAAGCACGTCTTTGACGACGCGTAGCGTCTCTTGTTAAAGGGTTAAGAAAATAATGATTAATGTTTTTTCATTGGACATTCTTACTCTATACATGAAACATATTTATGTTTGCCTTACATTAACGGTTAGCTGAGTAAACATGTTTTAATGTTGGCGTGATGACGAGCTATCTGAATGCAACAGCTATGCCATACATTGAGAGCAGTGTCTTATATACCAGTGTAAGCGACGCTACTTCCATCGGGTGCCGTGGCGTACGAAGAACGTCGGCGCTTAGAGTCCTTGAGGTCTGAGGTTCGAGACTCGTGTCACACAATTTTTTTTTCCACCATATTCACACATTCATATCAATACATCAACGTGCATGGACACGGTTTATTTTTTAACGGTCAAACGGCTCGTTGTTTCCACAAACGATTTACTCTTTCGCGATCACGCGATCAAGATCTATCAAATGCGTTTTTTAAAAGACAATGTGTTGAAACTGGATTTTTAGAGTTAGTTAAAAAACGGCTTCTTGGATTTTTTTTAAATCAAATGAGACCCTCTGTTCGTAAATCCATCTAGGGCCTATATTTGTTGTTACAATTACAATAAGAATGAATCGAGATACAATATGAGATTGGTACATGCATACATTGAGAGCAGTGAGTTATCTACCAGTTTAAGCCGACCAATTTCCATCGTGAGGCATGGCGTACGCAGTAGCGTCGTCGACTAGTGTTTTCGCGGTCCGGGGTTCGAGACCCGCAACCGGCAAACTTTTTGTCTTCCATATTCAGACCAGCAAAGTTGAGAAGGGTTTACTAAGGGAAAATTTTTATTTTAAGCGCTCGTAGCAAAAAAACCAAAGGTCCAAATTTGTTTTTGTATTTTTTTTATTTTTTTTTCGTCAATTATCTAGACATCCTGAAAACGAAAATATGCTGGGGGTCATACTTACAGAGATACAGGCGCCCAAAATTTCAAAAAAAGTCACAGAAAGGCAGAATCGGAGAATATTGAAATTTTTATTTTTTTTTATTTTTTAAAAAATACGGAACATATCAAGAGAGCGATAAATAAGAAGGAATTGACAACCATAAAATTCTATCTCAAACCGTTTACCCGTAAAAAAATAAAAACCTCAAAAAATCGACTATTTTGGTTACCTGAAGTTGGTGTCGCCTCACCACGACCTGTGAAAACCGACGCTACCGACGCTCATACTACGTCACCAAGAATTCTTACTGACCTTAAGCTCAACGCTACGACTAACTAGGTACCACCGTTTATCCACAATCGGTACCGAAAGTGGAACTTGACAAGAAAATCTTTGAAATTTCAAAGAAACATAGCGAGGCGATGATTTTTTTCAAAGTAGACAATTTTCAGATCTACCTCGGGAATTAACTTTGAGCTCGCTTAAATAGATAATATAAACGTAAAGAATAAAATTCTAAAAAACAGAGTGTATTTAAGCACGTCTTTGACGACGCGTAGCGTCTCTTGTTAAAGGGTTAAGAAAATAATGATTAATGTTTTTCCATTGGACATTCTTACTCTATACATGAAACATATTTATGTTTGCCTTACATTAACGGTTAGCTGAGTAAACATGTTTTAATGTTGGCGTGATGACGAGCTATCTGAATGCAACAGCTATGCCATACATTGAAAGCAGTGTCTTATATACCAGTGTAAGCGATGCTACTTCCATCGGGTGCCGTGGCGTACGAAGAACGTCGGCGCCTAGAGTCCTTGTGGTCTGGGGTTCGAGACTCGTGTCACACAATTTTTTTTTTCCACCATATTCACACATTTATATCAATACATCAACGTGCATGGACACGGTTTATTTTTTAACGGTCAAACGGCTCGTTGTTTCCACAAATGATTTACTCTTTCGCGATCACGCGATCAAGATCTATCAAATGCGTTTTTTAAAAGACAATGTGTTGAAACTGGATTTTTTGAGTTAGTTAAAAAACGGCTTCTTGGATATTTTTTAAATCAATGAGACCCTCTGTTCGTAAATCCATCTATATTTGTTGTTACAATTACAATAAGAATGAATCGAGATACAATATGAGATTGGTACATGCATACATTGAGAGCAGTGAGTTATCTACCAGTTTAAGCCGACCAATTTCCATCGTGAGGCATGGCGTACGCAGTAGCGTCGTCGACTAGTGTTTTCGCGGTCCGGGGTTCGAGACCCGCAACCGGCAAACTTTTTGTCTTCCATATTCAGACCAGCAAAGTTGAGAAGGGTTTACTAAGGGAAAATTTTTTTTTTAAGCGCTCGTAGCAAAAAAACCAAAGGTCCAAATTTGTTTTTGTATTTTTTTTATTTTTTTTTCGCCAATTATCTAGACATCCTGAAAACGAAAATATGCTGGGGGTCATACTTACAGAGATACAGGCGCCCAAAATTTCAAAAAAAGTCACAGAAAGGCAGAATCGGAGAATATTGAAATTTTTATTTTTTTTTATTTTTTAAAAAATACGGAACATATCAAGAGAGCGATAGATAAAAAGGAATTGACAACCATAAAATTATATCTCAAACTGTTTACCCGTAAAAAAATAAAAACCTCAAAAAAACGACTATTTTGGTTACCTGAAGTTGGTGTCGCCTCACCACGACCTGTGCAAACCGACGCTACCGACGCTCATACTACGTCACCAAGGGTACTTACTGACCTTAAGTTCAACGCTACGACTAACTAGGTACCACCGTTTATCCACAATCGGTACCGAAAGTGGAACTTGACAAGAAAATCTTTGAAATTTCAAAGACGCCTTGCGTCGTTCACAATAAACATAGCGAGGCGATGATTTTTTTCAAAGTAGACAATTTTCAGATCTACCTCGGGAATTAACTTTGAGCTCGCTTAAATAAATAATATAGGCGTAAAGAATAAAATTCTAAAAAACAGAGTGTATTTAAGCACGTCTTTGACGACGCGTAGCGTCTCTTGTTAAAGGGTTAAGAAAATAATGATTAATGTTTTTTCATTGGACATTCTTACTCTATACATGAAACATATTTATGTTTGCCTTACATTAACGGTTAGCTGAGTAAACATGTTTTAATGTTGGCGTGATGACGAGCTATCTGAATGCAACAGCTATGCCATACATTGAGAGCAGTGTCTTATATATCAGTGTAAGCGACGCTACTTCCATCGGGTGCCGTGGCGTACGAAGAACGTCGGCGCTTAGAGTCCTTGAGGTCTGAGGTTCGAGACTCGTGTCACACAATTTTTTTTTCCACCATATTCACACATTCATATCAATACATCAACGTGCATGGACACGGTTTATTTTTTAACGGTCAAACGGCTCGTTGTTTCCACAAACGATTTACTCTTTCGCGATCACGCGATCAAGATCTATCAAATGCGTTTTTTAAAAGACAATGTGTTGAAACTGGATTTTTAGAGTTAGTTAAAAAACGGCTTCTTGGATTTTTTTTAAATCAAATGAGACCCTCTGTTCGTAAATCCATCTAGGGCCTATATTTGTTGTTACAATTACAATAAGAATGAATCGAGATACAATATGAGATTGGTACATGCATACATTGAGAGCAGTGAGTTATCTACCAGTTTAAGCCGACCAATTTCCATCGTGAGGCATGGCGTACGCAGTAGCGTCGTCGACTAGTGTTTTCGCGGTCCGGGGTTCGAGACCCGCAACCGGCAAACTTTTTGTCTTCCATATTCAGACCAGCAAAGTTGAGAAGGGTTTACTAAGGGAAAATTTTTATTTTAAGCGCTCGTAGCAAAAAAACCAAAGGTCCAAATTTGTTTTTGTATTTTTTTAATTTTTTTTTCGTCAATTATCTAGACATCCTGAAAACGAAAATATGCTGGGGGTCATACTTACAGAGATACAGGCGCCCAAAATTTCAAAAAAAGTCACAGAAAGGCAGAATCGGAGAATATTGAAATTTTTATTTTTTTTTATTTTTTAAAAAATACGGAACATATCAAGAGAGCGATAAATAAAAAGGAATTGACAACCAAAAAATTCTATCTCAAACCGTTTACCCGTAAAAAAATAAAAACCTCAAAAAATCGTCTATTTTGGTTACCTGAAGTTGGCGTCGCCTCACCACGACCTGTGCAAACCGACGCTACCGACGCTCATACTACGTCACCAAGAATTCTTACTGACCTTAAGTTCAACGCTACGACTAACTAGGTACCACCGTTTATCCACAATCGGTACCGAAAGTGGAACTTGACAAGAAAATCTTTGAAATTTCAAAGACGCCTTGCGTCGTTCACAATAAACATAGCGAGGCGATGATTTTTTTCAAAGTAGACAATTTTCAGATCTACCTCGGGAATTAACTTTGAGCTCGCTTAAATAAATAATATAGGCGTAAAGAATAAAATTCTAAAAAACAGAGTGTATTTAAGCACGTCTTTGACGACGCGTAGCGTCTCTTGTTAAAGGGTTAAGAAAATAATGATTAATGTTTTTTCATTGGACATTCTTACTCTATACATGAAACATATTTATGTTTGCCTTACATTAACGGTTAGCTGAGTAAACATGTTTTAATGTTGGCGTGATGACGAGCTATCTGAATGCAACAGCTATGCCATACATTGAGAGCAGTGTCTTATATACCAGTGTAAGCGACGCTACTTCCATCGGGTGCCGTGGCGTACGAAGAACGTCGGCGCTTAGAGTCCTTGAGGTCTGAGGTTCGAGACTCGTGTCACACAATTTTTTTTTTCCACCATATTCACACATTCATATCAATACATCAACGTGCATGGACACGGTTTATTTTTTAACGGTCAAACGGCTCGTTGTTTCCACAAACGATTTACTCTTTCGCGATCACGCTATCAAGATCTATCAAATGCGTTTTTAAAAAGATTATGTGTTGAAACTTACTGTTTGGACTTAGAAAAAAAAACGGAATCAAATTTGTTTTCTCTTTCGGATTTTGTTTCGTCAGATCGTATTACTGGATATTTTCTATATCCAGCGAAACCATGATATTTGGCCCTACAATTACAATTAGAAAGTATGGAGTTGAATAAAGATTATTTTTTAACAGACGATCGGTTCGTTTCCGCAAAAAACTGTTTACGGATTCGGATTCACAGGGTCAATTTTAATCAAATTCGATCATAAAAAGACAAAGTGTGGAAATTGAAAATCTGAGAAGGCTAGGTTGGAAAAAGTCGAAAAATACTTTTTTTTATTTTTGCATTTTTTATGATCAGATCGCATTCTTTGATACTTTTTGCATCCTGTGAGACCATCAGTTTGTAAATCCATTCGTATTTGGACTTACAATTACAATAAGAAGAATCGAGAAGAATATTCATTATTTTTTTACAAACAAACGGTTGGTTTCCGCCAAAAACCGTTAACAGTTTCGCAATCACGGGATCAAGATCTGTTAAATGCTATTTTAAAAAGACAATGTGTTGAAACTCATTTTTTGGACTTAGAAAAAAAAACGACTTTAATTTTTTTTTTCAATTTTTAGAGTTTTTACCATCAGATCGTATTTTTGGATATTTTTGGAATTCAACGAGACCCTCAGTTCGTAAATCCATCTATGATTGGTGTTACAATTACAATAAGAATGAATCGAGTAGAATATTCATTTTTTTTTTTTACGGACAAACGGTTGGCTTGCGCCAAAAACCGTTTACAGTTGCGCGATCACGTGTTCAAGATCTATCAAATTGAATTTTAAAAAGACAAAGTGTTAGATTTTTAGGTAGCCTAGCGTGAGTGTGCAGGCACTTTTGAGACGTGAGCGCTGTGGTTAGGTCTTATATCAGCCACCGCAGCGCTGACGGCAGTTTACGTGTGTAAAAACACGTAGACGAGCGACATAGAAATTATCTTGAGGACGGCCAGAGACCGACTGAAGAGTGAGTGAAGGCTGAAGCGCGACGGTAGGCTGTAGCGCGATCACGGGGTGTTCGCGCGGACTAATGGATTTAATCCTGCGCTCTCATTGGCCAGTCGGGCAAATGGCAAATGGCAAATGGCCAACCACTGGGCCAGTGGTTGGCCCAGTGGTTGCAAAACGGCCTCAGAATTTACTTTGTATTTTTTTTAGTTTTTATCATCAGATCATATTCTTGGATACTTTTTGAATCCAGAGAGACCATTAGTTCGTAAATCCGTCAATATTTGGAGTTACAATTATTACAATAAGCAGAATCGAGTTGAATTTTCATTATTGTTTTACAGACAAATGGTTGGTTTCCGCCAAAAACGCTTCACCGTTTCGCGATCACGTGATCAAAATCTATCAAATGCGATTTAAAAAAGACAAGGAGTGGATTTTTTTGGCCGATTGGCCGACAGAACGTCGGCGCTTCAGTGCTGAGGTCTGGGGTTCGAGACCCATAACCCACAGTTTTTTTTCCCCACCATTTTCACACGGGGGCGCCCGGTGTTGCTAAGGATTTGTTTACTTTATGTGAAATAACGTGCATTAGATTGTGATCTAGCAACAATGGGCGCCCCTTGGGGTTGGGCCCGGACTGCCGAAAGACAAGAACAGAAGCACCAAACACCCATGCTTGGATCAATCGTCATCGGCAATGGAGTCAGAGTTAATTGTTGAGGGGTTCCGCTTGCCGGAGTCTGTTCACAAAATACGTTCTTATAACCGGTTTGTTTTTACCTTAGTTTTATTAAAGTTCGATTCACAATTGAAATAAGAGTTGCAATAGTGAAATACCAATAAGGTTTAAGCGAATTGGAACATGCAATCACAATGCTGTGGTTCACAACAGCTGTCACAGTGGATTGAAATAGTCATAAGAAATTAATCAATTCCATTTCTTATTTAAACTTCCCATGCACCTTATGACGAACCAATCAGAACGCAGAAGAGCCATATGAGATGGTCAACTACGGAAATCGAAACAAAAACAGTGGTACCGGATATTTTGCTGCTGTTGTAGTCAATGATAGTAAGTACACAATAGTCGTCGGTTGTGAACCAGTTGCTTGTTATTTTACTATTTCACTGTTTCCCATTGCAAGTCTTATTTCAATTGTGAATCGGGCTTAAAATGAAACAACAACAGTAATAATATATATATATATATTTTGACCTCGTTTCCAACAATAATTATCGGGTAGGGGGGAGTAGCGAAGTACTTAATGTCTTCGTTGCCGGCTAGCCAGGCCTGACACAACCACCTCCTCAACCTCTTCCCCGATCACTTCTTCCGTTACCAGAGGGCTGTTTAGTAGTTCTCTCCATCTCTCACGGTTGTCCCATAGTCTTTCTGCTTCAACTTCGTTCCATGATCTTCCTCTATTCTCCACACTGTCTTTGATCTGATTCATCCACTTGTCTCTTGGTCTGCCTACTTTTTTCTTATGCCCTTCTTCAAACTCTCTTCTTGGTATCCTAGTCAGGTCCATCCTTTTCATTTGTCCAAACCAACGAAGACGTTCTCTCTCCAATCTTACTTTCACGCTTTCAACACCTAATATTTCTCTGATCACACAACTTCTCATACTCATCCTGTCATTCTTTGTCACACCCAGTGTGCTTCTCAAGAACTTCATTTCTGCTGCCACTATTCGATTTTCCGCTTTGAATCCCATGGTCACAGATAGTTATCTGTGCCATATGGTCCATGTAACTGTGGCATATGTCAGTATTGGTAGAAAGTATAGTTTGTATATAAGAAGTTTGCATTGTCTTGGGATTTCATCTTTCCAAAGTATAGCTTCCTGACAGACTGGTAGAAGCTTTCTGCCAATGTGGTTCTTCTTAAAACTTCTGCATCTATCATTGCAATTTTAAATATCATACTTCCTAGATAATTAAAACTTAAAAGATTATTTTGTGGTTAACTCTTTGTCCCTCAGTAAAAGTTTGCTATCTCCGGGTATGCGTCTCTTTGTCATGGTTACCAGTTCGCTCTTCTCTTGGCTGATTCGCATACAAAATGTTTCTGTGCCTTGCTTCACTTATCCAGTTCTTCTTTAATTTTTTTTATATCTGCTCCCTGTGTCCAACAATGAAGTCGGGTAGGGGATAGGAAATTAATCCCATCATATTCTGGCCCCTAGGTACATCGAAGCCGGCTGGCCATGCCTGACGCTCCTCTTCACTTTCTTCTTCCTCTGCTCTTTCTACAAATTCTGTCCATACTTTTCTATCTTCCCACCATCGTTCCTGATTGACCTCTTCCCAAGTTGCATTTCTTCTTTCCACGTCCATTGCTATCACTTCTTCCCACCTCAGTCTTAATTAATGTTTTATAATAATATAATAAAAGTAATAATTAAAAGAAAGTAATATTAATAATTATTATAATAATTATAATAATTATTATTATATAATTAATATGTATTATAATAAATTAATAATATACTAAAATAATAATTATTATTATTATTATTATTACTTATTAGTAGTATTGTTATTACACACCAAGCGATGGAAATTTTGTATTAGAAAAGTAATTATGAATGTTGCCCTTACTGATGGCAACTCAAATGTTTTCAAGCACTTTAGAGAGGGGGTCCCATATGGTAAAAGCTTATAGTGATCTGATAACCATGTATGTAATCCAAATTGCTGCTAATAAAAACGAAACAAAACTAACTCAAGAGCAATTCTTTTCTAGATGCCTATGCAGATGCCACTATAATGACGCATTTAGACAGTTCAATGTTCCTTGAATTCAAGGACGAAAAAGTATCAAAATATACATAAATAATAAACCACAACAATACTCTACTTTATGTGATGAACATTGAGCGGAACATTGAACCATTTAAATTGGGCATAATATAGTGTCTTATATTTTTCCTATTTATATCAATATTCCTATTTATATTTCCTATATTATAGGCTAGTTAAATATATATACACCTGATTGGTAATTACATTTTGGAGACAGCCATAGAATAACAAATAATTAGCTGGCTTAGAGGAGAAAAAAGTTTAGACCTGAGTACTCATGTCACTAAAATGACTTATTCACTACGTACTGGGGTCAAGACCTGTATGCTCTAATTAGATCAAATATTGTACTAAAGATAGATCAACCAGTCATGGGAGTAGGCCTATACTGAGGGCGTATCTCAAATCTCTTTTTTGGCCTGCTTCGCCTACTTCGCCAACAATTATACCAATTGTTATAATTAATTGTTACTTGGGTTAGTCAGCTAGGCTAGTCGACTAGCGAAAAACATCGATTTAAAAAATGAATATATAATATTATAGAAGACAACCAGTCACTTTCAATATAGCAAACTTTTCACTGATATAGTTTTAAAAACACAATAATGAACACAACAGTCTTCTCTATTTATACAACAGACAAAATGAACATTGTTTTGTTCATTTTCTAGAGAGCCTTGGACCAAAGAAGTTGTAACAAAGACGTTGGTAAATGTACAAACCAAAGAAATTGGAATATAGTAGGTAGGCTACATACAAAGGATTGATTGATATTTGGGCTTTATACATCTCATATTTTTGCAACTTGGCTGATCCCGAGTAGTTTTGGAATTACTTCTCATCACAAACATGTTTTAGTTTAAGAAACAAATTATAAATTTTAAATTTATATGTTTAATATATTCCCAGTTCCAGCTTATCATTATCAATAAATGTAACATTTAAAAGTTTTTGATGAAAAAAGGAACGGAAAGGAACAAACCTTGCCATGACATTCCATGCCAACAATAGTATTCTTGCTAAGTACATAGTACACAGGTTTTAAAAATGTGTGCTTTCAAAAGGAGTGACAGAGAATATTCATGTTCTTTTATTTTATTCAATACGATATGCACGAAGTTCTGAAAACAAAAAAAGTAGGGGTGTGCGAGTAGCACTTTTCCAAGCCGAGTCGAGTTTGAGTAGTAAATAACTCGCGAGTTTCGAGTAGTGCCTGAATATAATAAAAAGATACAGGAAAGGAATATAACTACTGGTAGTAGAGGACTAGGCAGACTAGACCTAGACCCCATCTAAGCTACCGCCGTGTTTACCTAGGCTATAGGCTTTGGCCTAAAAGCTAAGCCTATCTGGGGCTAGGCCTAGAACCATATAATTTGTTTAGTATTATTGTCTGCCTAGATCTAGGGCTCAATAGATGCTAAATTCTGCCAACTGGGCCTAGGCCTACGTATCTAGACAAGGAAAGGACTAAGGCTTGGGCCTAGGGATATGCTCGAAGCATGGGGAAATATACCTACACTGTATACGGGGACCTGGCACAGGAAAAGGACTTTAGGAGAAACAATAGAACTACAGTGTAATCTGTTTTGCAGATGGGTTGTCAGATGACTGACAAACAAAGACAGTCGGCGGCTGCACAGTGGGAATGGGAACTGGAAAGTGCTTTGAGTTAAGAGACTGCTTGAGAAATTGGATCAATGTTCATTTATTTAGTCTTGCATCATATACCAATTTTGGATTTAAATATGCAAAACATTGAAACTAGAGTACCAACAGAGATAAAGCATCTAATAAAATCAATAATATGCAAAACATTGAAACTACAGTACAAACAGAGATAAAGCAACTAATAAAATCAATAATATGCAAAACATTGAAACTACACTACAAACAGAGATAAAGCAACTAATAAAATCAATAAAATCAATAAAGATTATTGAAGACTTAACCTAGTACATAGATAGATGAGCCAACAATAAAATAACCATGAACAATCGACAATGTAATTGTGTGAAAGCGATAGTATGACAACAGCTTAGGGCCGGTTTCACCAGCATTGACTTTTGTCGAGTTCAGCTTGAACCTGAATGTTACCAATTTGACAAAAATAATAACTTGTACCTATTTAATTTCTCACACATCTCGCATTTTTTTTGTTTGGGATACTTAAGTAGTGTCACTGCATGTTTATTGTTTACAGAGAGATGGAAATAATTTCTCACAATGCCACTTATTGCCTTTTGTAATACCATGAAGTTTATAATAATCCATGAAAAGATTGGTTAACATGTTTGTTCACTCATGGTACAGATGTATTTTGATGTAAAAATGATTAAACAAAAACTGCAAATGCATTGTTGGATAGAACCCTCGATGCCCACCGTTCAGATTTGTGATGATAATCTCCAAAGCAGTTCTGTCACTGCCTTCTGTACGTATTATGCACAAGCAGAGTACAAGTTATCCAGTAGGCAATGGCTAAACAATTGACTGTAAATATCTTTGACATTTATTACCAATCTGAGAAAATCTTCCTTCAATATCCTTCATATTTGCCATTAACAGGATACATTGCATGCAAAAGGGATTTAAATGTGTATCTTGTTTCACATAATTACTGAAACTATCTGTAAATCGACGTATAAAGCAACACATTATCAATAAAACATTTTACTCTTCATGTAGTGGATTTTTCAGTTAAAAGTTGGTGTTAGTGTCGTTCAACTGAACTTGGCCAAAGTTGATCTTGGTGAAACCGGCCCTTAGAGGGATGGTAAGCTGAGATAGAAGAACAGATAAGATTATATTTTATTCTTCATCAGACAAGAATGTAATAAAGTCAGTCTTAATCTCTAAGGAGATGTGCGAAGATAAGAAGGGGTGAGTGCAGGTTATAACTTAAAAAATAGAATAGGTTAATAGTGATACATGATGTGATAATAATACAATAATAATGCAATGACTCATTGCAAATGTAATTATGTAGGCTAATTAATGTATAGCCCCACATAACTACATCCACAACAAGTCATTACATGTACAAGACATAATTACATTTAATTTATGGTACAATACAATTACATTATTTAGAGCATATGAACCTTTCTTTGAATTCTTGGACGGAGTAAAAGCATTCATCAGTTAGCATATTTTTTAACCTATATTTAAATAAATGTATGCTAGTGGAGTCTTTTATCTCGACAGGTAGAGCATTGCAAAGTAAGGTACCCTGGTACACGGGATTTTTTTGGCACTATGATGATGTTTGTCTGTGTATCCTCAGCAAGTTTTTTTGTCTAGTATCAAAGTCATGTACGTCCATATTTGTTTCCAAGTTATGTATATTACTCTTTATGAATAGTGAATACCAATAATTAAAAGATGTATAAGTAGGGCATAGTTATTATTTTTAAGTTTTTGAAGTGAGTTTTGCATGATTCTCTCCGATTAAGAGTACCGTATACATATTTCTAATTGCTCTTTTCTGTAATTTGAAAACAGTACTATACCAGAGTAAAGAGTTACCCCAGAAAAGTATGCCGTAGCTCATTTTTGAGGGAAATATTCCATAGTATTGTAGTTGTAAAGTCTTTATGGGGCAATTTTTGACTATCTCCTGCAGAATGTTTATACTATTTCAATTACAGTAAACTACTTCACGAGTAAAAATGCAAGAGTTCAACCATAAAAAGTGTTGAGTCAGTGTCCGTGTTAGTCAGTTCCCAGGACTAGTGCCTTACTCTCCTTGTCCTTTCTTGTGCGTGGCTCAAGGAGATCATAGATGGCCTCATCATCTCTGCAAAGCACACCCACGCAGGGTACACTGTTACATCCTCACCAGAGGTTTTGCAAGGTGTCGTCTTTTACGTCAAAAACCGCAGCAAATTGTCATGTGTTAATTACATCTCAAGAATGGACCTCGTAATCGAAAATCTGAAAAATAAGGATGCTGTGGTTTGGTAAGCCCTACAAACCAAATGATTAATATAGCCTACCGGTACTTAACATTGTCATCAGTATGACTGATACCTATTTCATTACATTATTAATGAATTAGGTATCACAGTCATACTGATTATAATGTTAAGTACTGTATATTTATCATTCGGTTTGTAGGGCTTACCAAACCACAGCATCCTTATTTTTCAGATATTTGATTTCGAGGTCCATTCTTGAGATGACGTAAAAGACGACACCTTGCAAAACCTCTGGTGAGGATGGAACATTGTGTACACTACATGGGCGTCCTTTGCAGCGACAACGAAGCCACTTACGATCTGCTTGAGCCACGCACGCACGGGCAAAGACATTCATCAAAGGCAAGAACTAAACACTTTTTATGGTTGAACTATTGCATTTTTACTCAAGAAGTAGTTTACTGTAATTGAAATTAACATTCTGTAAGAGATAGTTAATAGTTTTATTATATAGTAGTGTGTATTGAAAAGTTTTAATTTGGTATTTCAGAATATTTTCAGTTACAACAAAATAGTGACCAAAAATTTCACAATTGATTATGATTATGGCAGTAAAAACAGGACATTGTTGAAGTTACGAGTTGAATAAAAAATATCAAACTGTAAAATGGATGACTGAGGTCAAAAGGAAAAGGGTGGTAATTAATTTGGGAAATAGATACTAGTTAGATATTAACAGTTTATGTACCTGAGAAAAGTAGAGAAGTCAACAGCAGAATGGTACTTCACCTACTTTTCTCAGGTTAGCTCTTGAAATCAATCCCTTTCTCTGTGGTCGTGTCGAGTATGTTGTATGAAATATCACATGCATATTAATTGTAACTAAGGCAAAGTATTGGTGTGTATATGGTGTTACGCACATTTGCAAGTGAAATGTATGTGTATAGTGCCATAAAGAATCCACACCAGGTCACTGTACATATTCTATACAATAGGTTTTAATTGTCACACAATTTTTAATTTGGCAAAATACAAAAGTTTAATTCATTATGCACTCATTATTATTTATATAGGGGCGTGCAGATAACCGAAATCTCCGTCAATTTGTACAGACTTTTTTTGGATAATTAATCTAAAAATAATAAAAATAATATTAATAATAATAATAGGTAATCATAATAATAATAATAATAGGTAATCATAATAATAATAATAATAATAATAATAATAATAATAATAATAATAATAATAATATGAATAGGTTCCAATGTGGTAATGGTAAAGAAGGATGACAGCTTCCCTTAAACAGCGTGTAGGTTGCCAATATACCACATAGGACTTGTACGTGCATTCCATGGTAACATTAAAATACAGTATAACATATACTAAGGTTTAACAATTTCTATAAAAATGAAGTATAATGTATTAAATACAGAATTAAAGAAAAAACAAATTATCTTATTGTTCCAAATAACTAGAGATGGGCACATTACAACGATTCCAACACCAGCATTCACTTTACTGATTCCAGTGTCACTTTTCTTCTACATATTGTTTCACATAAGGTAGGCTACTTCATTCAATAGTAATTACTAACTCATTATTAGTCAATATTTCTCTAGTTTTTCTAGTTTACTTATTACATATATAGAATAAGCTTCAGTTAGCAATCAGTCTGTTGTGGATATCGCCCTCAACAACTCTTAATTTGAAAAAAGAATCGGAATCGCTTATTTCGGAAATCAGAATCATTAATTTCAGGAATTAGCCCATCCCTACAAATAACTAACAATATGTAAAATAATAACTGAATGGTCCTTTGAATAAAAATCATCATGATTGCCACAACCGAAAAAAGTAAAAACTCAATGTATGTGTACAATGGGAATTTCTATATGTACAGTTCAAAAGCTGTTGGTAGACTCCCACTAGTTTACTTCTAACGAGTTCCATGTTCCAGCTTATAGGTTAAGATTTGATAGCAATAGTACACAGCCTCGTATGTTTTCAAAATTTAGTTTAGTCAACGAGCAATCAGGCTTGCTTTCAAAATATCTTTCAATAATGTAAAAAGTAAAAACCTATTCCTTATTTTATTTAATGTAATCAAAACAACTTTACTAAACAGATGAATAAAAAGTATATTTTTGTCAATTAAAGGTCAGTTATCTTTATTTCGCTGATCCCAGTTTTCGTTTTTTATGCTGTCAGTATAACAACTGAAGAACACCTCTTAAGTATTTTTTCATTACAGGCAATACTTACGAATTTTGCTTTAACGCTAAAGGTAAAAAACCAACGGTGAAGGAAAGGGTACATTTATTTTCCTAACCTACTTATTTTCTGTATTTGTTTTCAGACCTATATCATAATATGTTCTTAACTTATTAATGTACACATCCTATTCAAATGTTATTGTTTTGTTTTACAGGATTGCGATGCGTACCCATATGTAGTGGCAGTGAAGCTTACCATATAATGCTGCACGCCAAAAAGAACCTGCGGTACGCGACTACTAATTTAAATTACACCTCAAGCCGAAGCCATTGCATTTTCACAATAAAACTTGTACGATCTCCCAACATGGATGCCCCTACACATGCATCTGTCAGCTGTTACACATTTTGTGACTTGGCTGGATGCGAGCGGGTTAAGAAAACTCTGAATAAGGGCAAACAACTTACCGAATCGATCAACATCAACACATCTTTATATGTCTTGGGGAAATTCCTTAAAGCTAGGCGTATATGGTAAGTGAGATAACCTGAGATTAAAGAAAATGCTTTATACCAGTACCATGCATTTGCATACACTGGTTGTTGCAAGGGGATTGGGGTGTGGACTGCACTTCGTCTGACTTCTCCTCCTCGACCTGTCCGGCTAGGGTGGCCCTACCAGAAGCACACGCTTCCACCGGCCTAGCTCCAGGAATCATCAAAGCGCACATACCTGCCCACCACGATAAGGTGGCAGTCCCTGGGCAGGTGGGAGAATGCTGACGGCGAAATCACAGGTTGTACCAACCGAACACGCGACGGGGATGTGTCGTGCCAAGATGAGGTACCACATTCGGCACTTTTGAACCTCGTAGATCTCAAGAAACGGCTGACATACGAGTGTGAGAAAAATCTCACTTTAGAGTAAACGTGCAAAAAGAAATGACTGGAAGTTCACCCAGATGATGGAAGATGTCGAAATGAGATGTTGTCGATGTTCTGAAGTGGATGGAGGAGTACCTACCCGACTGAAAGGAAACAAAGAACAAAATACAATAATGTCATCTCTGAGAGTGCAAATATTGATTTAGGGATACCACAGGGATCTGTCCTGGGGCCATTCTTTTTCCTGGTATATATTAATGACATTGTTCATAGCATTACCAAGTGTTTAATAAATATGTATGCAGACGATACAGTTATCTTCTTTATAGGTATGAGTATTGAGAAAATTTTAGATACAATAAATGTTGAACTGAAAAATGTTGAAGACTGGCTCAAAATTAATGTAGGCACTGAAACTTAATACAAGCAAATCTAAGTGTATGTTACTCGGTATGGGAAACCTCAGAAATTATAATTTAGGAGAAATTGAGAAAATAGTTATGGGCTCGTGTGTATTGGAATTTGTTGATGTGTATAAATATTTAGGTGTAATGATCCAGGCCATTTTCACAAAAATTAGACCAAACCCAGGACAAATTGCAACATAAGTGATTTTGGTATCATTTTCTTCAGAAAACAATCCTCTTTAACATAGTCAAAATCCGCAAAAATCCGACTAGGATTAATTTTTAAGATTATTTTTTGTTTTTAGGATTATTTTTTTTTTTTTATTGAATTTGTAATTATAGGCCTAATTAGACTTCAAAATTTTAAATGTACCCAAACTATAGTCTAGTTTGGATTCAAATGAATGCTTATAATAAGTGCAGGTTGACACTTACTATGGTTAATGACTTCCTTTTATCACACAGGGGTCACTAGAGGTCAACAATGAGTCACAAAATTATTAATAAGAAATTATTAAAAATACATTTTAAATAATTAAATTGATATAACGGCATATCAATTTTCAAATATGTATTTATCTGAATAATGAATATCATCGATGATTTACTCTTTTCACGATAAGTACCCCTCCTAGAACCTAAACACACACACACACACACACAATATATATATGATTATCAGTCTTTAGGGTAATTATCCGCGTACCGGTGTCACACTGTTGGCCCTGGCACGGGCGGTTGACACATGGTCGACGTTTCGACTGAATCCCATCAGCAGAGGCAGGAGTTTATGGTGAAAATGTTCTGAATATTTCGTTTTTAAGATTTAAAAAGGTGGTGAATTGGTGTTGAATATTTTGGGAAAAATCGTTTTTATAGCGGTGTTAATTTTTTTGTATTTTTGGCTACTTTGGGACCATGGAAAATGCATAGGCTAAAAATTAGACCACAAATATGTATCAACCTACATTTATTAGGTACATAGCACAACTATAAACACATTAATTAATCAATGAATCACTGAATATGCCTATGTAAAACAGTGAACACTTATTGTAGGCCTACTCACACTAGTTTCCTTAATCTATGTCTCCAAATTACAGTGCGTTGCCGAGGACGCCGTTCGGCCGTGACGTGACTGTCGACACAAAAACGTAAAAATTGGACGGTAAATCGCAAATTTGTCATTCACTTATTTTATTCCAACGTTATTCGTGAATAATGGGTAGAATCGCTCAAATCGCGGCTATACCTAAAAATCGCGGAAATTCGCGAGAAAAAAAATGTCATTTCCAGCACCACAAGTACCTAAAACGTCCACATCTGTAGTTATAAAACATTCTCTAAGAAAATCGCGTTTATCGTTAATACCATAAACTCCTGCCTCTGCCCATCAGACATCTTCATGGGTTGAATGGCTCCTCGAGCGATCAGGTACCAGGTACCTCCGAGGTATCAGGTACCTCCGAGGTATCGGGTACCTGATCGCTCGAGGAGGCATTCAACCCTGAAGATGGCTGATGGGATTCAGTCGAAACGTCGACCATGTGTCAACCGCCCGTGCCAGGGCCAGCAGTGTGACACCGGTACGCGGATAATTACCCTAAAGACTGATAATCATATTTATTTATTTATTTATTTATTTATTTAATGTCTATCCTATTCAGTTATAAAAACTGATTTACAAAGGAGGACCTTTACTGTCCGTGAAAACCTACTTACTAACATATATATACATATATATACTGGATTCAAGAGTGGCTAAAAGGCTAGTAATGAGAGGGAAAGAATTATAGGAACCAACAGCTCACCTTAAAGAAGATCGGCAGCCGTGTTGAGATGGAGATTACATATATTTACAATAATTTACATTTAGACGGTTTCGGCTTACACAGCCTTGATCACCCGTCGGTGTAAATATATGTAAATTATTGTAAATATATGTAATCTCCATCTCAACACGGCTGCCGATCTTCTTTAAGGTGAGCTGTTGGTTCCTATAATTCTTTCCCTCTCAATACTATCCCAGCCTCTAGGCACTATATATCAAAGTAAAAGGCTAGTAATATGATAGGTAGAAGGATATACCCCAACAGCTTACCTGAATTGTAGACCGTTGTGGTATAGAGATAAAAGACAACATATATAAAGGACAACACAAGTTTTCCGAGACGTTTCGGTACAAGACCTTGATCACTCGGGAGTCACTTACTCCCCGATTGAATACTCTTTCTTTTCAGTTTCAAGTTGAAAGCACAGAGTCTTGTGCGTATCACTCAACGCCTGGAATTGCCTTTGTAAATTCTGATTTTCAGTTTTCACAGACTTAAGCTTAGCAAATAACTCCTGGGCCCGGATTCACAAAAAGCCTTAACTTAGGCCTGGCCTATCTTTAGGACCACTACGCCATTGGCTGATATACGGACCTGCACATAGCCTCGACTTGACGTCGCTAAGAAACCCTAGTAAATAACAAACTCTGAACAAAATTTAGGCCCTGTCTGAGTTGGTCCTATCTTTCTTCAAAAATGATGGCAATGCACCCATGAGTAAGGACATAGATAGATATCATTTACTTACCTTGAGTCCTTGACATACACATTTCTCTGTTTTTAGAATGTGGAGGACTGGAGCTATTAGAAAACAAAGCACTAAAATTTAAAACACCGCCTTGCAATATTTTAAGTTCACTGTGATTTCCACGAAAGTAGCGATCAATTGGGCTGTGTAGTAGGCCTATCATGGATTTATAATAGCACATACGGTACAGCAGGACTTAGGACCGGTCCTAAGTTAAGACTTCTTGTGAATCCGGCCCCTGGTTCTCATCTTCAACTTTAGGATTGATATGAAGATTAGCCTATACTTTCCGACATTGATGAATGAAGTGCAATGTGCGTTGCTAAGAATTTTCGTTGTCATTCCGTCTAGTGTTTTCAACACGGTCCTCCACTGTTACTAACAGTTATTGAGAGCAATAGAAAATATGTAATTTCTGCCTCTAATACGTATCAGATCGCGTTTAAATTAGTATATTCGTGACGGGACGAAAATTTACTATAATATAGCCACCTCACATTTTGCCGTTACTGTGTTTCAGAAAAATATTTTCGAGTAACTTTTGTGTAACTTTGCCAATACCTACTTATCAAATCGCCATACATACAATGAACATATTCGTGTTTGGAAAAATCTTTAGAAAATTATGGCTATCCAACATTTTGCTGCCATTTTCTTTCAGAAGTATTTTGTACAGTAACTATGGCGTAACTTTGTAACTTTTCGATTATTTTGCTACAAAACTATACACCTTCAATCCGCATCGAGGCTTGTGGATGGCCCAAATTTCAAGTTGATCGGACTTCCCGTTATTCCGCTATCGACAGACATAAAAAAAGAAGAAAAAAACTGAACCATAAGTGCCATAAAGGTCTAAGGGCGCTTTCATAGCAACACGGCAACACGTTTGTTCCAGACCGACAGATCACGTGAACCAATCAGAAAGTTGCCGTGCCTGCCCCGATTGGTTCACCTGGCTTGCCGGTCCGGAAAAAAACGTGTTGCCGTGTTGCTATGAAAGCGCCTTAATGGAGAGGCTCGCTTAAATATAGGCTAGTCTATACAAGTCAACTGAAATGACATGTAAAGTACTGTTCTACTGAATAATCTGTAAAAAGAAGTTCCACTTGAAAGAGAAATGTAAAATGTGCATAGTTAGCATAGCAATTGGATGATGATAATCATCATCATCATCTGTTGCCACGTCCAACTATGCGTTGGGTCGGCATTGAAGATAAGATGATGATAATATTATTTTTTATTAACATACTAGTACCGGTAAGTAACTCAACTGAAATGTAACTTGATTCTTTTTCTGCAGGTTCAAAAGTCAAGTCTGAACCTGTTTCAAAGGAAAAGGCCCAGAAGAAACCAGCTGCAAAGAAGAAATTATTCTCTCATTCTGACAGTTTGGTTGAGGTGAAACCTAATGAGGTAAGCCAACTGCAATGCAGAGTATTGATGCATGGTATACGTACGGTTTGCGAGAACACGCATTTAGGCTACTCGAAACAACTCCACCTGTCAATTTTATCCGATATGGTTACTGATAGTTATTTCTCATCATCTATTCATCCGTAGATTAGACTGAGCCAGTACCACCGGTATGTGGCCCAAATTGTAGGCTATAGGCCTAGTAATACATCTAATATACATGTTTGCATTGGATTGGTTCCACCTTTTGACACGGTTGTACCCGGAAAACCACGATAGTATAGTAATATAGTTGACTCCGGCCGTGAAAGCCTCCGAAATAGACTAATATACATGAACTAAGTGCATTAGGCCTATTTTATGATAATTACTTATAAATCTAATGTTATTTGTCTAGGAAATGTATACCGTATTCAATATAGGCATATGCACTAACTGTTGTTTGGTCAAGTTCTGGTTTGTAGGTTTCCTTGTGGTTCTAATTAGTACTACTATACTACCTCCTATATGCCTACTTATTAAAGTAGTAATAATAGTAGTAGGGTCAATCGGGGTAAGTGTGGCACCTTTTTGTGTCGTTTGAGTTTGAAGCCCTGTCACGGTCAAACCACTTACCATAAATACACAAAAAAAATAGGAAGATCAATCAATCCATTGACTAAATGTACCCCCTAATATCAGTACAAATTTAATTAGCGTTACCATTAAAAAAAAATTAATTAACAAAGCACGCACACTGCCACACTTGCCCACATTATGGGGTAAGTGTGGCAGCACCGGGGGGAAGTGTGGCACCCTCATGTTTTACATAGAAATAATGGATATTGAAGCTAGGGGAAAGTGTGGCAGGGTAAGGAATACTCTTGTTATGCTTATGAATTTTTTTCAGATTTTTATTGATTTTACTTTGCATTTTATAGCGTTATTACTGGAACACGGTCGATGAATACTACTACTAATATTTCATGATTTGGCCAATATGTAAGAATAAGATCACTTGAACTACAGTTGCATTTCTTACCGTTTAACAATCCTCAAATAAAATTTAAAAAAGTGCCGTTTGGGTTTTTGGTCAACAACAACAAAGCATCTAGGTGGGGGGTTTGCGTGCGATCTTAGGCGCACCCCCTTGAACGCGTCGGTGCCTGACTTGAAGTGCCAATAATCCAACCAAAATTGCGAATGTCTTTAGAAGCAGCTAATAGGGCGAAAGCAACTGGGAGTTGTGAAAATATGAGGCGACTGACAAGACCGCAGGACGGTCGGTTAGTTCGCGCACTGGTCACCGGGCGCGCGCCAGGCGCCAACGAGCTAGGTGCAATTTGGCGCTGGCTTTAATCACACGAACGCACACGCGTGCCGACGGGGATGGGGGACGACGGTCGCGGCCTTAAACACGATTTTTCAAACCCATGGCCACTGACACCAAAAAATGCAACTCATAGCTACAGCCTTCTAAATGTTAAGCATTACTGTAATGCAAAAACATTGATGCCACACTTACCCCAGGAATAAAATTATGTGGGGCAAGTGTGGCACCATGAATAAAAGCTGCACTGCTAATTTTTTTAATTTTTTTTTTATCAATTTAGATACCTTTAACCTTACTGTAACCAACATCAACAATAACTCAATATTACTGATACAATCATAGTGTTGGCACAAAACATTAGACAAGTCGGACGAATCGAGTTGGACAAATGAAAAACATAAGCTGATCAATATGCCAATAGCTCTTAGAGAAGAGATAGTAGATGAGTATGAATTGAAGATGACAACCTCCATATATCACTGATCAATAGGCCTATGTGTTTTTTTTTGTTTTTTTTACTCTATAAACAAAAAAGTTATGGCCGGGTGCCACACTTACCCCGCTGCCACACTTACCCCGATTGACCCTAATAATAATAATAATAATAATAATAATAATTATAATAATAATAATAATAATAATAATAATAATAATTTTTTTTATATCTGCTCCCTGTGTCCAATATTGGGCAAATCTTGCTTTGTAATAAGAAATTGGAGTTTTCAAAATTATTGTTGGAATTATTGCTTTGTACATGTGAAATTACTTAGAGAAAATGTTCCCAGATATGGTGATTATAGGCATTGTTATAGAATTTGTTATAGAATAGAATAGAATATTTATACGGGTTTAGTCTTACATGCTGATGACAATACTGTATAAATATTATTATAAATATGATAACAGTTGGTAAAAGGACTATATTCTATTGGTTGGTAAAAATTTAAATTTATATTAACTTTGTGTGTTCCTGTTCATAAAATCTTCAAATGTGATTATCTCACCTGCAAATCTCTTGCGATTGTAGCACCAGCGAAATCATCATCATCTTCGTTATGTCGTTTCCGCTTAGAAGATTTCTCGTAAAGCTGTTGCAAGTCTTTTGTTCTCCAAAGAATGAATTGTTCTTTTTCAAGCTCCATGTCTTCTAATGATTGTCTGTAACAGAGACAAACCATGTAAAATATATTTTCATGGATGAAGCCCGAGATATGAAATTCCCCCTTTGAATACTGGTCTGTCATAACTTGCTGTGATACGCAACACCGTCTCCAATACACCTAGGCTACAGTAAGTCAGTAATGATAAGTACAGTACAGTAACATTCCCACCAGATATAGGCCTATTCTCATCCGAAACATCTGAAATAATTACTGTTTTTCTCCGTATATGAACCTGGATACATTTCCCTGCCTTAAACATTGGTGTGTGTTATGTTCTCCCCACCTATTTCATAATTTATTATATTATAGGGGTGTTGTGGTTTCTGGTTTGGAGCCTGATTGTTGTGCTTTCTTGATTTGTTTATGAGGATGAGGCATGCTAATTTTGAGATGTATTTTAATGTATTTTAATAATTTTCCTGTATATATTGTACTGTATTGACTTGACATGTAATATACCCCAGACACAGTACTGTGTGAGGGGTCAACATTACAAAATAAAAACTAACTAACTAACTAACTAACCAACTAACTAACTAACTAATACATCAAGAAATTCAGTTTAAAAGTGTTCATTCTACCAACAAGAGACATTCTTATAAGCCAGGTCATGCCTTTCATTTCCCACTGCATGTCTAAATGTGTCTTCCAGCTTCGAGATAGACCCATGAGATAGCCTAACATTCTTATAAGCCAGGTCATGCCTTTCATTTCCCACTGCATGTCTAAATGTGTCTTCCAGCTTCGAGATAGCCTAGCCTACATTCCGCCTGGCAAAAATCGTATATTTGTACCAACCACGGTCCAATATTAGGCACATCTTGCTTTGTAATTTTCTATATTATTTTATTAACATACAGGTTGTAATTTTTCTTCAAGAACATGTTTTTTTTCGGTTCCCATAAGAAATAATGAAGACCCACTGTATTAACAATGAAATAACTGGGACTTGTGAATGTTGTTTTTAAAGACAGAATTGTAGGCCTACTTGTGCTTGGTTTCGACATCTTCCAACATCTGGGTGGACTTCCCAGCCATTTCTTTTCGCACATTTAGCTCCAGAGTAAGATTTTTCTTCGCTCAGATTTCAGCTGTTTCTTGAGATCTTCTACGAGGTTCAAAAGTGCCACATTCGGTGCCGCATCTCGGTACGACACATCCCCGTCCGTTCGGTTGGTGCATCCTGTGATGTCCCCGTCAGCATTTTCCCAAGGAATTGTTAATCTATTGAGAAAACATGGGCCTCCTGTTAACAACCACTGTATGCAAATGCATGGTGAGGGTGGATAAGGCAGGCAATCAACCAAACAATATAAATATGGTTGTCGTTCATAATTGATAAAAGAGTAAAATGATGACAATTCAAGCATTTTAATAAAATATGATATGAATATGATTATTAATGACAAGAATTACATTGATGTTTATTGTTTTTGCTTCATTTTAAAATGCCATTCAAACGTGGGGGGGGGCATCATTCATCACAGCTCCAAATGTCTTCACAGCTTGGAGGGTACGAGCCTGAGCAGAGATAATTTGTGAGTATTGGGACTACTTTTACGACCTACCTTCTGTCATCCATAATTGTCAGTGATAAAAGCTCATTATTAATGATCAAGCAATAGTCAGCATAGCATAATCAGGTACTGGTATAAGGCATTTTCTTTTGTACCGTACTTGTCCACGTTCACTTCTTGACTTGAACTACAATCTCTGGTTATCTCACTTACCATATACGCCTAGCTTTAAGGAATTTCCCCAACACAAGTAAAGCTGTGTTGATGTTAATTGATTTTGTAAGTTGTTTGCCTTCATTTAGAGTTTTCTTGACCCGCTCGCATCCAGCCAAGTCACAAAATGAGTAACTGAAACAATGATAGCATTATAATTCTGTCACGGACTAACATTTGCCGAGCTCGAGTTTTAAAACTTTTGAACCTGGCACTTACGAGCTGACAGATGCATGTGTGGAGGCATTTTTGTTCGGTGATCATACAAGTTTAATTGTGAAAATGCGATGGCTTCGGCTTGAGGTGTAATTTAAATTAGTAGCCGCGTACCGCAGGTTCTTTTTGGCATAAAGCATTATACGATAAGCTTCAAGGCCACTACATATGGGTACGCATCGCAATCCTGTAAAACAAAACAATAACATTTGAATAGGATGTGTACATTAATAAGTTAAGAACATATAATATAGGTCTGAAAACAAATACAGAAAATAAGTAGGTTAGGAAAATAAATGTACTCTTTCCTTCACCGTTTGTTTGTTTCCCTTTAGCGACAAAGCAAAATTCGTAAGTATTGCATGTAATGAAAAAATAATTAGAGATGTTCTTCAGTTGTTATACTGACAGCATAAAAAACTAAAAATGGGATCAGCAAAATAAAGATAACTGACCTTTAATTTACAAAAATATGCTTTTTATTCATCTGTTTTGTTAAGTTGTTTTGATAACATAAAATTAAATAAGGAATAGGTTTTTACTTTTTACAATTGAAAGATATTTTGAAAGCGAGCCCGATTGGTCGTTGGCTAAGCTAAATTTTAAAAACATACGAGGCTGTGTATTATTGCTGTCAAATCTTAACGTATAAGCTAGAACATGGAACTAGTTAAAAGTAAACTAGTGGGAGTCTACCAACAGCTTTTGTACCAACAGCTGATTATTTTGAAATTCTAAAACGTTTTTAAAAATTTAACTTTGGCCAAAGACTTGAAACTTCATTCTTGTATTCAACCAGAGTGATCTGAATGTGCTAGTTATACGTTTATTTCCAAGGTCACTCCTTGATAACTCACAGCAATTCTAATAAAACCCAGTTCATTTTGGGTTGACACAGAAGAATGTAGCCGACTCTTCAGAGCATGAACTACATCAATGCCTACATCAATGACATACACATGACATACATCACCTACATCAATGACATACATCAATGACATACATACATGACTAGTGATGTATAAATTCCCGCAATTTATTTTTGGGGAATATTCCCGGGAAAATTCCTGGGAATATTCCCCAGAGTCGTGCAGAGTTGTGCCGAAAACCGCATCGTTTGTGCTGTTTCCGTTAAAAAGTAACAGGCACTTGACAGTGGGTGGTTACAACTTAATGCCTAAGCACCCATTCTTCTGATCGACTTGCAACTGTGCAAGAGGTTAGTGCTACGTTAGTGCTGGTTTGTGTCGCAAACCGCATCGTTTGTGCTGCTACCGTTAAAAAGTTACAGGCGCTTGAAAGTGGGTGGTTACAACTTAATGCCTAACCACCCATTTTTCTGATCGACTTGCAACTGTGCAAGAGGTTAGTGCTACGTTGGTGCTGGTTTGTGCCGTAAAAGGCATCGTTTGTGCTGCTACCGTTAAAAAGTTACAGGGACTTGAAAGTGGGTGTAACTTTTTAACGGTAGCAGCACAAACGATGCGGTTTGCAGCACAAACCAGCACAAACGTAGCACTAACCTCCTTCACAGCAACTGTGCACCTCCTTCACTAAGTCCTTCACAAGTCTAGCAGAAGAAAGGGGTGGTTAGGCATTAAGTTGTAGCCACCCACTTTCAAGTGCCTGTAACTTTTTAACGGTAGCAGCACAAACGATGAGGTTTGCGGCACAAACCAGCACAACCGTAGCACTAACGATTTATTTAATTATTTTGCGATTGGTTTCATCGTTTGTGCTGTAATGGGTGGTTACAACTTAATGGACCTTGCGACGTCCGGGGGTTGGGGGAACTGTAGGCCTACTACCTGGGTGCAGACAGAGCATGAATTCGAGTTTTAGATTCATGTCTCATCAGAAGTTGGGTTAAGAACACCGTTAATGTTCACTGTATTTTCACTAGAACTATTTAACACGTTAACACTATTATCACGGCTATTAGAATGTTGATTTGCGTGGAATTCTTTCTCTTTAACAGATATTCTAGGCATTGATTTACAAATCGAATATATCACAACACTGCACAAGAATTTGTCAAAAAAAACATAACCAAACAAAGCGTGAGCTCTATTTCAAAGTCGATAGTCGAAAGTCATGGCCACTTCGATTTAAGTGAGTACCAACGTATGAACATAACAATGCGCTAGGTGTTGTTCAAGAAAAATCCGCTAAATCTTCAGTAGTTTAAAACTAGAGCAATTTTTAAATCGTTCGGTATCTAGTTTAGTTTAGTTTAGTTTATTGGACCACATATATACATATATTACATAATAGTGATACATATAAAGGCCTATACTAAGGGCCTATAAACAATGACCACTGTCTTCGAACTAAATAATTATTTTAACGATTGTTTGATGACCGATTTACAAGATGGTTACATCAAATTATATAGGAATGTAGAAAGCAAAAGAAAATCTCCCCCCAAAAAAACGTAATATGTTTCCTTCTTCATGTATAAGTTGCCTTAAGATAGGACCTACTTGTATTATTAATACACTTAGGGCTGGTCTTACAATCTCCTAATAAGAAAGTTATTAGAAGCAATCAAGCTATTTGGAGGATTTCAAGGGTTTTGATTGGTGGTTGCCATGGAGAAAACAAGCTATTCGACGAATAAGTAGTTATTGGGACATTATAAGACTGGACTGGGCCTAAGGTCTAGTCTTACAATGTCCCAATAACTACTTATTCGTCGAATAGCTTGTTTTCTCCATGGCAACGACTAATCAAAACTCTTGAAATCCTCCAAATAGCTTAATTGATACAAATAACGTTCCTATTAGGAGATTGTAAGACCGGTTCCTAATTAACTAGTATATCCTACAGAATGTTCATTTCAATTACAGTAAACTACCCCATGAGTAAAAATGCAAGAGTTCAACCATAAAAAGTGTTGAGTTCTTGTCTTTGATAAATGAGTGTCCTTGGTTGTCGGTGCCCAGGACTAGTGCCTTCCTCTCCTTGTTTAAAAGTTGTATGTTCCTAGCTGGCGAAAAACAATATTCCGAGGAAATCCTTACCTGCTCTTATTGTTTCAGTGCATTCCAGTCCAGCGCCATTGTGCGTGGCTCGAGATCAAACGACACCCACACAGTAAATCTTCTATCCTCACCAAAGAGGTTTTCAAATGTATCGTCTTTTAATCGATCCTCCATTTCACGGAATGAGTATGAAATGAAATCTGGAGACAAAAAAACAATTTAACTTGACACTTTCACGTTTCAACCAAGCTAGGGTCAAGCTAGGGTCAAGAATAACTAGGGTCATAACTAGGGTCCAAACTAGGGTCAAGAATATAGGGAAACTGTGGGTGGTCTTGTCGGGATTAAAATTTATGTGTGATACAGTGAAAAATATACTCGAAATAGACTAGATGCATTCTGGTGATTAAAAAAAAAAAAATTTAAGTTAATAATAGGAGTAAACAGTGACTTTTGTAGACATTTTATAAGAAAAAACATACAAGGCTGTCTTCCTAATGCTACGTTTACAGCTACGCGTTGCGAGCGAAGCGAGGGCGTGAGCTCCAATCAGCGGCCGAGTTTCATGCAAAGAAGTTAATAGTTTCACGCAAACTCTGCCACTGATTGGAGCTCGCGCCTTCGCTTCGCTCGCAACGCGTAGCTGTAAATCGACTATTACAAATACCATGCCAACACTGCAGCAAACTGTAGGAATAAAAAAAGATGAAGTGAGCCAACGGTATGCACTACTGCTGTGTAC